>CAAE01014710.1:254130-306322 GCA_000180735.1 Tetraodon nigroviridis
TTTTGGCTGCAGATAAGACGAGGAGGAGTGGCCGACGGGTAACCGAGAGAGCAAGGGGAAATAGGGATTCACTAATCAGAGAGAGAGATATAAAAAAAGAAAAAAAAAGAGAGAGAGGGAGAGAGAGAGAGAGAGAGACTCATCACCATCATCATCCTCGCCGTCATCATCAAAGACGCGCTCACTGACTAGATTAGAGAGGATCCCGACAGGACAGCGTCGGACTCCCTCCAGCTTTAGGACGAGCTCACCGGGCGTGTGCGCGGCGCGTCTGGCCGCTCTGCCGCCGGCGTCTCCCTGGCCGTGTCCGCTGCAGCGCTCCGCTCCTTCTCGGGCAGATCTACTATGGGTTGCGTTGCCAACTCCACCGGGACAGACGTGCTTCTGCAGCTGGAGGCTCTCCGCAGCGCCGCGCAACTTTCACAACTCTTTGGTCTCACGGAGAGAAAAAAGGTCAGGTTAGAGCAGAGATACCGCTGCCGCTGTGTGTCAGCCTTGTAATGATAAAATGATAATACCGAGAGAAATAATAAAACTAACTATTGTAACACTTAGAACTGGCGTTAAGAATTATAGTGTTCAATCTGTCGATCGCTGAGCACTTGCAGATAGTTTCTTTCACATATTGTGTGTGTGTGTGTGTGTGTGTGTGTGTGTGTGTGTGTGTGTGTGTGTGTGTGTGTGTGTGTGTGTGTGGATTTGACTTGGTGCACAGCGCCCCCATGTGTTCATTTGGCCCCAGGTCCGTGCGCGCCGTGGACGGTTCAGTCTCGCTTTGGGCTTTTTATTGTGTGTTAGGTTTTGTTGTGTGTTTGTTTGACTGTTGAAGGCGTTGGGAAATCTGCATGAAGCGGTGTTGAATTGTCACTGACCGATGAAGAAAAATCTTATTGTGAGGATTTACTTTTAAATGGCTATTAAGCTTTTAATTTAACAGCGGTTGAGCTTGGATTTTATTAAGTGTTCTGAAGAATTAGTACTAATTTTACAAGATTGCATACATTTACACGAGAGGGATCAAACAAGAAAAATGTGAGAAAATAAGTAGCTTGTATCTGCTGGTTTGCTGCTTTTTCATTTTATGTTGACCGTATGTTTGTTTCGTCTGTTTTCTCAATTTAATGTTTTATCCATCACACTCAGTGCGTAATTGAGATTCACAAAAATGTCTTGGCAATTATTTTTTACAACAATATACTCGTTTTGAAATTCTAAATGCATAGAATTAAAAAGCGTAATGCAGCTCTCCCTGCCCTTGTTTAATAAAACCCGCCCTTGTGGGAGAAAATAATATAAATTATTAAATAATATTTATAATAGAAATGGTTTTTTTTTAATGTTGAAAGGCGACCTTTTTGTATAACGTTTACATCTTGGATATAACCAGTATATATGTTTTATGTTCAGTTTTTTGTTTTTTGCTTTTAATTAAATTTCAAACAAATCTAGAGGGGGTTTTTTTTTCTGTTTTAAACCACATTATGTGCATGTATTAATCCCTCAATAAAATTCAAGCATTTGCAACTTTTATTTTCTCTGCAGATTTATTATAAAGCGGTCCGGGACAATTGAAGCAGGGGAGGAGCTTTTGGTGTATATGAAGGACGGGATTTTCCCCGAGGGATCCATGGCACCCAACCTACAGGGTAAAAAGAAAGGGGGCCAATTGGGCACCTTTTAAAAAAAACCCAAATGGAATTTGGGCGTAGCCCCCAAAATTAAACCCCCCCCCCCCCCCCCCCCCCCACCACCACCACCGCCAACGAAGTAAAAATATACAAACATGTTGTACATAAATTATTTTAAATACCCAGTTGTTGTTTTCTGTTCGTGATAAAAACGTGTATTCAATGCTTCTCTAACGGGCCTCCGTAGGAAACACGAGATAATTTCAGCAATTGTCGTTTAAATCGCATTTTAATTTTGTATTAACGAAAGGTTTGCGGTCCAACCGAAAATATCGGAAGCCATTTTCCAATAAAGCGCTCGATAATATTTTAGGCCGAAGTCCCGGGTCCAATCTGGCCTCACGCCTCCAACAACACAATGAAGAAAAAAAAAATACATAAGACTTTTTTTTCAGCGTCGCGTTGCAGCCTGTCGCCAGAAATTCGGGCGCTGTATTCGTTTCTCCTTTTTAAAGGCAGTATAATAATAAAACGGTTTTTATTCCATGTCCAGCGGTTCAAGAAGAAAAACACAGTGATGAAATCTGATGGCTCCCACAAATCCTGTTTTTTCTTTTATTAATGAAATGGGTGTTTAATTTCTTTCATACAGTATTTAACTCGAAAAATGGCAACAATTCAAACGAGAATTAAAAAAGAAATCGATTAAACTGGCATGGTTTTGGAATATTAGACAAATGCTATATTTGCCCTCTATCTGAATTGTTTTATTGTTAAATATTACACAAAAAAGGTCTTTATGTGTTAGTAGTTCTCAACTGCTGCACCGCTGACGTCCATGTCACCGGGGGTCAGCTTGTGGTTTGGAGCTGCCCTCCTCTTCCCTGACTGAGTCCTAGATCACTGGCTTTTAGCCGTGCTGCAGAAGTCAAACTGAATGTGTCCAATATTTTATCACATAATCTGAGTTGGCCAGCTCTGCACTGTCAGCGAAGGGTTGTCTTACCTGAATGGAACAAAGGGCCATGTTTTGGGGGACATCTTGGACTGATTGTGGTCAACTGCTGTTGTCAGGTAACCTTATTTAATTGTCCGCCCAGCCCTTCTAAACCCAAATGTAAGATATCCTCCTGATATTTACATGGGATCAGTTGTTATGTGGGGTAAACGGGAAGTCCACCCCATTCCTCTTGATTATTGAAAGCAATCGATCTGCTCAAAGCCATAGTAAACATGGAGCAGATCTGCCAATCTGTTGAGTTCCTCAGTATTTTCATGTGTTTAAAATATGATGCTCGTAGAGGAAAAAGGAGCCCTCCACCTGCCTGCGCATGTGTGTGTGTGTTTGTGCAGAGAAGCTGAGTGGGAGCTTGGCACCGCAGCCCTGCTCTTTGCATCGGGCTTATCGGAGAAGGAATTTGAAGGAGAGGGCTTGAGGAGTCCCTCGAGACCTCACCCATGCTCCCAGATTAGCTGCTTAACTGCACATAATTGTGCTTCCCTTCGTCTCCCAGAGAGCTATTAGTCTCTCCTTTACAACCCTTTCCAACCTATACCCCACACTACTTGCTGGGACAAGATTAACTTCCAAACTAAAGATGTGCTCATACGCGGGCAATTTCCTGTCTGCAAATGCCTGCTGAAATGGGCATACACACCTGAGCATGGACTTGATTACCACACTCATCTGTCATCTGCATTGTCTATTATGCTCAAATTCAGTTTATTTTTGTTATACTCTAGAAGAGTGAACATTTTCAGTGAAGTGTTGGTGGAGGGGGGCTTTCTTTGAGCAAAACAGCTGTTCTGCATAAAATATTGTGCTCACTGGTGGCAAAGGGAGTTAGTTAGTTTAGTATTTGAGCTCAGCGTAATGGCCCATTGACCAGAAGTTCATTTATCCTCCTCCCCAAGGTTAGAAACATCAATGTTGCAACACTAATGCCCTTTTAATGTGTCCAAGAAGTTCCAGCTGGATAAACGGTCACATGCTATAGAGAACAGGTGAGCCATGCACTGCACGTCATTTTGGATCAACTCATTTAGTGCACTTTGAGATGATGGATGGGGGCGCCATGCGCTGGGAAGTGGGCACCGTGGCTGTTTGCATCGTGGCTAAGAAAGGGTATGGCGGGTTGGCACAGAACTCACCACGGGGGATGGCGCCACTGTGTTCCTGCTCACCTTTTTTATTCATGGTGGCTCATTCTGTTTGAAAAAAAATGAAAAACACTCACACATTCTGCTGTAAAGGCCCATGCACAATATTGGTCTGCTGGGCTTTTCTCCCTGATCTGTTGAACTTGGCGTCTGACTCAGGAACTTGCTATTGAAAAAGCTGGTCCGTGTTTTATTCATTTGACCTTGGTGGTGAGAAGCATTGTAAAAGGTTATCAACATGGAAGAGGAAGACAGGCCCATATTGTTTCCCTTGTGTGCTATTACACTTGAAGTCTCAAAAAAGTACATCCAATTAGCAAGTAGCAATTAACTGCTTTATAGGTAAACGGTTCAAAGGTTTTGTGTCTTTAAATGCCGGACGAAACTTAAACAGACACAGACGGACATGTGTGACAGTTTCTGTTTTGTTGTGGCTGCAGACGAGCAGATGTACCGCTGTGAAGACTGCGACGAGCTCTTCTCCTCAACGCTCGAGCTGCGGCGGCACCAGAAGTATTCCTGCTCCAGCACAGGTTCCATTTTTGACACACTGAGAGAAGACTTCAAACAGGAACGCGAGGACAGCGATGAGCCCATCCACGAGTGCAAGGACTGTGAGAAGATCTTCCCAAACGAGTACAGGTATGGAGAAAACGGGGACGAGTACATTCCTACACATTGTTGCCTCTTTTTATTTATCTGGGCTTACACATTAATAAACTTGTGTTCTGCTTATCAAGCCTGGGGCAACACATGATAGTCCACACAGAGGAGAGGGAATATAAGTGTGACCAATGTCCGAAAGCCTTCAACTGGAAGTCCAACCTCATTCGTCACCAGATGTCACATGACAGTGGCAAGCGCTTTGAGTGTGAAAACTGTGATAAGGTACAGCATACCCAGCACGTAAGTTGTGCACTGGACACGCGGGATTTTCTGATGGCTAATCTTCTATAAAATTGGAAACGTTTACCGATCTATTACAATGAGATCATGTAAAAAGGTATTTATAAATTTAATTTACATGCTTTATCTCTGATGCCGATGCTAGGTGTTCACAGATCCCAGCAATCTTCAACGCCATATCCGCTCCCAGCACGTGGGGGCACGCGCTCACACTTGTCCGGAGTGTGGGAAGACGTTTGCCACTTCGTCAGGCCTCAAGCAGCATAAGCACATCCACAGCAGTGTCAAACCCTTTAGCTGTAAGTGAGAGATTTCCAAACCTAACTCCTCACAGTCCTCTCCTTCTTGTTACTCCATGCAAGCGTACACATTCTTGATTTGACTTTTTTTTTTTTACTTTTATTTAACCAGGAAGTCCCATCATATTTTTTTGATTGCTCATCCCTGAGCAACTTTTTTTCATCAAACTGCCATAACATAGGAGTTGCCTAATTAAGTCCTTGATGAAGACAAAAATGTTTTTTTTCTCTTAGGCAATTAATATCTCTCTTATGTACAATACATGCATTTTTCATAAGCATGTATTGTACATAATGTAATGTACATAATGTATATGTATGGATTTTTTAAATGCATTTTCAATGAACATCTTTTTTTGAACATCTATTTTTTTCTTCTTTTAGATTTATTTTTAGTCATTTCCCTCCTGCTAAAAAGTGCATGTGTTGCTGTTGATTTGGTATACAGAGTTAGAGGCAGTGTTAAAATGGGTTTAACCAGGCCCTGATGGGCTGTATCTTTTTGCGCCCCCAGGTGAAGTGTGTCACAAATCCTACACCCAGTTCTCCAACCTTTGCCGCCACAAGCGTATGCACGCTGACTGCCGCACTCAGATCAAGTGTAAGGACTGCGGACAGTTGTTCAGCACTACCTCCTCCCTCAATAAGCATCGTCGCTTCTGTGAAGGCAAAAACCATTATGGCTCCCCGGCAGGAATGTTCAACCCTGGCATCCCCATGAGCTCTAGTCCCATCCTGGCCAACGCCAAGTCTCACCATCACCACCTACCAGGTCTAAACCAATCAGGTTTAGGCTTCGATCACTTTCCTTCACGGCCTAACCCTCACGCTGCCTTGCCCTTCTCCCCCGGACCACATGGCTTCCCATCTCTCCCTCATGGTTTTCCAGGTATCTTTCCTCCGTCGCTGTATCCACGACCACCTTTGTTGCCAGCAAGTCCGTTGATAAAGAGCCCGCTGAGTGCCAGCAGTCAGGAGATAAAATTGCCTCGGAGCCCGCTAGATGTTCCCCAACAGTCCCTCGTTAGTTCTAGCAATGGAAGTAACAGTTTAATTCAATCTGATGACAAAGAAAAAGAGAAGAAGCTGGATTTGTCATCTAGTGGAGAAGCAAAAACAAAATCCAAGATGGTGGATATGTCTGACGGTAGTGACCTTGAAGACGTTAACACCACGAGTGGGACCGATTTGGACACCACCACCGGAACTGCTTCTGGTGATGGCTCTGATTTAGAGAGCGATGGAGAGAGCGATCGCGAGCGAAGCGGTAAAAGAAGGAAACCATCAGGGGCTGCATCCAGTCAAGAAGGTCACCCGATAGATGACACAAACAGTGAGTTGATATCAGCAGTGTCCAGCTCCGGAAAGCTCGCAATCGACCGTCCCTTTTTTTCTACCGCATCCTCCCAGCATTCCTTTTTCCCTCCACCTGATGAGCAAGCCCTGCCACCCTCTACCACGAATGCCAGCATGGCTTCCACTGATTCCATCAAAGCCATTGCCTCTATTGCTGAGAAATACTTTGGTCCAGGTTTAATTGGTCTTCATCCAGAGAAGAAGATGGGTCCATTGCCCTATCATTCCATGTTTCCTTTCCAGTTCTTACCCAATTTCCACAACTCCCTCTATCCTTTTGCTGCTGACCGAGGTGCCCTCAATCCTAGCATGTTCTTTAAGGCAGACCCTAAGTCGCAGCGTGAGCAGCTGCATAAGATCATCTCTGGTGTCCCTGGAGCACCTGCTTCAACAGTGGATTCACCCTTTGATCTCACCACAAAGCCCAAGGAGGCCAAAGTGGCTCCCCCAACCCCAACTAAACCCTCAAACCCCAACAATAGTAGTGACAGTAATAGTGCACCTCTGGCGATATCTAACAGTGAAGAACAGCCCCTGGACCTCAGCATTGGCAGCAGGAACCGAAGCAGCCAGAACGGTGTGGCAGCCGAGCCACAAAACAAAAAGAACCACATCTTTGGGGGTGGAAAGGGGGTCCCCATTAAGGATGAAGTTCCAGCTGGGTTCCCACACCCCCATTCTCACCTACTGCACCAGCAACCTCAGACACAGCCACCGCCTCTCCACTACGCCAAGCCCTCTGCATTTTTTATGGACCCCATATACAGGTAATTCAGCTCCGATTAGAATGGAAACTGCTCAACAGCAACGTAGTAAGACACTAGTGTTTGTGGTTGGTGCAAATCTCAACGCTAACCCTGATGCGTAACCCTCTTCCTTGTCGTTGGTCCAGCAGGGTGGAAAAGAGGAAGCTACTTGATCCCAGTAGGAGCGTCTAGAAGTCGAAAACTGTTCCTAAGACCCTCACCGCATTCACTCTTTCATCCACAGGTACATTTAAAACATGTGTGTAGATGCTCTAAGTCTTGGACAGCACTTTTTGCATTATCAGGTAGAAACAATACATGTTACGTGTACGTGAAATGAAATGACTGTAGGGCTAACCGGGGATACGACCGACAGGTATTTGCTCCAAGCTGAATATTTCCAGATGCTATCAGCCATTATTTTCAATCCTTGTATGATGTGAAAAGACTTCACTGCTGCCTCCCACGCTGCTTCAGCCCGAATTGATAGGGCCCCGTGTACCATCATTCCAGAGTGTTGATGTTATTTTCTCAAGGGTTCTGTATGATTTCTTCCTTTGTTTACCGAATGGCGCCTGTGTACCTCGTCACTATTACCTTTTTCAGAAGACACAGTCTGTTATTGCAGGCCCTTTGATAATCAGTCACATTGTTTGTCTGTCCCCAGACCCTTCCTACCTCTACAATATCTTGATTACACGGAATGATAGTATTAATAAAAGAGAGAATAATAACCTGTTTGAATTAAAACAAACTGCCTCTCTTGGCAAAGCTAATCTTAGTAGTGGCATTGTTTCATGCACTGGGAGCCTGTAGGTCAGCTAATAACTCAACCCCTCCAGCTTTTTTTTCTCTGTGGCTGGCTGGCTGGCTAGATAATAGCACCGTGTCCATCAAGGACATCCTGTGTTTGTCTCCAGGAGAATGGGGGGCTCTCATTGGGGAAACAGTTTAATCTGGCATTCAAATCTGTGTTCACTATCAACTATGGCTATACTAATGTTTTAATAAGCTATTCAAGGGTGTGAAGCAACCATTTATAGGCAAATCTAGTGTCCCTGATTGATCACAATGTGGCTGAAGCCCCATCTGGAGGGGTTTTTTTCTTCTTCTTTTTTTTTTTAAGTGACCTAGACTGATGCATGATCAATATGTTAGGGATGAAAGGTTCAGAATTCTCATGTGTCTCAGTTGTGATACTCCCAGTGATCCAAACACAATGTCTAATTCAGTCTCATGACGGGCTGAATGATTCCCACCCAGCCGTTCTCAGACTGTGAATAAACACATTGCGACGTAGTGTCTGTCCCTGTGTGTCTCCCATCCCGTATTCACTAAAAAAGGAAGGATGTAAGCTGTTTTTGGCAAATAAACTCCCACATAACCGGCCCCCTTTGTTCACACAAGCTTCTAGAGGAGGGGAAGCGGCTATCAGTCGGGGGCATCTTAAACCATATTGTGCAGCACCAATTGGAGCCCTTGAATGTTTCATTTAGACAGCATGCTGACCTGTTGCTTCAGGATTAGAGGCAAGACCAAGAGAACAAAGGACCTGGCAGAAGCTGTGGATGAGAGTGTTTGGGTAGAAACGGTACTGGAGCATTTGCAAATGTGTTATAGGTCACAGAGGTGACTCGTTTTTAGCACAAACAACAATTCTCGCCTCTGATATACTGCTTCCGCTCTCTGTCTATGTCCCTTGCTCCTGTTTTTCTCTGACTTTGTGTCTTTGTTTCCATTGCTTCCTTCTCTCCACACACACTCACATGTAGACACACACACTCACACACGCGCTGGGTTGCACACAAGTCTTTGTGTAGATCTAAATTATTTCTTGAGTTTGGTTTTACGACTTGTAAATCAGATTAGGACAAAGAGAGTAGCAGAAACCAATCCGAAATTTATTTCTCATGTTTTTTAAATAAATATTATTATTGTCACGATCAAAGTATTTGACTTCTTTTTCCTCGTCCTCTCAGATGTCTGCCATGGAGAACATGGCAGAAAAGCTGGAGAGCTTTGGCGCTCTGAAGTTAGACGCGCCGCCCAATTCACTGCAACACTCGACTCATCCCCTGTTCAACTTCCGCTCGCCTCCGCCTTCCCTCTCAGAGGCCATCCTCCGCAAAGGAAAGGAGCGCTATGCATGCAGGTAAACCTTCGGTCTCAGTTCAACACCTGAGCGTCTTTGACCTTCGTCAGTAAGTTTCACACTTCTTTTTCTGTCCATTCCGTCCCTCCAGGTACTGCGGGAAAATCTTCCCTCGATCGGCGAACCTCACCAGACACTTGCGAACACACACAGGCGAGCAGCCCTACAGGTATGATTTCCACTTCGGTGCTCGTTTTTGCAGCTTTGACAGGTAAGTCAGAGGGAAATGTGCTGCCGACGCGACCTCCACTCACCGTACAAATGTGCTGCTCTTCTCCCAGGTGTAAATACTGTGATCGCTCCTTCAGCATCTCGTCCAACCTTCAGCGTCACGTTCGCAACATCCACAACAAGGAGAAGCCCTTCAAGTGTCACCTGTGCAACCGCTGCTTTGGTCAGCAGACCAACCTTGACCGCCATCTCAAGAAGCAC
Source organism: Tetraodon nigroviridis (assembly GCA_000180735.1). Taxonomy (NCBI): domain Eukaryota; kingdom Metazoa; phylum Chordata; class Actinopteri; order Tetraodontiformes; family Tetraodontidae; genus Tetraodon; species Tetraodon nigroviridis. The sequence continues at coordinate 263,810 of CAAE01014710.1, forward strand.
GAGCATGAGAACATTCCCGGTCAGTTTTCTAGCATCTGCAACTCAGATTCGGATGGGAAATGTGGAGGGAGCAGAAATATGGATATTTAACGAGGACTTGTGTTGTATTAATGGACTAAAAAATGAATGGCTTGCGTCACTCATGCGGATTTCTTTTTTAATCCGCACTATAATGAAAGTTTAACATGGTATTTTAAATGATTTAAAGTCGGAAAACCACTTAATTGAAGAATTCACACTGGCTTTCCTCTTGCTTTGCCAAAAACACTAGTTTTACATCCAAGACGGAATTACGCCTCGGAGCAGGGATGGAACAAAACTCTTCAACCCTGAGAAATTTAAGCATTTTCATCTAAGTGAACCAAATGCTACAGTCTTTGACATTTCTCTATTTGAAACGACACCTTCATGGATAAAGCAACAAACCTGGATTCTGCCGCACATAACTTGCCCCGAAAATACACACCACATTTCTCACATGCCAAAGATCACAATTGCTTTAGACCATTTATATAAAAACTACTTTTGACAACATTACGCAATGTGTTTTTTCCAGAAGTGTCACAAGTCAAATTAGAGTAGAGATAAATTACAAATATGCAAATAAATCTTTTTTTCTTCTTTTCTTTGCACTAATATTCTGTGCCCTTTTGCATCTTCAAATGTGACATCATATCGTCTCACACAAACAAGCAAACTATGGGAACAATTATTACTAGAATGTTTCCTTTAAACTTATCATCCTAAACATCATCTTAAACATCATCATACACACACACACACACACACAGACACACAGATAGATAATGATCAAGCTAATCAGGCTTGTGTATTTGGTCTTGTGCCCACGTGGCTGTCGTGCACGTCTAATATGAGTGTGTGCACACTTTTCCCCTAACAGTGAGCCAACAGTCCGGGATGCTTTCCAACCTGGGAACCACCATCTCCTCCCCAAACTCCGAGCCAGACAATCATGCACTTTTAGATGAGAAGGAGGACTCGTACTTCTCAGAAATCCGCAACTTCATTTCCAACAGTGAGATGAACCAGGCCTCCAGCTCCACGGATAAAAGGTAACAAGCACACCCGCTCGCACGGATCACATTTGCAAAGGTCTTCGGTGATTACATTTGATCCATGAGGCTAACCATTTAATGCCAAGCTCTGACTCTTATCCCAACCTCATCCCAAATTCAGCTGTAATCAAACTCTAAAGCAAACATTTAAAGCAAAATTATACATATTGAAGATATTTTTCATATATCTCTCCTCTTATCAGTTTGAATCATGGAGTAGCGTGAACATTCCTTTTTCAGCTTGTTTTAAGTTGGACGGCCTCGAATCCTAATAATGTGTTGATGCACAGCGACCTCTGTAGTTCTGAATGTGAATGGCATCTTACTGCCCTTAATTCTCCAAATCCTGAAAGATCTTTAAAAAAGCTTTTTTACATCCACTCAACTTAAAAAAAAAGATATCTTCTTTCTCCATACATTTTTCTTTTAAACACAATTCACTTATTTTTTTTAAAATCACTAAATAATCCAGATGTAACCTACAAATAACCCACTCTTTTTCTATTTATATTTTTTAATTTTGATATAGGCAGTCTCTTTTTTCGTGAGAATTCCTTTCTGGTTTCCTCACTTCTCTCTCTGTGTCTTCCACCATCTCTCCCCCCTCGTCAACGCTCATTAAGGCCAACAGACCCGGTGGCAGCTTAAACCCCCCTGCCATCTGGGATCAATACTAGGTCCCATCCACAACAAGCTGCTCTGACATCTTAATATCTGTAATTCAGACTAAGTATTGGTCCTCCCACCAGACAGCCCGCTGTTTATTCTCCCCGTGAGTGACTGAAGTCAAACACACAGTCATGGACTGTCTGTAATCACTCTTAACCGCCTGCAACATCATTTCTCCCTCTTTAAAATTCCTTTTTCCGCATCATAGCCAGTCAAAATAGAAGTTCCTGGTAGCTCTCTCATGCTGAAATCTTTCTTTGACCACTTTCCAAGCTGGAGAGGTCATCAATGGCGAGGCGAACATTGCTCCAAGGGTGAGAAGTCTTAAACAAAGAAGTTAAAAAGATTTAGATGTGTGCGGATATTGCCAGAAATGTCAGATCATTATGGGGTATCCGTCTCTTGTGGACCACAATCTCAGTCATAATTAGTCCTGGAGTGGGGACCCAGACCACGGCCTGAACGCTATGGTTTGGATAAAACTTCAGCTGGAGCTGGCTGCTTGTCTGGGGCTGCAATCGTAGCCGTTCAGACCCTGAGGGGGAACTCAGGTTGAGGCATTTATCTCGGAGATCCTCTGATGATGGAGCTCTTCCCCCATCCACCCGCTCTATCCATCCATACCTCATAGCCTGCTAACACAAACACCAACCTGACGTGTTTAGACTAAATGACAAAATCCAGGGCCCCCTATGTCAGAGCTAGGCTTCTTTCTGCACACACAGGCACACACTTTTTGGTCTCCAACTACCTCTGCAATTTGATTATGGTGATATTTAATCTAGATTGAAAGAGGAGAACTTCCCCCCCCCCCCTCCCAAAAGACCATTTACCCACCCACTGTGTGTGACCCAATCCTGTCCCTGTGCAGCCCTTCCCAGAGGTAACCCTGTCCGAGTTGATAAATGTCCACAGTGTGGCCAAAAAAAAAAAGGAAAAAAAAAATGGAAAAGGGTAAATTTGCCATCCCAAAGGAAATGATATCATGAGCCATGACATCGTGGGCTGGTGGGGTGGGGGAGGATCATTGTGGCTGGCTGGAAAATGTACAGATGGCAGCTCGTAATGGCGGCGCGCTGATAGCCTGTTTGCAGATCGCCCATCGTCTTCCTGCAGTCACAGAAAGGCGGTGCTGCGACGCTCTAGAGTGCAGAGAGCCCGGCTAACGCGGGGCTCCGAGACCGTGGGCCGGACCAATTAATCATGGAAAACGCCCCAGGCTGAATGTCAGCACCCGTGTTGTTTGTGTGGATACTGGAGTTAGATTGTGCTGTCAACAGATTATTTATGTTTCTCTCTCTCTGAGTCACGTCTGTAGATGGTTGGGAAATGGCAACAGTCACCCAGCTCCAGACGACACCGCCTGGAGAACGGGTTCAAATAAATCAAGAACTGGCAAAGAACTAAAACAACACTAAATACTTCAATTTTCAGAACAAAGTTTAGAATCTCAAATCCTTGCAACTGATGTGTGATTATAAAGTCTAATCAATTTCAATAATAATATTTATTATTATTCATTATTTTTCCACTATTCAAATTGTCTGAGTTTAGCTAATAAGTAAAAATGTTTTCAACAAATTTCCCCATTTACCAAACGTCTCCCCAGGTCGGAGCAGGCTGAAGAGGAGCGTCCACCGAGCCACAGCTTGTCCAACTCCAAGCTGAGGCTCCGCGGGCTGGAGGAGGAGGAGGATGAGGTGGAGGGGGACGACGAGGAGGAGGAGGAAGGCAGCCTGACGGAGAAATCCCACGACGAGGCTCCCGAATCCCCGTCACCCATCGCAGCGGGAGTGTATGAGGAGGACGAGGAGGAGGAAGAGGCAGAGTCAGCTCCCTTAGCTATGAGCTACGAACACACTCGCAGGTACTGGCCATGTTTTTAAAACACAGAGGGGAAACAAAGATGGGTGAATGTGGGTGACCTCCTTCTACTCAGGCTCTCTGCTGCAGCCAGTGGTGTGATGCCCATCTTTGTTTTGTGACACAACGACATAAAAAAATGATATTCTCATATTTATACCTGAATTAATATAAACAAAACAAAGACGTTCGTCTTTAGTTTAGATGGCTTTTTCCTCTTTCTTGCTTCTGGTGTTTTCCCTTCTGCTTATCTATTTACCTGTACTTTTCCTTTACCTGTTATCTTACATCCATCCATGGCATCATCCTTTCATCCATCTCTTCTCCTCTTGCCATCCATATTCATTCCATCCACACACCCCTCGCCCTGCATACCTCTGCCATCACGGTGCAGGTGTTTAGAGGAAGAGGGCTCTCTCCTGGACCTGGAGGGTCTCCCCAACTTTCCCAAGAGCCTGGAGGGCTTGCGTAAAGCAGCCGGTGGCGAGCAGTCTTTTGACGTTAAAGACCTATTTAACACTTCGCTAGAGTCGGAGACTTTGAAAGAGACATTGTACAGACAGGCCAAAACACAGGTATGTGGTTGGAGCTCAGACGCAGGGACATGAAAGATGATGGGACAGGGACAGATGAGCCCATGCTGGGGCTCAGAAAGAATGATGATCAGCAGGCGTCACTGGCTGAAACTGTCCCGTCCTCTTCTCTAATGAACACACGATCGGAGCGGAGATGGAACATCTCTAGCACTTTCTCCAATGCCAAATCATTTTTCCCAGTACTTCTATTTTCTGCTATCATTAACTTCTTGTCTGCTACTGCTACTTTTACTAATATCATTTTAGCCCCATTTAAAAGAATAAAATGAGATGAGTTTGAGTTTTTTTCAGCTGATGAAATAGAAAGTTCCTAAGTTCCTGTGCCGCCTCCTCTGGATAACGCTGGCCTGTCTCTGCCCACAGGCTTATGCAATGATGCTGTCTCTCTCAGAGAACAACCCTTTGCACGGGCCCTCCCAGAACTCTTTGGATGCTTGGCTCAGCATGGGAAGTGGACCGTCTGAGACGAGCAGTTATCACCCACTTAACCACGTCTAGATGTGAGGAAGCAAGAGAGGAAGTGGGAAGAGGACAATAGAGTGGACATGAGTAGTGAGCAGACACGGACTCCCAGAAAGAACGAGTGCGGTGGTGTCTGTTTGCCTGTATTTGTGTGTGAGCGAGAAGGAAGAGCTGGAGGCCCTTTTGGAGGCATTTCACACGACTGTCAGAGAAGAGCACTGCTAATCGCCTGTTGATGTGAAGGACGTGATTTTAAAAAAAAAAAAAGAAAAAAGAAAGAAAATCAACAGCGTTGAAACTGCGTTATGTGGTCAACAAAGATCAAAAATAAAAAAAAAAAAGCCCCCCCGCCAGCACCACAGAGACCCCCGCGAGAGGCTCTGCAAAAGACACTTGTTTGTCTCTAAAAGTCTGCGTACACCGCCTACTAGGAAGCACTGCAGCATGAGCACTGCAACTGCAACACGCGTCCGCCAGGTGGCGCCGTTTCACCTGGGACCGAGTGGGGCTCCATTGGTCTGGTTTCACCTGCAGAATCAACAATAGCACCACAATGTTACTTGAGGAGAGAACAGATCCAGTAGACTGCTGATTTTTATTATTGTTATTATTATTATTATTATAATTTTTGGAAGAAAATCTCGGAGAACAGTGTCCAGTCACGAGTGGTGATTTTAATGAGCTATCTGGGACACTCAGCCATCCTATTGGTTACCCAACGTGATCATGCTGAAAATGAACTTTTAATGGTAAAACAAGTCTTTCTCTGCTTGTTTATTTCATTGTCATTTGTTAACTTTAATTTACTTGTTTTCCTTTTAGATACAGAACAGTATTGTTTCTTTGTAGGCACCACAGTGCTAAATTGTTAATATAATTATTTTAGAGAAGGACCAAATTTGTATGATATTGTCATATGATGTACAAAATAACGTAGATGTTCATAGCGACAGTGGTATGTGCCAAATAACCCATAGAAAATGTTTTGTTCTCTGACAATCATTTTATTTCCAAGGGGCTTGCTTATTTTTTTTCTCTCCTAGTTTTTTTTTTTTTTTTTTTTTCCTTACTTTGCTCTTATAAATTTGATTTCACAAGTGTGTGTATGTATTTATTTTCCTTGGTTATTTTATCATGACTGGAGGAATCACAAATGAAGAGAAGCATTTTTTTAAATCCCTCTCGTCGCTGAAGGAACGAACACCCGTATACTGCGCGAGAGGTCTGTGGGGCTCTAAATTTGGGGTGTTAGTGTGCCAAAATGGAAAAAAAAAAATCAATTTCTTTGTTTCTATTTATAGTAAGAAAAAAAGAATACAGTTCGTTTTAAAACTTGGCATTGTAAAGTGAGCGTGGTGCAAATAGGCTGAACTGACGGGATGTGGGCAACAGAGAAGGGCGTTACATTGACCATATCAAACTCCCTTTTGTCTGTTTTTACTGGATATGTACGAAAAGTCAGTCTGTTTATGTGAATGGCACGGCCCAGAGTTCACCTAGAAAAACAACCACAGTGACTGAGGAACTCTGGGAAATCTGCTGCTTCAGCCCTCACGTGTTTTTAAAAGAGAACAAATAAATAAGATGCCCCTTTGCTTTCTTTACAGAGGGAACAGTCATTTTGAATCACCAATTTATCTCTTCTTTCTATTCCCTCGTTCGCGTGTGGTCATACTGAAAACTCATTCCTTGTGGTGCCATGGGGGCCAGGGGTCAAGTACTGTAGATAGCTGTAGATAGCGTAGGATGCAGGAGGGAGGAGGAGGAGGCCACCAGCGTGGAGGAGAGTGCGTTGCAGATTATCGTTGCCTTGATGCTCCCTGTGAACCAGGCTGCTCACATCTCAACCTGATGCTGTATTTTTTTTGTTTTTAAGTGAAAACACATGGGTCCAAGCTGTCCAGCCGAGCAGCCTCATCAAAGACCCATTTCCAGACCAGTTTGACAGGAAGACAAATCTGAAACAGAAGCACTGTAATTTTTCTTTTTCTCCTTCGCCGCCGCAGGTGGCGGCCTGATACGAGGACTTAACGCTTCATCTCAGTTTTCTGAAGACCGAAGTCTTTATTCATGCATATTTACTGAATGAGATTTCATTCATCGTAAACACGTTTCCGACTCAAGCTAATGAAATGTACAGACTTGGGTTGCTGTTTTTGGGTTGACTGTATGTAGAAATCATGTCCTGGACTACTGTAATAAACACGCGCTGTGTGAGGCAGAGGAGCTGAAGGCATTGAACTTTTCCATTTTGCCAACTTCAGAAAGTATTCTGGCAGATGGTCGCTGAACATAGTTGCTGCCCCCCACCCGGACCCCCACCCCACCCTCAGAACCCTAACCCCCCACCCCACCCCCACTGTTACAGGAGAAAGTAAAACTATACATATTGGGGTTTTTGTTGGTTTGTTTTTCTTTTTTTAACTGTATAGTGTTTTGAAAAAAAGAAAAACAACAATGCATTTGTCTGAAGAAAAAGAAAAATCATTGATAAACATGGGTTTAAATGGATGGTGCTTGTTTTGTTTGAATCTAAGTTGTATATCGCCTCTGTTATGTTTATTGAAAACAGACAAAAAAAAAAGATATTGTGCATGACGTGTTTAGCAGTCATATGATGTCCATTTGTGAAATGTGTATCAAATGAAAAAAAAATATGACAAAATAGAAAAGAAAAAAAAAATCCGTAGATGCACTTATTGTACATGTGATTATAGGTTAGTAGGTTTGACTTTGAAGTTTTTGACTGCCTCATCGGTGGCTCTGAAACACATCCAGAAAAGACTTGTGGGACAAGACTTAATGAAAAACAATAAAGGATTGTAGAATAATACTGAACAATTCTGAAATTGCAGTTCTTTTGATGCTTGTGATTATTGAAGATGTACTTTAGAGAAATTTCACTGAAAAGATATGACTCTGATGTTAATTCTGTAGAATAGCAATGTATACCAAATGTAATCTTTCCAATGCTATGAAGAATTTATACATGAAATTGATATGCAATAAAACCTGTGTGCTTTTTAAGGCTGTCCAATCTGTATTTGTGACATGTAAAATAAATCACTCTCAGTTTATTAGTGGACGATCAAAATTAAATCCCTGCTTACCCTGATATTTGTGGGGGGAAAAAAAGAAGAAAAACAAATCCTGCCAAACACATTCAACTATTTCGAACTATATTATTAAATGGAAATTTCATATCATTTTACACACCCTAAAAAGTACAAGTTTCCCTCATTTTGTATAACTAATTTCCTTTGAATAACTTATTTCCGCTTTCCTTTTTTTTTTGTTTTCTCACATATATATTAAATACCTAATATATATTAAATATTTGGAATATTTTAGAATATTAGATCAAACATCTTATCCGGATTTAACCCAAACTGTTACCAACTGTCACCACTAGGTGGGAGTAACGTCCATCTTTTCCTCTTCCAACGTTAGTTACACACTTTTAAAAGTTAGACCTTTAAAACTTAGAGGTTCACTCGTTGTCTTTTTGTAGCACTTAAACTTTTATAGACCAGCTAAAAGACACATTTACTCGAGCCCTTTTTGATTTTGTTTTATTTATTACTTTCCTTTCATCGTGTGCAATAACTCACTCATGTGGAATGGTCATGCAATTCATGTACAGCAAGGTAAATCTAAAGGTTAGCCATGTTGTATTTGTATTTACTCGGCTTGTTTTATTTAAATGGTTGTTCTTTCTGCGGCCGTCTCCCGTCTGCGTGTCCCTTTAAGAGGAAGCGCCGAGTGGCAGTGGGAGTGGCGGAGGCGCAGGCTCCCACGACCCAAACATCATGGGGCCCTCTGCGGCTCCGAACGGCCCTCGTCTCCTCTGAACCTGCCCTTCTGCCATCGGCGTCCGTCGCATCATGCTGCAGCTGAATGACGCGGTGGAGCCGGGGAGCCCCGGCGCCGCCATCCTGCACCCCGCGGACACCGAGGAGGGGGTGGAGGTGGCCTTCACGCCGCCGGAGGCGCGCGGAGCCTCGGACACGGAGCCTCGGTCGCCTGCTGCCCCCCGTTACAGAAGCTGACGCCGTTCCATGTGCACAACCCGACCATCCAGGCCAAAGTGAAGGACTACTTCGTGTTCAGGGTGAGTTTTCCTGCAGCGCACCGTTGGTGGGGGGGTAGGAGCCTCATGTGTGTGGTGGGGGCCCCAGCCAGGTACCATCGAGCAGGCTGTGAGCGACATCAGGAGCGCGGCTCTGTCCTCCGAGGACGGGGAGGTGCTGAGTGTCTGGCTGCTGGCAGAGTGAGTGGTCCCGATACGCAACTGTTGCTTGTGATCGAGGACATGGTGGAGGACGTCCTGCCTGTTTGTCTCTGCAGGGTTGATCACTGGAACAACGAGAGGGAGAGGCTGGTGCTCATCACTGACAGGTGATCGGCGGTGAAGGTGCTGCTCTCTGCTGGCGGGGGCTGCTCCATTTTGTCTCTTGAGAATTTGACCTGTCGTGCAGGTCGCTGCTGGTGTGCAAGTACGACTTCATCAACCTGCTGTGTCAGCAGGTCATCAGGGTCTCGCTCAACGCCGTGGACACCATCTCGGTGGGCGAGTTCGAGTTCCCCCCCAAATCCCTGAACAAGTAAGACACTGTGCATACTGAGCTGTCGGTCTTCAGGAAAGCAGCGCTCCACCTGCTCTCACAGCAGTGGTAATCCAGGGACCTCCATTATTGATCAGAATGACACTGGGATCCTTTTATTAGGGCAACCAGCAACATCCCCAGCCATCAGTGTGCCTCAGGACATCCTGGGATTGTCTTAAGACACATATTTTGAGATGTCTTGACCAGCCAAGACGTGTCTAGTCCTTAGATGTCTTGGAAATATGAAGAGATCTCTCAAGATAGGTAGCCCTAACCCATAGTGAACCATCCATTATTAATATAAATGACAAACCATATGAAATACTAAGCATTTATTAATAATACACAGTATGTACAAAATAAATGTGTTTGGAAAATTATTACATTTAGGGACTGTCCCAATAAGTGAAACATCTGTGTTTTCCACTGGTGTCAGTCCTGGGTTATATTAGCACAAAGGGATTTACACAATTTCCTCCGTTCTCACGGAGGAGCAGCAGAGACTAAATATCATTCATCAGTCATTAATTTACTTTAGGTCCATTGTAGTCATGTGACTACAAAGACCGTCTGAAGCCATGTAAAGATGTGAATGTCTTCAGACCAAGTAAAAATGTCTGAAGACATCCATATGACACGCAATGTCCTGAAGACTTTCAGTGTCTTAAGACACTCAGTGTCTTCAGGACCCAGAAACCTGTTGAGTGTTCTGCTTTGGCGTCTTCAAATCTTCGTCTTACGATGTCCTAAAATGTCTTGATTTTAGTTAATAAGACGTCTTAGGATGTCCTGAGACACCTTGGTGGCTGGGTATGTTGTCCTCGACCTCCAGTGTCCTCCAGAGCCGCTGGTTTTCAGCAACTCTGGTCCCACTCTTACGTGTTAGAACCCCCCACTCCCCGATTCCTGTCTGTCAGACTCCACACACACACACACACACACACGCTCCTGGCTGTCTGATCCGTCGCCATGGCGTTAATGGAGACAGCGGAGCCCTGCTCCATTGCTGAGTCACTTAGCTGGATGGCTAACTGTGCTAGCACAATGGCAGCGACTGTCGGGAGCCGACAGACAGCAGCCAAAGGTCATCAGGTGGAGCACCGGAGAAGCCGAACCGCTAGGTGGTGGTGATGTAGGTGATGGGTGGAGATACAGCTTTGGTGCTGATGGACGCACCAGGGTTAGAAATGAGAACACCGTATATCTGTAAGTCATTTACGGGGGAGCCTCTGCTCAGCCTGGGGCCACATCTTGGAGGTTCACCTTGCTGGTGCAGCTGACTGAGGGTCTTTCCTTACAGGAGAGATGGGTACGGCATCCGCATCCAGTGGGACAAGCGGCCAAGGGCCTCATTTCTGAACCGCTGGAACCCCTGGTCCACCGACGTGCCCTACGCCACCTTCACAGAACACCCCATGGCCCGCGCCGATGAGAAGGTGGCCTCTCTCTGCCAGGTGTCATCCCTTTAAAACCAAGTCTACTATCAGCCCCTTGAATACCGGAGGCCTCGGAAGGAAGACCTTTCAAATGTAGTCGTTTCACAACTTCTGTATTTGGAAAAGGTTTAGAAACCTAAAGGAAACCTCGCAGGATCTGATTGGATATTGGAAGGCGGCGCTGCCGGCGTTAGCGTAGGTCTAGATCTGGGTCTGATGGTTCCGGTGTTTTGCTTTTCTGCAGCTGGACAACTTCAGGACCCAGCTGGTGCAGGCGGTGAAGAGAGCCCACAAAGAGCAGCCCATCCCCGGAGGTGCCAATGGCGTGCTGATCCTGGAGAAGCCCCTGCTCATCGAGACCTACCTGGGCATCATGTCCTTCATCAACAACGAGGCCAAGCTGGGCTACTCCATGACGCGCGGCAAGATCGGCTTCTAAAGTCCACAGCGGACTCCCACCCAGGTGTCTAGACGGAGGGAGGCCGGCGTTCCCTTCCCCCAACCCCGGAGTGTGCCGCACGGCTAAGGAAGAGTCCCGACTGCGGAGGTGAAGCGCGTGGTCAGGCTGCTGAAGGTACCCTACTCATTTGTTTTGAAGAAAAGAGCCGCTCGCAGTTGTGTCATACATGCTCGGGCCCTCAGGAAAACGGTCCCCTTGAGAACGAAATAAGAGCTCTGCCCTCCAGGTTTCCGTGGCCTCGTGTTCCTGTTTTAACCACCAAGATGACGTTTTTAATCTTAAAACAACTATGAGCATTATTTCAGAGGTCAAACCTGTTTATCTGGGCGCAGAGAAGAGCAGAACACGTCTGACACATTTAAAAAGAACGAGTGTGGCGAGATCCTCCAGGGTTGCGTTCAGCAGTCGTGTCACATGATCACGCCGATGGGCCGCCGCGCTCTCCCTGCTCGTACCTTTATGATTACGCCGTCGTCCAGCAAAGGTAAAGGTGAGAAGCGGCGTCACGGTAGCGGCGACCGCTAAGACGTTCTTGGAACAAATATTATGCTACGCAAATGTCAAAGGTGACTTCGTTTGTTTGTTGCTGCTTCACAAATATGACGAATACTCGATTCATGAAATGTCTTTTCCCTGTCCCGACTTGTGCATGTTTGCTGCACGCTGCGCTTGCATGACCAATGGTTTAAGAGTATTCGAAATAGATTTCTATGTGCTAAGTCTATTTTATTTCTCCACTGTTAACAAAAAATAAACTTTGAGCACCCAGGAGTATTTTAAAAGATATTAACCTGTTATTTAAAAGAATGTGGATTCTTTTTTTGTCCCATGTGTAACTGTAGCCATGGAGAAAAATAAAGGTTTATATGTTCCTCTTAGGACTTTGGCTCTAGTCATTGTTCATAAATACATTTACATGAAATTGGTATTAAAAGGACGTTTTAGGCTTTTATAAACAAGTAAAAAATAAAACTGCCAAACTCATAATCGTAAAGCAATGGGGAAAGTACTGGACACTTGAAGTCAGTTTGCTATGTTTTTTAACAGCAAATATATGTAAGCAATTTTATGGTATCCAGTTTATTTTAAATAACCATACAACATCTATAGTAAACTCTACAAAAACATACAAAAATACAAAACTCTCCTGGCTATGCCTTCAACAAGGACTTCAGAAAGGTTGTGCTTGTATAAAAAGTGACAAAAACACCAGCATTCATGAGGAATGTGGTGAAATGAGGGAACTGACTTTGCCTGGTCCAGGAAGTGAACGTCACAGAGACCCTGTGTTTGTGTTACTTGTCACCCTGGTCAGCGTCCATGTAGCACAGGCAGAGCTGCTCCTTCCCGATGGCGATCAGGGCGTCGCCCCTGCAGTGCCAGTTCAGCGCCTGGACCTGGAATCCACCTGACGGCAACGAGAGACGGGCCAAGAATCGAGATGAAGACATCTACCGTGGAGAATTATGCCCGGCTCTGGCAGGCATGGCGCTGGGACGCGGCCAGCCTCATACCACAGGAGGGCGTTACCTTCAGCGGGGACTTGCACAGAGACGCAACCCGCCGGGGTCCACAGATACAGGCGGCTGTTGCCTGTGCACAGAGCCAGCCGGGGGCGTCGGGGGTCCCACTGAAAGCAACGCACAGCTGACGTCTGCTCCAGCACGGCCTCCAGGCTCATCTTCTGCGTGTCCCAAACCCAGACGACGCTGGCCATGTTGTCTAGTCAGAAAATAGATGCACACTCAGAGGTCAAACCTAGAGAGACGCCCATTCTCCATTTGCAACTTGTTTTCGTGTCTCACAGAATTCTGTTGGATTCACAATATTTAAGAGTAAATTTTAAAAAATGAAGCACCGTTTTTGGTGGCTAGATAGCGACTGTCCGAGCTGAATGCCAGAGCAGAAACGCCGATCTTGGGGTTGGCTCGTTCCGGATCTGGTTTGACCACCGGAATTTGGACCGGCAGTGGGCTAATCTCATCTGGAGGAGGCAGCCACAACAAACAACAGTTCACCGTCTGATTAGAAAGACAGAACTAGGCCAGACCGTCGATGACCGCATCACTAGACCTACATTTGCTCTGCGTATTAAAGAGGGCGGAGCCAACGGAGACGTTCTGCAGAGACAAGTCTTCAGCACCAACCGCTGCCCTTCCCTCCACCTCTTTATACACAACCTAAAAACACAGAAAAGCAGCAGATGAAAAAGGTGCCACGTTTGTTAAGGCTGCTTGAGGAGCAGAAAGCACCCACCGCGTTTGTGCTGTTGATGCTAGCAGGGTGCTCCAGCTGAGCCACTTTCTTCCACGTGATGTGATTGAGGATCCGTACCTGACACGAGGGCGGGACAGTCGGTTTACCTTCAGCCTCGTATTGTGTCAAAGAAAGGCTGCATCTACTGCGCCGACCAGGCAACCAGACCTTCTCATCGTAGCTGCCGATGGCCAGAAACTGGCTGCTGGGGCTCCAGGCCACAGCCTTGACACCCAGCGACCACTCGTAGGCGCCGTAGGTGGACAGCAAACGGCCGTCCAAGGAATACAGCAAAACTTTGTACTGCGGTGATGCAAATACGAACCGCATGACATCAAAACTAGGCCAGGAAACCATTGCTAAGTTTTCACCCAAATGATACCTGAAATTTGCATCTTATAATGGGAAACACGGCTAGTAAACGCTAACCGCGCCTCAGAGGACACGGTGAAAGTAAGATACATTTATGTTTGCCTGACCCACCTCCAGACAGCTATCCCAAACGGCCAGCACGCAGCCGTTGGGAGACCATTCCAAGCCCGCCAGATCCTGTGTCTCCGTCTCAAAATGCTGTCACAAAGATATGCTGGATTTATTTTGCGCTATACTTTTACAGCAAAAACATTGCTTACTCAAAACAGACTGATGTATTAAATGACAGCGCTATTGTCACATGCTGAGAGGGTAAACTTACCAGTTAAATATATCGTAATGGCCATAAAACCCGCTTACCCTGAGTAAATGCCAGTCGTCACACACAAACACGCTAACGTAGTCTTTACAGTCGCGACGTTCGGCCAAGGCCATGTAGCTGCCGTCTCTGCTGAAATCCATCCCTGTGGGGGAGAGAAGAGGTGTTTCTACAGAAAAACAACGGGTTCCACCGTGTATTCCCAACCCCGATCGAGCTGAAGTGACAACGGGGAATAGTTTGGTTTGTAATCCGGTGTAATTTCGAGGCACCAGCAGGTCGCTGGTATGCAAATATCAGGGCCGTGTTCTTTATCGGACAGCTGTGAGGATACACAAGAGGGCATAGTGTTGCGTGTGGAAAATAGGAAGAGTTGCAGACAATCATTTTTCCCGGGCTGCTGACAGGCCGGTTATGAAGAGCATGCCCCATTTACTGAAGCCAGGCGCAGCTGTCAGCGGACGCGGCCAGAGCTGGGCCACATAACTGGGCCTGCGCCACAAGTTCGGGAACGGCATGTGATTCCCGGGACGCCTCCGGGCCTGTCCTCAGGTACTCCTTGACACGTCCCCTCACAAGCCGGCCGAAAACAGAGAAATCGGCGTCACTGTGGTACTCACCCTTCTGACACGCTTTGGGATACTTGATGTAAGACACAGCTTTGGTGCACAGGGACCAGACGGTGATTCTCAGCTGAGGAAACCAAATATAAAGATTAGATCAACGATATAATAATGTCAGCATTGTACTGAAGGTTGAGACATAAAAACGCTGAAAGTCAGAAAAAAGGGAAATACAATGTCTGGATCGAACAACCCCATAATAACAGGCGGTCAGATTCAAAACAGGGGAAAGTTCCAGCCACCTTTAGATGGGCCACTGACCAACTAATGTAACCAGTATGGGATACTGGTTTGGAACCCTGACCTGGGAGGCTCTGCAGAATGGAGAGCAGGGTTGTGTGTCAGAGTATTTCCACAGGGAATTAACACAGAGACTTAACAACTGCTGTTACGGAGACAGAAAAAGAACACCCCAATTAAATTAGCTACATGTATTACATTAACAGACCCAGAGCAACGTCTCAACACATGGCGGGAAAGAAAGTCCGGCCCGTTGAAGAGCCCAGCTGTAAGGTTAGACGCAATTGCCTCAAGTGTGAGCGATTAACAGCGAGTTGCGCCGCCAGCGTGCTGTCAGAATCCCGCCAATTGAGGTGGTGCCGCGGAGCCAGTGTCCGGCCACAAGCTGGCATCAGAGAGAGGCCGCGCGCGCTAACGCTGGGCTTTGACAGCGCTCGCTCAAACACCCGCCGCGCATATCAGCGAAACCAGGCAGGAGGCACCGCGCCAGTAGAGCAAGTTAGCAAGTTAGCAGGCTGCTGCTAGCGACGAGCAGACGTAAAAACCAGCAGATCAGAACAGAATCCGCCATCTGTGGGGTACTGCTGTGGGAGGGCCCACGGTGGTGCCACAGGTCACAGAGCACCAGCATATTATTAGTACAGAGTGGCCGCTCCTTCTGATCAAGTTTTGGATGTTTAGGTGGTGAAATAACCTGATTATTAGTTTAACGCAGGTTCTCGGTAATAAAACCTGATGTATGACTGATGGATTTTGCATGTGAGAATGTGCAGAATTTTCTAAAGTGACACAGCTTTCATCAAAGTGTCCAGACAGACATTTGAACTGGACAGAGTCTGTCACCTCGCTGGGCTGAAGTGTCAGCCCTCCTGTCCGGTCAGCTCCGCGCACGCCGCTCGTATCACCGCACAACACTCTTCCTGGACATCCCCCCCTCAGGCGTTACGCCATAGTAACGGCCATCAACAGCGCTCAAACACACGCGCGCTCACGCTTTTTACATGCCTCCGGCCCAACATTCAGGGAATGTGTGGAGATCAAGACCTGAAAGTCAGTGTAACCCTAAACGGGCTGGAGGAACAGGAGCGTGAGGGGGACATTTATCCTTGCGGGTGCTGGGGGGTAAAATACTGCTTGGCTGGGTAAAAGTGGACATAAGACGGGCGGTGGCTCAGCGATGAAGGGGAAATGCCCAGTTAGCGTGGGTTATTGTGGAAAAAGAACTCTCTCTGCAAATGGTGACGCAGCCGGCTGGGGCCATCAGCATCGACTGGCCGTGCACGGCCCACATGTACGGCACACACGAGCAGGCCATGGTTCCACGCTGTGGCGCCACAGCTGACTACATTTGGTGTTCGGTTCGGTGGCCACTTCAGCTACGACGCTGCATGTTAGCAGGGCTCAAGAGGTCCCGGCCGAGAATGTCGCAACTAATCTGATCAATCAGCAACATTAAAACCATTAGCTCAAAGATGTCCTTGGCCAGGATGTTCCACCCAGTTTGTTAGCCTCCAGCTGGTAAGGTGTGACTGCTGCGGATTATACAAGTGTTATTTTATGAGCCAATCTGTGTGTGTGTGTGTGTGTGTGTGTGTGTCTGTCTCCATGAAGTCTCAGAGCTGGAAACTTGTCATATGGGTATGGGTTTAACCGCGCTCTGCACAGGCTGCGCTCAGGGAGGGCCCAGCTACTGTCTGCAACAGCTACAAAAGACACATCCAAACACACACACACACACGCACGCGCGCGCAGGCAGCTGTCCCTAAACACATTAATATAGCAGGCTGTTTATGAGAGGGGCTGAAACTCAAGCCTGACACGGACGCCCGTCTGGCACAGCCTTAATGAAATCTTGGGCTGGGGTGAAGGTAAGTTCAGTCGGATCCTTGGCACTGCAGGAGCGGGCTCCTAATTTGCTGCTATTAATTTAGTTGTGTATCCTCAACTACACCAGGATGCTTGGTAAAGGGGAGCTGGTTCACCGGCTTGAGGGAGGAGGGCTCCTGAATGCAACGCCACAGGACCCAGAACCTCCAGACACCTTTGTGCTCTCCCTAACCAGCAAAACCAGCAAAGCAACTTTCTAAACAGATAGCTTCACTGAGAAACGTGAATTAACTAACAACCAGTGAATGATGTAAAAACAGGTGCTGTTTTTAACTAAAAACCTCTGTGTTTTGATTAAACAAAAGACACCTCAACAGTCAGACAGCAAATGGGAGACACGGATGCAGCTGGAGCCATTTCCATGCCGATTCCCTATCCTGTTACAAAAAACAGCCCCTAACCTTTTCCATCCTCTTCAGACACAAAGCAGACATGCCACAGACACTTGCACTCTCTGCACCCTCCTCCGGCTCAGACGCAGTTGTGCGTTAGGCCACAACACCTGTCAAGGGATTCCTGGAGTCAGCTTCAGCATGACAGACACAACTCGCCGCGGCGCTCCTCGCCCCGGCCAGCGTGTGCTTACTACGGCTTGAACTCAAACTGGGAGTCAGGAGCCACAAAACGGTACTAAATGATTCTTTATTAGTCTGGGATTTATTGCGCGGAACGGCTCCTGGCGCCTGTGTTAGGCGCATGTTTTTGGCTTTGGCAAATCAATTTCGGTTTACCTATCATATAAAATGCTACTTTGGGGAAATACGGTACTTCAGACCTATTTTATGGCACCGCATTTGCTGCTAATAAGCAAATGTAACTCGATTGTAGCTGGTTTTTAATGGTGCCATGTTCTCATACAGCACGTCTTGTTCGGTTTCTCGTGCTTTAGCAACAACACCTTTAATAGGAAGAGGGCCCTCGGGGTGTTTCACCAGTGCTGATGAGGTTCTCCACCATCGTCTGTCGCAGGATGCGAGGAGGAAAATCAGGCAGCGAAGAAATCAGGCTGAATACATGTATCTTGGGTGGTGGTGGTGGTTGGGGGGGTTGGGGGGCGGTCAAGAAAGGCTCTGGTGTCTGGCTATTTTCAGGTTCCCCTTCTTTACGGGCCAGCAACAGTTGAAACCAGACAAGCTTGTGCATAAACACACTCCTGGGCACATGAATGCGAGCAACCATGCGCACACCGACTTCACACTTACATGGAACTCAGTGGTGTTGAGAATGTGACGTCCATCGGGGCTCCACCGTGAGGAGAGCAGCCCTATCGAGCCCTCATCAATCTTGCAGTGCCAGTCGGGCTGTTCCAGAGACCACACCTGCAAAGCCAAAAAAAAAAAAAAAAAAGACAGAAAGGAGGCTTGATTTTTGACAGAAGACTTATTTCAGCAGCAGAGACCATGAAAGACTGGCACTGGATACCGCTTCAGAGGTAAACGTGGTGTACACTGATCTGCTGGAGTGATGTAGTCTGAAACAACGCATGCACTGGAGCGGTAATAAAACCCTAAACGCTAAGAAAGAAAACAAAATCAAGCTTGAGAAAGACAGAAAAATTCACAAGGTTTGGAAAATAGTCACGTGTCATTAATATGTTTATTTTAGAAAGAAAATATACTTTATAAAGCATTTTAAAAGAGCAAATTTAATTTAAAACAGCAGGCATTTGGTCATATTACTGCTGCTTATCAATAATTATTGTGTCATCTACAGGCGAAATGGACAAAAAGTAACTGCAGCTGTCAAACAGAGAAGAATTTAAGACTCGAAGCATTACATGAAATAAACATAAGAAATACATTTAAGGAAAATAACTACAATATTCAGAAAAATGACAGCTTGTATTCTTATGGGGAAAAGGTCAAATAAGGTAGTGGCACTAAAATATGAATAGTTACACACAGTGAAACAGAGTTGGCAATAATTTCTGTTTACTTTTATTTTAAATTTACTGTCACAACATCGGAATCACATACAGAGATATGAAAAAGGGCTTTTACTGTGGTCTTTGCATACCTGTACCATTCCTCTCTTATACATAGCGCAGAGGATGAAGAGAGAGTCGGAAGACCAGTCCATGTGCGATATCTGGTCCAGGCAGGTGTAGAGATGCAGGATTTGCAAAGTGCTCATGTCACGAACCACCAGCCTGTACTGAACGCAGGTAGCCTGAGAGCAACAGTAAAAATAAACATTTAGGAAAGTAATTCTGATATACTTTATCAACGTGTGAGGATCTTGAGAATGCCACAAAATGCACATTTTATATAGATATAATTACTTACCAAATATTTTCCATCTGGTGAAACTTTGCAGAGCTGATTGGTCTGTTTGAAAACTTCTGAAAAATTCATTTTAATGGCCCTACACAAAAGAGGTGAAACTCAACACTGCACTGCAACATGTGCACATACATTTGATATTGTTTTTGGTGGTTTTTTTGCCCTATATGCTGGAAATCCATAAGGTATGCTGTCCTAATTTAGCACAATAAGATCATTTGATTCTACACACAGCTAGAAAAACAGTAGTCTTTACTGGAGTTTGGCGAAGAATCTGAAGCATGTGTAGTTCCCAAATGGTGACGCGTGATGGCGCTGTACGTCCGATAAATACTTTCTTTGGCTCGAAAACCTTTACGCAAATTTTACAAACGTACGAAAATATTATTTTGACTCGAATACATGTTGAAATATGTGCAACAATTACTCATTTCAAAACAAAGCATATGTAGAGAGATATGATTAAATCAACACGTTCAGCCTAGCAAAATATTTGGCAATAAAAACAATTTAAACAAATGTAAGAGCAGATGTGAATCTGTCTACACGGCTTAATAAGCGTAGTTGAGGTGTAACGCGAGATCAGTAGATATTGTGGAGGTAAAGTTAGATTAAGAACAAATTCAGCCAGCATTAGCCGTCGCTGGACTCATTGAATACGAGCAGACTGCTAGCAACTTAGCAGGGAACACGGCTTCGGTGCCCCTCTGTTTAAACTTACTTCCAACCACAAATGCTTGACTTTTGTTGCTCACATAAGAGAGTTACAACGTCGCACAATCAGTTTAGAGATGTTTTTCATCGCGTGATTTGCACAGGTTGTCTGTTTCTTTCTGTAGCTGGTTTGTTTGTGCGAGCTAGTGACGACAGAATGCTGCGGACCAATCAGGACACGAGTAAGGTATCGATGGCCTTATGGGAAATGTAGTTTAAACATTGTTCCCGTTTGTTCCCGCACTTGTGCGTGCGCGCGCGCGCGCGCGTGTACATATGCTTTAATAACATATTATAAGGATTATTTAATTACTATGGCTTTTTACAGTGCGGGTGTTTTACTGGTGTTTTCATATAAAAAATATACGCTATTTTATAACTTTAGGAAGCTTTAGAATAAGATTATTCATATCACAAGTCTTTTTTTTTGGTAAATACTGCGCAGTAAATGTTTAATATTTATAAATTAGGATTTGAGCTTTATTTATCTCCATGCAAATTCTAATTTTGCAGCTGCACAGGTTTCCCGCTTACGTGCGCCTAAACCGCGCTACCGCCTCCCTGCTTCTCACAGCGCAAAAATCAACCGCTTCACGTCTCCTTCGACGAAGCCTTCAACAGCATGCAAATCTGCTCTAACTCCTGCTTAGCTGCAGAGAATTTTGATTTTCGGAAGCGTCAATAACTTCCAGCTGCTGTTATCATAGTCTGAAGCGGATCGGTAGTTTGGTTTCGTGCTGGCGCTGTTTTGTATGGAGGGCCACTCTTTCGGCTGGTGTGATAACAAACAGACAGGTGGACGGAGCCGTCAGTGCGCTTATTGGAATAGGGATACCTTGAAGGTACGGGAACATTTTTTAATGTTTAATGTAGACTACAGGATCAATTAACACAATTGTTCTATTTCTGAGTGCCGCTTGTTAGCTCATTGGATTTTTCTTGATGTACATTTACATATATACATATTGAATACTGTAAAAATATTAATTTAAAATAATATGAATGTCCGTTCTGAGATTTACTAAAATGAAATAAGGCCTTATTGTGTGGAAGCTACGCATGATTAAATCACAGCGTCAAGTAGACTGTTTTTAAAAGCTGAATTTTTATTTATTTGGTTAATATTATCCTGCTTCCACGTTTTTTTATGGCCTATATCAAAAGAATTTCCAATGCTTCTTTGCAATGATTTTACAAACCCATTGTAATTATTTCACCTAGCTATAGTTTATTCTTTTTAATTATAGATAATAACACTGTCGATGTCATCATCGTCAACAGCATTCATGACGTCCTCAGATGATTCCACGTGGATTCCGCAGGGCGCTTGACTCAAAAACTATTTATGAAATTAATTTCATTTTCTCAGTCGGGACTACTGTATATGTTCTGGACCCACGAGAGTCCTTCTTGTGTGCGTGTTTGTGTGCGCGCGTGTGCGAGTGCAAGTGTGTGTTGTCATGGATGTCGTAACATGGAGACAAGTTAAGCACAATAGAAAGATCCACCCGCAGCCGCTCTTTACTGATAACACAATACAAATAAAAGAAACAATAAAAAAGAGGGAAATCTATCTATCTATCTATCTATCTATCTATCTATCTATCTATCTATCTATCTATCTATCTATCCATCCATCTATCTATCCATCCAATCATTCAGAAATATAGCAAATGTTTAAAAACGGACTACTCCTGGTCCAGCTCCTGGTCCAGCTCCTGGTCCAGCTCCTGGTCCAGCTCCTGGTCCAGCTCCTGGTCCAGCTCTGCTCTCTGCACCGACCCTCCAGCCTCTGCGAACCCCGACCCACTGTGGGGTCTTTCGGCTGTCCGAGCTGGATGCTGCGGCGGCAGCAGCGTCTGCAGCAGCGGGAAGCTGCAGGTGCAGCGGCGCGCCTGCTGCAGGCCTGATCTGGGGCCATCTTCTTCTCTGAATCTCTTTGTCAGAAAGGCCCCATCGTTGGCTTGTTTATCCCGTTTTTCCGATGACGGCCTTTGGAAGACGTGACATCATTTTTGATGTTTACTGAGTATATCTTGAATCGATAGAGTACAATTGGTCATGTGCGCTGGTAATGTTGCCAATACACTTTAAAAGGGACGGGGCAATTCTTGAGGAACGATCAGCTTTTAGCTGACGATCAGCTTTTTTCAGCCATTAACAGCTTTTTTTTTTTTTTTTAATTAACTGCAGAAACTGTTTGAACTGTCTGTTTTTTTAATCGTTTACGGCCATTGAAGAGCACACTGTGCCTTTAAATTCATTCAGCTTTGGAACACTTTTTGGTGCGCCCATTCAGAGGGTTACTAAGGAGATACGTCGCTGTTGTGGTCGAGGTGAATATAATAAAGTTTACTGGGGACACGGCGTCTCTGGAATGGAGTTATTCAGTGGCAAAACCAACCGTACGCAGCGCAGGACAACCTTCATCGGCATGGTTATGCACTCTTTTTGACTTCTAGTTGGGGCCAAAAAGCACCACGGATGCTCCCCTGAAAGGTTGGTTCGGGATATTCTCGGTCCCTGATGTCGGAGCGAATTTAAGGTTGAAAGAAACGCGCCTGATGTGTTTTTATGAGACGAAGGAGGGAAAGAGGAAGGCGATGCTCGGACCCCGCAAAAAAAAGTGAGGCGGTGATGAGGCAGGCAGGCCCGGGCACGCCAGGGGCCCAGGGGCCCCTGACACCGCCGCACCTCACTGGGAATACATTGGTGCGATCACACCTGGATGGAAATACACGCCCGCGCGCGTGTGTGTGTGCGTGGGTGCTGTATTAACAATATTGTATTCATTACTTTCGCCAAGAAGGCTATGCAATTTGCTTTTGTTTGTTTGTTTGATTTTTAACAAAACCGGATATTAATTGGCATTTTGAGGAAATGCTGATCATAATTCATGAAGCAGAAAATCATATTTTGGTGAATTTGTCCAGCACGAAAAGGTGCTGAATGCCGGCTGTTCATTGCTTGTTTGTGTGTCTGCAGAGTATTCTGCCCATCGTCAGAATATCTGTCCTCTAAGATGTCCAGTCCACCGTCACTGAAGAAGGAGGCACCTTCGAGCATCTCTGGAGCTCCCTGTGAGTGCCGCTGGTGTGAACCTGGTGCTGTAATGGTTCTCCTTAGAGAGCATGAATGCATTGCTGTGCCAAAAAAAAAAAAAAATCTGTGGTTTTCCTCAAAATAAAGCATTTGAGCACCGTTTAGGCAACGTGTGGACAGATGTTACAGACTGATGTCAGTCAGGAGCGTCTGACTGGTTACTCTTTCCACAGGGAGCCAGACAGCACCTACTATGAGCTTCCCCCAGGCAGCCAGCAGGGAGAGCGTCCACTGGCCTCCACCAGCACCCCAGGGTGTCACTGCAGTGCTGCTGAGAGCTCCATGGACGTCTACCACCTGAGAGACATGAATGACAACGTGATGGTAGGACGATGAGCAGCATTTGTGGTTAACACAGTGGCCTTCTAATCTGAACTGTTTGCTATTATTATTTTTATTCAAGTGTTTTGTTTTGTTTTTTTGTTTGTTTCTTTGGGGGTTTTTAGAGTCTCACAAATGCAAACATAAATCCACTTTGTTCTGGGATCGTTTCCCTCCAGCAATAAGGAGATTCCCTCCGCTCGGCTCCCTCTCGTCCACAGCCTTTTCCCTCTCTGTCTCCCGGCTGAGCAGCCTTTAGGGAGTGTGTCCTTCTGTGTGTGTGTGTGTCTGAGCCGGGGGAGCGTTAATTAAATCCCAAGCCAGGACCCCTCGCTGCTTCACAATCTGCGGCTTGCAGCGTGCACGTTAATCAACACGCACATGGGTTTGCAGGTAAATGCACCTGCACGTTTTTGTTCAATGACTGAAAATGTTCGTTCATTAAAAGTGTGTCAACTTGTTAAAATGCAAAGCAGCCAGTTTGCAGCTCGACTGAATCTTAGATATCTAGAAAATACTTTTTGATATGTTGTTTGATGTCGTTTTTAACTAAATCGCCACATTTTGATAATGTTGTTTTTCCAAACACAAAAATCATCTCTGGAGGTTTTTTATCTTTCTCTTCTGATATGGAATATTGACAGGATGTAATCTTAAAAAAGGCAGGCCCGGGCCTGTCGGGCCTGTTAATGAATACTGGTGACATAAAGAGAAGGGCGGAGCGGATGTGTTGTTAGATGCAAAGCAAGCAGAGAAGGCCAGATTAGGGAAGGGGAACAAGTGGAGGAGAGGAGAGTAGTAGAAACACCTGCTACATCTCCCCATCATGTCCTGCTTCACACAGCAGTCAGCTGACCTCCAAAGGGTCGGCATTTTCATTCACAACGGAATCCAATGAGAGGCCGAACACGGGGATTCCATGGCTAAAGCCAGACTCATCCGCTGGGAGGGTTATGATGATGCTGTGTGATGCAGGTGAGTAAATCAGACACTGTTATTTTTGCAGAATAATCCAAATTTAAACCCAAAGATGATGTTAGATTGATCATTAATGTCCTGTTAAAATGACATTGGTTTAGATGGTGACATGTTGTGGTAGAAAAATGAAGGCAGATATGTTCCTGACTGCTGTTTGGACGATTGTTAAATAGTTGGAGAGTTATGTGTCGAAACAACAGTATGCATTGCAACATGCAAGGGTCATCTGTGTTTGTGCGTTTGGAAATAACCTTTGATCCATTGCTATAGAGTGAAGGATTTGCACTGTACTTCAATAATACAAACCTCTCTTCTTCTGTAGTATTCCCAACAGGGGGCAGCATTTAAACACCTCGCCTTAGCCGTATTTTATTTTAGCTCAGCAGTCCTAATCCTTAAAAGTGTGTAACATGTCTTATTAGGAGTTTTAGTAATATGCAGGTGAAAAAACCCAGCGATCAGTGTAATGAGCACAGTCCTAAAAGAAAAGTAAAGAAGAGCTTTAACAATGTGATTTGCTACTTCTTCTCAGCCTCTTGTGTTTCACTCATCCTGACAAATGAGAGGTAATGACTTATGGCTGGTCCTAGATGTTTAGAATGTTTAAAGATCACCTTTGAGTGGCAGACACCAAGATAGCTGCCCATAGGGGACATTTTAAGCTTAAACACACACACACGCTCACTGCCTCTCTTCCCCCCTCTCTCCCTCTCTCTCTCTCATGCACACACACACACACACACACACACACACACACACACACACACACACTGCCTCTCTTCCCCCCTCTCTCCCTCTCTCTCTCTCTCTCATGCACACACACACACACACACACACACACTGCCTCTCTTCCCCCCTCTCTCCCTCTCTCCCTCTCTCTCTCTCTCTCATGCACACACAGACACAAACACACACACAGGCCTGTGCATTTACAGGTGTGCTTGCCTCTAATACAGAGGCTGGATCATCAACAAGTTGAAACAGAGCTAAGACCCTAAAACCTGGTGCCACTTTGTTAATACGTGCGTGCGCGTGTGCGTTTGTGTGTGTGATTTCTTGTACTTTGTAATGCCAAGATTCTAGTAAAGTAAGAACATTTTTAGGAATTGAGGACTTTTTTGTCAGTCTTTACAAGTTCAAAGAACAGTTTAAACTGAAAACCTCGGGCTCATTATTTTTTGTTTGGGATTACACATGTTGATTGACAGTGTTTCCTCTATTTGTGAAGAAATCCATTCAGTAAAAAAAGCTACTGACAGTCTGGCAGAGGAGCTAGAACAGACGACACAAGAGGAATTAAAAAATATTTTACTTTATAGCAAAAAACCCATTTTCTGTCGAAGTGACGTATCGAATGAAGCTGAGAGAGTTTTGAACAGAACATTTCCTTTAAGCCCATTTGTTCAGTCACTGTAAAGATTCCTGGACATTGACCTGTCCCTGATCAGCACATGTAAGCACAATTGTACATGTGGCTTCAAACATGTTGGGCAACACTACTTCCATCTTTTTTGTGTGCGTTGTCGGGGACATTGAGGTTAAAAACACAGCAGAGGTGATGCCAGGACATTTTGCTAAAAATATGTCCTCAAACCACTGACTATATTTCTGTCCACTTTTAAAGTCCACTTTATAGAGGGCATTTTACAAGATAAAAGAAAGAAAAAAAATTTCTTATATCTAATTAACTACAATAAGATTTCAAGATGCAAACAAGCGCCTGATTTAAAATCTTATTGCTGATTAGGGTGAGGGACCCGACCCTTGAACTCTTTTATGTCTCTCTCTCTCTCTCTCTCTCTCTCTGTCTCTCTCTTCCATCAGACCAGACAGTGTTTACTCAGTGCAGGCCTTCACAAGGTGTTTTGAAGCGTGTGTGTACATGTGCCCCACCATCACCGTCTATGTCCGGGCATGTCATAATTAGAATGTCGTACCATTTTTTGGGTTACCATTCCTCTCTTTGCTTCTCTCCCTCTCTGCCCTCCTCTCAGTCCATAGTTTCCCTCCCTCCACGCCGGTGCTCACCTTTGCCTCCCGTCCGTCCCTGACGCACATGCGTCTGAGTGGGCACGGGTCTGTCGTGCGTCCACTCGTGCACACCTTGCGTGAACCTTGCGGATAGGCTACGCTCTCGCGCTCTCTTTGATTTTCTGCATTTTGGATGTTTCTGCCTGACAAGTTGACACATGAGGTTAAAGCTTTAGAGGATGTACTACGTTAAAAAGAAGGTAAAAGTTCAGTTCTTTACCTGTTTGTGAGGGTGTGTGTGGGGGGGGGTGTGATGTGTCTGCATGTGAGCAATTAACAGTAAAATCAGTGAAATTTGAATTACGAAATTTTTTCTGTGAATCTAAAGCTGCTGAATTTAAGTTGCTCAGCTGTTTAGATAGGATTAAATCTGATGAGGACTATGGGTTAGGAGATGCGCTCTTAATGAGTTGTTTGTAAAGTGGGGTTAAAAGGGCCTGGGGTGTTAACCCGACGGTGACACAACTTCCCACTGTTTAAACACAGTGGAAAGGACAGGAGGGAAAGGGCAGGTAATTAGTAAGATCACGCTTGGGCTAACAACTTTTTTCATACAGCCCCAAGGAGGCTACTGACAAGGCATTCACACACACTCACACACACAGAGTTGCAAATTAAAACTCATTTGTAGTTCTAACACAACCGATACAAAGACGTGTCTTTCCTGTACATCTGCCCATCCCGGGGTAATCAAACCTCCCTTTAAACCCGTAAGCCCCCCATCCTTCCAGCAGCACTACCTGTGCCCTCCCTCTGCCTCTCTCCTCCCTCCCTCTTCACCTCACTCAGTCCCTTCCTTCTTTGTTTCTCCGCAGTCCCAATACAACTTGCTCAGCAGCAGCATGGAGAGCCTGGGGAGCCGCGCGACGTCCGCCAGCCCCTACAGCTCCGAGAACGCCTCCTCGTCGGCCGTGCCCACCCCTTCGCCCTACTCCCAGCCCAACTCCACGTTTGAGGGCCTTTCCCCTGCCCCGACCATCCCCTCCAACACCGACTACCCTGGACTGCACGCCTTCCAGGTGTCCTTCCAGCAGTCCAGCACCGCCAAGTCTGCAACATGGACCGTGAGTACACCAACTTTTGTGTGTGCGTGCGTGTGTTTGTGTGTGTTGTGCGCGCGTGCGTGCGTGTGCAGGCGCACGTGTGTGTTTAGGTTACTGTGAAACACACATAAACATGTGCTTCCATGCTTTAAGAAAATCACTCAAACCTGCTCAAGTCTGCACATGTGCAGACTTGTTGTGTGCAAGAGAAAGTCGTGTATCATTCAGTGGTTCATCTTGTCCTCTCTCCACTGCTATAAATCTATTGCCATGCAACACAAAGTCAGGTGTGTGGTCAAGAATGTTGTCGGTCTGTGCCATTTCAGAATGGAACTGAGAAGCATGCCCCCACCCCCCCACTGCCGGTCACTCCGGAGCCGGTCGTTTCATAGCAGCAAAATATTGGTGCCATATCAGAAAACAAATGGAAGAACGTCTTTTATTTACAGCTGTTTACTTGCGTAGCGGGAGTTTCCCGAGCCAGCCAGCTCCCCCAGGATGTAGTTGCGTTGAGGGATATGTGAAACAGGAGCCGCGTAGTTTGTCGTGACCCGACGAGAGGTCTCTGCGCCACAGAGGTGTCACCTCCGACTGTCACACAGTTGACCTCTCTGAAACAAGAGCGCCAGGAGGCAAACCGCGCGCACGTGTTCATGTGTCGATGAGCGCTCGGGCCTGCAATTGTCCCAGTGTGATGGACTGTTGGGGGGGACTACTGGGGTGTCTCTGTTTGCTGAAAGAAGCCATGCATGGTGGGCTCTTCGGTGATGTAAGAAGATCCCTCTGCGGACATTAGAGCGGTGGTCTTTGACCTGCTGCCTTTCTTTCTCTGTTTCTTTCTTCCTTCACACTAAAAACACACTCACGGCTGTCACCTTTGGCGCCTCAGGTTCCTCTCCTGAAATATTTCTGTCATCCCCCTTTTCTTCTTTCTCTTTTCTGTGTGTTTTCTCCAAACTAAAAGGTTTTAACTGACAGAGGTGAGTTCGTGTGGTTGGGCAGATCAGAAAACGAAACAGGCACAAAAAACCCCTTTTTAAATGTCTTTGTATAAATCATAGTTTAGATATGAAATTCCTGCAGAGGGAGATTTGAATTACCAGGCCAAGAAGAATCGAGAGACAAACTGTGATTATACCGACGCCTCTGCTGCCAATAAACAGGAGATGTAAAAAAAAGAGACTGCTCCTGGGTTTGAAGGAATTTACAGCAAATGCTTTGTTTTTGTCTCAAGCACCTTATTACATGAATGAGGAATGCAAGTATGTATTTAAACGTTATTATACTATAGAGACGTCATGCCAGGTGGGCACTTTATGGTTTTTATGGTTGCATTATGTCTACGCATCATTCAAGACGCGCATTATTAGTTTTCTCTCCCATATTCCACGTTGCTGTGTATCTGTGTGTGAGTGTGTGTGTGTGTGTGTGTGTGTGTGTGTGTGTGTGTGTGTGCGCAGAGTCAGTGATGCAGAGGCCCTGATTTGAGCATGCTTGAAAGACTGAATCACCTTGTGTGAATAAACGAGTTAACAGTGTGTGTTTCTGGTAAATTTCTGTGGCCTCGGGCGGTAGCGAATGCCAAGTGCAATAGGGGCAACCCCCCCACCCCCCCATCATTCAGTCCTGTGGCATGTAATACCTTGGAAAATTGTGAGAAAATATCTGAATTTAAGAAGAGAACTTTTGGGAACCCAATAATATCCTGTGATACAGGTTCCTTCAATTTTATGAGAAACCCCCCTGTTATCGTAAAATCAGCGCTTGCTGCTCTTTTGCCGAGAGAAGATGATTCCTAAGTCAACTCCCACGGAGGGGAATGGGATCTAACATTTCACTCTGTCCTAGAATAAAACCTCTTTCAATTCTATCAGACCTCATGTGTCGGCGTCGAGATCAGGAAGGGGGTGTGACCCGGCAGCTGCGGGTTTGAGCTTGCACTTGCAAAGGTAGCTCTTCACAAGCAGCTCTTCCCAGCTATTAGCCTCTCTACGTTAGGACACAAGTCCCAGCACGCCCGCTCAAACTATCCTCCGCTTCCTTTCTCGATGCTCCATCAGCACCTCACCACCGGATATTCTTCCCGAGCAGCGGCTCTGGGAAGTTCACAAGAACGTGCCCGTAGGTTCTCACACTCAGTGTTTGGGGGATTCAGGCGCTGCCCAATCGGAAAGACTGAAAAAAAAAACACATTCTGGTAAATCCGGATGTCGTTTTCTGTGCACATCTACACAAATTAAGGGTTATTAAAGATGAATCAAGGTTTTTTTGTTTGTTTTTATGCTTGAGGGGTTGGTTTTCTGCTTTACATTGAGGAAAGTGGAAGGCCACAGACAACACCACCCCCACCCAAAATACCAAAACCTACTGCAATCTGCAGTCAGATTGTTTCATATAATAGCTGCTCTCCAATTTACATGGTGCCATTTAACATTGGCTCAGCATCCTTGGAAAGCAAACACAAAATCACCAGAACCACATGCATGTACACAACTGTAGAATAATATCAGCATAGCCACAAGCCATGTGACCTGTCCTCTTTTGTGTGAATGTATTGATATTCAGATGTTCAACAAATTTGTTGCGGGCAAGCCCCCGCTCGCTTGTATGGATGACGATCTGGCAATTATCACCCCGTCTCCAGGTCCTGTCAGGACTCGTCTGCAGTGGTCCAAGCTGTAGAAGCAGGAAAGGATGGAGAGATAGGTGGATAAGTAGTGGAATATTAAAAGCTTAAGGATCGACTCTGATATGATTACAGGCATGCTTGATGACATGCAGCAACATGGAACTTTGTCCAAAAAATGCAGAGCAATATCTGCAAAACACCCTCTGTTGTAAGCGGATGGTAGAGCCAGTCTCAAATTCTATTTAGATAGCCTCAAATGTCAAAATAGAGAACATGGGTGGACAGATAAATCAGTGAAAATTAAGACAGGTTACATTCGTTTTGGATGAAAATTGGTTATTTGTGAACATTTGTTCATTCTAATTCATTTGTGCACATGAGCGGTTTGTGTGGGGTGTGTGTGTGTGTGTGTGTGTGTGTGTGTGTGTGTGTGTGTGTGTATGCATGTGCACACTAGCCTGCACAGCTGACAAGTTTAGGCAGCTCCCATATTATCGTTACGTTTTTTTTTTCTCTCCTTCTTATGTCGGCCAGAACGAGGTGTTCAAAATCAATATAACACCATTCTGATCCCTGTCGACTCCTCTTCTCTGCCTCTCTTTGGAAGCATCATGACTGTACACACAAGATCAAAAATGCTTTTAACACCATTATTTGATTTTTTTATTCATTATAAATGAAAAAAAAACAAAACTTAATTTGTGCTGGACAATGATACTAAAACAGTCCTCTAACACTTTGAGTTGGCTCGTACAGCTGATTACCACTGAGACGTCACATCCCTGGGGTTCTGCGTGTCACTTTGGAGACAAACGCACTCATCCTCTCCGCCTGTCTGGGTTGATTCTAAGAAATTATTTATTCACGTATGGATGCGCTGTTGAGACTTGTCAGGTAAAGGTAGGTGGGAAAGGTAATGTGCCCTGGTATTTCCATTACCCTCTAGGGAGTGCTCCTCTGCAGATAATCCCGTGTGTTCGTACCAGAGTGTCTGCAATGTGTGTGTCCCTGAGAGGGGCTTAGTGAGAGTTTCACAACAGAAATCCAAACTTTTATTTGTTGTTGTTGTTTTTGGGCAGGACTGTCTCTTTCCCAGAGGCTGTCTGGTGTGAACGTGAGTATCTGGAGTGTTAGTGGGAAGGTTTAAATTGTGAAAAGAAAATTACAATTTTTACTATTAAATGAAAATAAATTCAGTTGAGCTGCAGTGATTATGAGGTACCATTATTTTCGTTAACTTGGGGAATGTTGTACGCCTAATACAATTATTTTCACGTGCATGCTCAGTGGTAAATGGGTCAGTCTTCTAAAGAGCATGTTCTGTTGCATTTTCATTTTGGCCCATTTTTTGCAAGTCCACACAGGAAAATCTAACGTCTTTGTAGCGCATCGTTCCCTCTCAAACAGGGATGGCCAACCTAGTCCCACGAGCCAGGGTTTCCTTCCTACCAGGTACTCAACCACTTTAACCATCCTCGTGTTGGTTGTGTACCTGGTAGGTCAGAAACTCCACTGGATCATGACCCTTGTACAACAGGGTTGCCCGTCGCTGCCCTCAGAAGTAATTGTGGAACCAAAGAGTTTTGCAATGTTGTGAGTGTTGGGGCATGTTCCATCACCCGTCTACACGCTTTCATGAGTCGACATATGCGCATCTCCTCCCCAATGAGTGTAAACCAAGAATGCATTCTCCCTAAATGCCACTGTAGTCGAATTTCTCCTCCCACCATCGCATCATCCCAGTCCTCACAGATCTAACCTGCTGGATAATAATCAGTTATTCCCTCTAATGACACGGTGATTACTTTGCTTTACACTCCTCTAGCGTTTTTCCTTTCTTGCAAATGACCTTTTTTCTGCAGTCATTGAAGCAGTAATAACAGTGTGTTGTGATAGCGACACCCTGTTTAACCTTCATATCATCACCCAGGTCTTTTTTTTCCCGTCCGACTGATAGCCAAACTTTCTGTGTTTAAAAATGTCCTTGCTTGGGTTTCAGCTAGATGCTAAGCCGTCTCCATCTCTGCTCTCCCTCCCTCAGTACTCTCCGTTGCTGAAGAAACTCTACTGTCAGATTGCCAAGACCTGTCCCATCCAGATCAAGCTATCCTCGTCTCCTCCGCACGGCAGCATCATCAGGGCCATGCCCATTTATAAGAAGGCCGAGCACGTCACGGAAGTGGTCAAACGCTGCCCCAACCACGAGCTAGGGCGAGACTTCAATGACGGTATAGCGCTTAGTTGTTTTTAGATATTTGACAGTTGTACTCAAGCACATGACAGTTCTGGTTCTGAGTTAATGACTGTAAAGGATTTTAGGATATTTGTTGTGTTGCTTGAGCTGTCAAAATGTTGACATTATGATAATCGACCAGTGGTGCTTTGTCTTAAGACGTCACTTGTTTCCTAGGTCAAACAGCTCCGGCCAGCCACCTGATCCGAGTGGAGGGGAATAACCTCTGTCAGTACGTAGACGACCCCATCACTGGCCGCCAAAAGTGTCTTTGTGCCCTACGAGCCTCCACAGGTTGGTACCCCAGCATTCACAACTTTGTAGAAAATAAGTTCTTAGAATTTACATTTTTACTAAAACATTATGCAACAGTTTGTTATAATCGAAACCAGGGGTAGGTGTAATGTTTAAAGAAATCTGAAATGAAAATATTGTGTTTTATTTTATGTATTATTATAGACAAAGCAAAGAGTTAATCTTGATGTTGGGAGTTGGTAGGAGATTAGCAGTTCAGTGAACCAGTGAAACTCTCCTCAGTGAAGCTTCGTAGAAAGCAGACAGATAGAGACGCGTGTCCGGTCAGGCCCGTGGGGATTAATGGAAAGGATGGCAAGGAAAAGCTGTCGCAACAGCGTCATCTGGTGGTAGAAGAAACGATGGCCGGGATTGAAATTCCAGGATCGGTCTGGATTAGAAATCAAATGAAAACAACGCAGGAGTATTTAAAGTCCACTGCTGCGTGTTTTTAGGTGGGGACTGAGTTCACCACCATCCTGTACAACTTCATGTGCAACAGCAGCTGTGTGGGTGGCATGAACAGAAGACCCATCCTCATCATCATCACCCTCGAAACCAGGGAGTAAGTCAACATTTCAGGCAAATGTGTCAAAAGGAGTATTACCACTGTGATCAGCCTTGGTGTTTGCAGTAGATCATCGCATCCGTAACCGTGCTTTTTTGTAACAATATTAGCGGTCAGGTGTTGGGGAGGAGGTCGTTTGAAGCTCGGATATGTGCGTGTCCTGGACGAGATCGCAAAGCAGACGAGGACCACTTCAGGGAACAGCAGGCCCTGAGCGACAGCGTGGACAAAAACGGAAGCGCCAACAAGCGCAGTGAGTCGTCTTTCACGCGACAGCAGCGAGTAATACAGCCAATCAAAGCAGAAATCAGCTCAAAAACCGTTTTCTGCCGTCTGTAGATTTCAAACAGAGTCTGCCGAACATTCAAAACCCAAACCTAAACACGAGGAAGAGGAGGCACGGGGAAGAAGACGTTTATTATATTCCTGTAAGAACATTTCACATGCAGGGCATGATTGAGACTTGGCTCAGGCCTGCTCATCAACCTGTTGTTATATTTATGTGAAGGTTCGTGGACGTGAGAATTTTGAACTGCTGATGAAGATTAAAGACAGTTTGGAGCTGGTGGAGCTGGTGCCGCAGCCGCTGTTGGACTCATACAGACAGCAAACACAGCAGTTCCTGCAGAGACCGTAAGTCCAGAACGAACTCAGAAACTATCAATCAGACTTGATTAATCATTAACATAAATGTCTGACTCTTTTCCCAGGGGCCACATCTCATCCCCCACTTCTTACTCGCCACTGTCCAACATGAACAAGCTCCACAACCAGGGCGGCATCAGCAAACCCTCCTCCGTCAACCTGATGGGGCAGCAGCCCCAGCAACACCACTCTGCCCCCTCCTCCCTCGCTCATATGGGTGAGAGTCTCTCTCACATCACTTTTTTTGGACTCATTTGAAATGTGCTTCCACCCACTGATTCACACTCACCTTCTCACAGGTTCCAACATGCTCAGCAGCCACCACATGCAGGCCAACGGCGACATGAATGGTAGCCACAGCAATCAGACTATAGTGTCTGCCTCCCACTGTAGCCCGCCCCCTCCGTATAACCCTGACCCCAGCCTCGTCAGGTACCTCACCCTCCAATGACACTCGTCCTTAACCGTCCTGTAAGGGGCCAGCACGCAGTTACATGCACTTGTTGGGTTAAATGCTAACGGGAGTGGGTTTGGAGCCTAATCCAGTAGCTATGACGATACAGATGGTTTAATTTAATATGTTCCCCTTCTGCAGTGTACAGATGAAGGCTGTGTTTTTGAACAGTTTACTCATTTGTGGAAACTTTGCAGCTGCATCCCAATTAATACAGTGGCAGAGGCACGGCGTGCATGGAAAATGCCTCTCTACAGAGATAATCTGTTACCGTTGTTTTTTAGGAGAAATTAAATCATCGCTGTTGAATCTAATGTGTTCTTCAGCTGCCATCTAGAAAAGAACATG
Organism: Tetraodon nigroviridis; assembly: GCA_000180735.1. Taxonomy (NCBI): domain Eukaryota; kingdom Metazoa; phylum Chordata; class Actinopteri; order Tetraodontiformes; family Tetraodontidae; genus Tetraodon; species Tetraodon nigroviridis. The sequence continues at coordinate 298,318 of CAAE01014710.1, forward strand.
AGGCTGGTGGATTTAAGGCTGGCTCCGGCCTCCTTTCCACCACCTGACTTTAGAAATTGAATTTGCAGCCACAGCTGGCCACACACACATCGATGACCTTTGTCTTATCATCGTGGTGGACTGAGGTGTAAAGCAGCTGGTAAATGTTAGAAAAGCAGAAAACAGGCAGTTGAGAGGAGGAGTTTTTGGAGCTACAAACACCTGATACTTGGTTGAAAAGCAGCTTTACTCATCCGAAAGCCCAAACTGTGTGTTGTGCACTGACATCCAAAGCATTTACATTGTCATCATGTACACAACCATCTTTTTTATGCACTACAGCGAATTTTCTTCAAAAGAAATTTCCATTGTTTAGTTCTGTCTAACCCTTTTTATGCTTTTGAGCTTTTTTATACAATGTGTCTCTGGACTCATTTTAATATTTGCTTTTGGAATTTAAGCCTTTTTTTTTACATGTGTCTAAAGTGTAATGTTTATTGTACAGTTAAATTGCACACTTAGCTTCTATTTTGAATACACTGTATGTTGCCAAATCCTTAACATTTCCTGTATTTATAATAAAGGATGTGCATCAAAGCAAGAATGGCCTTATGAATCCTTCCTCAAAATGCATGTTTATGATTTGACTTCCACCGCAACAATCCATATGTGTTGTTTTTCTATATTTCGTGATAAAGTTATCATTCAGGCTCAAATTAAACTGATAACGGCTGACGGTGAACTGCAAAAAAAGGAAAGATTTTCTATCAAATTTATAAAAATAAGCTCTGGTGACTTATTGGGGAATATATATTTAATATGATGGAGGACAGTGTTTTGTGAATTCTGCTGCTGTGTAATGCTAATCTAAGCAGCCTCTTTCTTTTTTTCATCCCATGCAGTTTTTTAACCAGTCTGGGCTGTCAGAACTTCATTGAGTACTTCGCCTCCCAAGGCCTGCAGTCCGTGTACCATCTCCAGACACTCTCCATGGAGGTAACCACCCTCGTCTGCTTTTAACATTTCAAGACTTGATTGCTTTGAGACAGAACAAAAAGGTCAATATTGGTACCAGATGATTATTAAAAGCTAGGATACACTTCTGGAACTTGCCACCTCTAGAATGTACTCTTTACTCTGCTCTACAGGACTTAGGAGCCATGAAGATACCCGAGCAGTCCCGCCTCGCCATCTGGCGAGCTCTGCAGGACCTGAAACAAGACGGGCCCCTGCAGCTGCCCGCCACCACGCATCACCACGATTACCACGGCCAGCAGCTCATTCGCTCCAGCAGCAACATGACAGCCTCCGCCATGGCGGCCATCGGGGGACCGGGCGGGGAGCTGCAACGTCAGCGCGTCATGGAGGCCGTGCACTTTCGCGTCCGTCACACCATCACCATTCCCCACAGGTCAGGTGCTGTGGGAACTTCTGGGATGGCGGCGGCCGCTGACGAGTGGGCCGACTTTGGCTTCGACATGCCTGACTGCAAGCTGTCGTGCAGCAAGCACTCCATCAAGGAGGAGTTCATGGAAAGCGACGTGCACTGAGCCTGACCATGATCCCAGGACAGTTTTTGCCTGTAACATTGCTGAAACCAACTAATTTACTGTGTAACAAAAAAAAAAGCAGAACACAGCCAGTAGTCTTTTTGTTGTTTTTTTTTCTTGAACCAATAGCTACATCAGGAAAATTTGAAATCGGAGAGCAGCTTAATTTGATAATGCTATCAAATTAAAACCCCTGTATTTCCCTTTTTCATCCAGAGATCAATTTGAGATGCAGCAACTGAGCAAAGACGTGAATGTCATCATCACTTCATAACGGCATGAATTTTTTTAGTTCACGTTCCAGTCACTTATTTATTGTTAAAAACTAATTATACACCTGCAAATATGTATGTAATTGATCTTGTAAATGTTTTTTGGTGTATAAATAGACAAAAGGGGTGTTTAGTTTGAGCATGGTGCATCATTTGTAGAAAGCTGTGCATAGAAACGGTACTTGTGTGTCCTGTAAATGACTGAATGTGGTGATCTTTATTTTGTATACTTTTATTTAGTTTGTTTCTAAAATGATATGTTGATTGTGGTATTCGTAGCATGTAATAACCAAACCCTATCATGGAAATTTCAGGGGTTTTTTCTTTTTTAATGTGGCGCTGTATATATATCTATATTTTATGTTAACACTGTCAGGTGATAGAAAATAGTATTAATTCTGGTCTCCCCGCTCAATGATAAACAGTAGGGAAAAATATCTTTAAATCAGTATAAAGCAAGAATTTAAGAACTGTGATCAACAATAATAATTACTAAACTCCTGTCTATCAAGACACATCATTCATTTTATTTCGATCTCTTTACCCTTGCAGGGCAAGGCCTATGTATATAATCTAGCCAGTTGTCTATGTGTTCTATCATTTTGGGATTTATGGGTATTTATACCAACATTCCAGTTTGGTTTTGTTTTATCTAGTCTGAGAGTAAAATTCTAATAATTATCTCAAAATTGTTTGTAGTAACTGCATGATTTTGTACCACGTGATTTTGTACCATGTGATTTCTTAATTTTTAAGTGTTGTTTTAAAGATGCACATGCTTAAACCCCCAACTGGTCAAAGAAAAAGCACTTTAAAGCAAAACTGTTACAAGTTATTCGTGCTTATGATCAGTATTACTTATTACCACAGTGTAAATAGAGATAGTGCTTGTTTTAATATTACTAGTTTGTTGCTTGTTTTGTCATTATCAGTGTTGTAAAGATTAAAATGTGGACCTCTATAACAGTTTGGTGTCACACTTCCTGCTTCTGGGACATTAAAATTCGCAGAACAGTATATTTATGTTTCTGGTGGCTACTGTACCATGGTTACAGGACAAACGGCTTCGCCTTACGGGCTGCAAACAACCACAGCTGTACCTTCCATTGACCAACTAAGGGTCTTTGTGAAGACATTAAAAGGGGAAGAAAATGCATTTAAAATAGTAGAATAATGCGATTTTTGTCATTGCAACATGTAACAGTACAACAAAATTAAAATTTTGCAGATCTAGCAAATTCATCAGACAAGTCATTCTGTAGTGGGTTCATCCACTGCTGGGACCTGCTGCTCTGCAAAATAAAATAAAAGATGCAGAAATAGATGGAGAATAATGTGTGACTATATACAGTATTTTAAACCCAAAATGCACCAAATTTGCCTGTCTTAGGTTAGTGCCACGATTGAAGCATACTGTTGCAGGGCAGTGGTGGATTTGGGTGAGGTAATAAGATGTTGGTAATGAGAGGTACGCAGAGCCTTTGCAGCAGCACATGAGAAGGAGCTCTATTCTATTCTATTCTATTCTATCCATTTAATTCAACAGCACCATCTAGAAATAGAGGTCATGTACTTCAGTGACTGTGAGAAAGCCCTACAGCATAAAGCCAAATGGCGCCACCTACTGGTAAAAAGTGTACAGTGAACTGTATTTGAAAACGTCGCTTTACAAAACATAACCCGCCTGTCTTTGCGCAGAAATAAGATTGAACAGCAAATAGAATGGTCAAAGAAACTGGGGGACTGCCCCAGGTCAATCTTTCAAGGATCAATTACAAATGGGCTTTGATCATAAAGCAACCTATTATACAATGTAATCTTGTATTACGACTGCCCTCCATGACCTCTTTATTCAATGACCAATGAATTAAAACCTCTTTTTTTTACTGCTTTGATGAATTCTAGTTTTCGTTTTGGTTTTCGGTGCTCGATTATTTGGCCTGTATATCGTTGGACTCATTGCGGAAGTACTGACGTGTTCACAGTGCGTTGCATGAGAGGTGGCTAGTTTAGCTAGCTAGGCAGAGCCGGGTAGTGACACAGCGGCCGGATCAGGTAAGACGCGACTGTCATTTAATGTTTCAGAGGAATGTGTAGACATGTTCAAAATAAACTGTAGTATAAAAATTAGGAAACTTATTTCGGTACGATCATTGGTAGATAATCGGTCATTTTGAAAAGCTTCATATCTGTCAAAGCTAGCTCGCTAAGATTTTGGAGCTACTGGGAACAGAGTACCGGAAATGAGTTGTCAGGTTCAGATGCCTCAGCTGGTAAATGTAGTTTCAGGGTTTCTCGTTGCTCCTTTCTTTCGTCGTAAAAAGGGGACGTCTCGAACTACACTCGATTTTTTTCGCTTTTATTACGGGTCACACTGGAGTTCTGGGGGATGGAGTTTCTTCAAAACAGAATTTGCGCTGACGGCGGTTGAATGAAATGTTACCGAAACTACAAGCCCCACGTAGAGGTCAGTTTAGGCCAAAGGTTAGCCAGTCACCTACTCGAAGGCTAATTTGCGAGCTGAAGGTAATATCTTTCAAAGAATGCAATTTAAACATAAATGAGACTACGATCCCATTTGTTTCGATCGTACCCATATCGCGTATTTTACTCTGCATGGAAGTATGACTGTATTACCCCCTACAGTGCCTGTTAGCTAGTTACGCGGCTACCGTAAAGCTTACCAAGAAAAAATCTTCACGGTCTTTAAAGCTAACTCTAAAATGTCAAAAACGGTTAAGGCTATCACCCTTTATCACGTCGGGAGCTCAGTAAAATGTCCAAATCTCTGGTTTATTGGAGCCCGAGGTACAATTCAGTGGGTGATGTCCAGGGTTGCCCTGCGAGATCTGGAGATCTTAACCAGAAACCGTCGTTGTTTTAAAACAAATTATCTGATCTTATTGAATTTTTAACAAAGACGCGACTTGTGTTATGCGGACATCTTATCTAACTTACACAGATTCCATATTATTACCCACTACAGTCAACAGCTGCTCATCGATCTGAAACAGTTGCAGTTCAAACAAAAGGCACATCTTTTAGCGAATGCTAAGAAATGTTTGTTTTTACGCTGTAAACGGCTCTTTATTTATATAAATTGAAACACAAAACTTAATATGTTGTTATATTTTATATTGCACCAGAATTAGGGGTCTATTAATTTAGAAAATGGATAACAGCAGTAATATGTTCGATATTCTATATTAGGAAAACTGTTTTATACACATTCTGGAAAAACTGCTGACGTCATTTAACCAAACCACAGTGTCTAAAAATATGTTGAACTGCGAATAGCAGACGTTAATAAGCACTACATGTTCTGTTTGTTTATCAAAATGAACCATCATTTACAATCATGTGAGTGCTGTTCGTGGTCAATATATATTGTGGTTCTTATTCCTGTTCTCTGCTGAAAATGCCTTTTCTTTGTCTTTTTCGATATTCCCTGGCAGAATGTCAGAAGGGGACAGTGTTGGCGAGTCAATCCATGGGAAACCATCTGTAGTCTCTGCCTTTTTCACACGAATCGGACAGGTAACGTATATATTACTTGGTTGGTATAGTTGGCTGCATGTAACCTGACTTTTACACAGCTGGTTTGCAAACAGGAATATTTGATGAATATTAAAATTGTAAACAGGTATCAGTCTAAGTTGCATGAATGGTAATTTATTTTATTTTAAGAATATTTCTGGGCTGACCTTACAGACATGGATTTACACCACATTAGATCAATTTTCAAGCATTTATTTAGCTTTTTATGTCATTTTTATACATTTTTTCTGTTGTAAGCTCCAAACAAATGGCCTCATTTCTTCCCTGTTAAAATGACCCTCAGGAGCTTTGCCACCCTAGTCACCGTCAGCAGTGGTATTCAAGATGGGGTGGAAATGATTCATTTGTTTTGACTGTCCAGTCTGAGAAATGCATAACTTGTAAAGGCAGATGATAGGCAGATGATACCTGCCTTCTGAGTGGTTAATGTGTGTTGAAAGTGAATTTCATCAAGATCTTTTCCTTCCTGTGAATTTTGTTCTTTTCTGACAGATCTATCAGTCATGGTTAGACAAGTCAACACCGTTCTACGCTGTGAGGTGGGCAGCTACTCTACTACTCACTGCTGTCTATATGATCAGAGTCTACCTACTACAGGTAAGCTTCTGGGTTCTATGTCCGGGAAGAGTTGGGCCTTTCGCTTGGTCCTTTATACTGGGAGTTGAAAACGGGTGTCCTGTTTGATCATGAGATGTTGCAATACCATTGTGATTCTGCGTTCATTTATTTTTAGACTTCAGAAATCTTTGGTGAGATAAGACAGTGTGTGGCGTTCACTGTGTCTAAAGGAGAGTGAGAGCACAGTCTTTACTGGTCAAAGAGGAAAAAAGAGGTTACAAGAACTATCCGTCTGTCCTTACAAGTCATCAGACACTAGCTTTCAGATGGCTGTCTTTCAGTTTGTTCCTAAATGGCCGCCTCTAAAGCCCCGGTCCCCCACCGGCCCACCCTCACATTCACATGGTTATGTCTCCTATTCATCAACACTTTTGTGTTATCGTAAAACAACATTTTTTTGTCTCAGGAAAGGAAGTTTTTGCTTCCCAGGGGACGTCTGTGTCTTTTTAACGCGGTGATGTTCTTAATGTTGCCTTTCAGGGTTGGTATATAGTAACGTACGCTTTGGGAATCTATCATCTCAACCTGTTCATTGCTTTTCTATCGCCAAAAGTGGATCCTTCACTGCTTGATGAAGGTAAGTCGGCAGAGATTGGCACTGGATCGGTGTATTTCTGATTCCCCTGAGCCACGCTAGGGCGTGCTCGCTCACTTAGAAGTAAGCAACGTAACGAGGCCCCAGCGTGTTCCTGTAACGCTCGTCCTCTCCTGCAGACGAGGGTCCAGCCCTTCCCACCAAGCAGAACGAGGAGTTCCGCCCTTTCATCAGAAGGTTGCCAGAATTCAAGTTCTGGTGAGTCCAGTGAGCTATTCTGGTCTCTGAGCGTCTCATCCACCCTTTCAGCTGTGTTGGCCTTGTCCTTCACCACCTAGACCAGGGGAGGGCAAACTTTTTGATTCGTGGGCCACAATGGGTTCTAACATTTGCCAAAGGGGCCGGACCAGGAGGAGATGGATGGATGGAGTGCTTTGGTCCCCCACCTCATTGGAGAAAAAATACACATCTTGGGATATGGAGAAAACGTGTGATTTAATTTCATATGAAAATGAAGAACAACAAAATATCTGACTAGGGAATGAGTCTCAAAACACTGAAAATCAAATGAATAAAATGTGCCTTTTTTAAATTACTGTCATTTAATTTTTTCAAGTTCGGCGGGCCAGATTAAAACGTTTAACGGGCCGCATGTGGCCCCCGGGCCGTAGTTTGCCCATGCCTGACCTAGAGCGCCCCTCGTGGGTATTCGTCATCATGTAGTTGTTCTGACCAGGGTCGCTTCTCTCCGCAGGCACTCTGCGACAAAGGGCATCGTCATCGCCATGGTTTGTACATTTTTCGAAGTCTTCAATGTGCCAGTGTTCTGGCCAATACTCGTAATGTACTTCATCATGCTCTTCTGCATCACAATGAAGAGGCAGATCAAGGTAAAGATGAAACAGCAGCCGGCTCCCCGAGCTGCTGTCGTGGAAGATTAGCTCACCAGAGGCTTTCTTCACAGAGCCCGAGGACCATTTAGACGTATAACGCAATAATGTTTCTCTTCTTTCTTCTCCATTCTTTCCAGCACATGATCAAGTACAGATACTTACCCTTCACACATGGAAAGAGGACATACAAAGGCAAGGACGAAACAGGGAAACCGTTTGCTAGTTAAAATGCCCCCCCTGTTTGCTTCCCTCCTGCTCTTTTGAAGTTTATCTATCACAGCTAGTGTGGAGTGGCCAGGGTTAGTTTTCCTCTTTTGTTTTTCTGAGCTGGACATTAAAACATGACACGAGAAGTCCACGTTTTGATCCATACGTTGCAGTGTTGGGTGGGGAGCCACTCGGGTCATAATAGATGGGGTTTACTGCCTTTTGTCTGTTATGGAGTAGGGTTTTTTTTTTTAGGATTTATGTAACAGTAGGCCTGACTCAAGTTCTGCCTTTTTTGCCTTTTTAACCCTATGGGGTAAGTATAAAACGATTGAGAAGGAACCACACTGAGGAGCTGAAAGTGTACGATGTGATTGTTGTATTCCTCTTCTT
>CAAE01014710.1:316531-594334 GCA_000180735.1 Tetraodon nigroviridis
AAGTTCATTTATTTTTAGACTTCAGAAATCTTTGGTGAGATAAGACAGTGTGTGGCGTTCACTGTGTCTAAAGGAGAGTGAGAGCACAGTCTTTACTGGTCAAAGAGGAAAAAAGAGGTTACAAGAACTATCCGTCTGTCCTTACAAGTCATCAGACACTAGCTTTCAGATGGCTGTCTTTCAGTTTGTTCCTAAAGGCTGCCTCTAAAGCCCCGGTCCCCCACCGGCCCACCCTCACATTCACATGGTTATGTCTCCTATTCATCAACACTTTTGTGTTATCGTAAAACAACATTTTTTTGTCTCAGGAAAGGAAGTTTTTGCTTCCCAGGGGACGTCTGTGTCTTTTTAACGCGGTGATGTTCTTAATGTTGCCTTTCAGGGTTGGTATATAGTAACGTACGCTTTGGGAATCTATCATCTCAACCTGTTCATTGCTTTTCTATCGCCAAAAGTGGATCCTTCACTGCTTGATGAAGGTAAGTCGACAGAGATTGCACTGGATCGGTGTATTTCTGATTCCCCTGAGCCACGCTAGGAAGTAAGCAACGTAACGAGGCCCCAGCGTGTTCCTGTAACGCTCGTCCTCTCCTGCAGACGAGGGTCCAGCCCTTCCTACCAAGCAGAACGAGGAGTTCCGCCCTTTCATCAGAAGGTTGCCAGAATTCAAGTTCTGGTGAGTCCAGTGAGCTATTCTGGTCTCTGAGCGTCTCATCCACCCTTTCAGCTGTGTTGGCCTTGTCCTTCACCACCTAGACCAGGGCGGAGGGCAAACTTTTTGATTCGTGGGCCACATTGGGTTCTAACATTTGCCAAAGGGGCCGGACCAGGAGGAGATGGATGAGTGCTTTGGTCCCCCACCTCATTGGAGAAAAAATACACATCTTGGGATATGGAGAAAACGTGTGATTTAATTTCATATGAAAATGAAGAACAACAAAATATCTGACTTGGGAATGAGTCTCAAAACACTGAAAATCAAATGAATAAAATGTGCCTTTTTTAAATTACTGTCATTTAATTTTTTCAAGTTCGGCGGGCCAGATTAAAACGTTTAACGGGCCGCATGTGGCCCCCGGGCCGTAGTTTGCCCATGCCTGACCTAGAGCGCCCCTCGTGGGTATTCCTCCTCATGTAGTTGTTCTGACCAGGGTCGCTTCTCTCCGCAGGCACTCTGCGACAAAGGGCATCGTCATCGCCATGGTTTGTACATTTTTCGAAGTCTTCAATGTGCCAGTGTTCTGGCCAATACTCGTAATGTACTTCATCATGCTCTTCTGCATCACAATGAAGAGGCAGATCAAGGTAAAGATGAAACAGCAGCCGGCTCCCCGAGCTGCTGTCGTGGAAGATTAGCTCACCAGAGGCTTTCTTCACAGAGCCCGAGGACCATTTAGACGTATAACGCAATAATGTTTCTCTTCTTTCTTCTCCATTCTTTCCAGCACATGATCAAGTACAGATACTTACCCTTCACACATGGAAAGAGGACATACAAAGGCAAGGACGAAACAGGGAAACCGTTTGCTAGTTAAAATGCCCCCCCTGTTTGCTTCCCTCCTGCTCTTTTGAAGTTTATCTATCACAGCTAGTGTGGAGTGGCCAGGGTTAGTTTTCCTCTTTTGTTTTTCTGAGCTGGACATTAAAACATGACACGAGAAGTCCACGTTTTGATCCATACGTTGCAGTGTTGGGTGGGGAGCCACTCGGGTCATAATAGATGGGGTTTACTGCCTTTTGTCTGTTATGGAGTAGGGGGTTTTTTTTTTTAGGATTTATGTAACAGTAGGCCTGACTCAAGTTCTGCCTTTTTTGCCTTTTTAACCCTATGGGGTAAGTATAAAACGATTGAGAAGGAACCACACTGAGGAGCTGAAAGTGTACGATGTGATTGTTGTATTCCTCTTTTTTTGTTTCACTGATTCCAGTATACACCCCTCCACCTTCTTTTCAAGTAAAATAAATCTGCCAACATTTGATTTAATATATTTGTACCGACTTATTTGTACAAACCTCAGATTTTCTTCAAGACGTCGGTGTTTGTAGGGAAGAGTTTAGATGTGTTTAGTGGGCGTCCACCATCAGCGAAGGTTAGCGCGAGTTGGTGATGAGCTGAGGACGTTTGACGCGGTTAAACTGCGGCTCTGTGCATGCTTCTGTCACTTCATTTCAGTCTTCAGCCTTCTGACGTCGTTCACCTTTAAATCCGTTCATTTCCTCCGCCGCCCCGCCGTCATCGGTAGGTCAGGCAGTGTTTCTCATCGTCTGTTGGGGCCACATTTGCCGCGTGCACAGTTTGTGCTTTGGGCCAGTTTTAAACCAGGTCTAATCTGCACTCGCCCAAACATTGATATCTTTTTTTTTTTTTTCCCCCTCTGAATATCAAACGGTCTGTCCGCCTGGATTTATTCGGGCTGTGTAGTCTAGCTGTTGTAGTTGTTCACAATCTGTGTTTACTTTAGGATCAGTTATGAAAAATGTAGTTATTCCAAGCAAACTTCTGTTCTCTTTCTTTTACAGAGGAATCATATGAAAACAGAGATTGAGAGCTTTTATTATAACAGATGGATGAAGTGGGTGGCCATCACACTTTCTTTTCTATAAGCCTGTTTTTTGTTTTTTTTTTAACTAATCCTATATTTCTATCGGAGAACGGAAGATTTGTCATCATAAACTCTGATCAACACTTTAGTAAGGGATCTAAAAGCTTTTCGTGTTTGATAAAAACATGTTTCATGCAACTGTTGGGAGGATTTGTCTGTATGTGTATATATTTTAAAATATGGATACTGAGATTATTTTTTATTTTTGTTTTTTTCCCTCCTACCACCGTTCTGTTTCAGTGATTCAAATCATTTTCAGTTGAAAGTAATGAAAGCGGAACTGTTTCAATTGGGTTTAAGGTCTGACAAATAAAGAAGTGTTACTCATTAATTGCATGTCATTGTTTTCTTGTGCTATGATTAAAAACAAAAATTGGATTTTAATATGTGTATTTTTTTCTTATTAAAATTCTGTTCAACAGACAGTGTTGCTTCAAACATAGGAAACTATAATGTCTGTTATTGGCCCTCCTGTTCATCAATATTGAAATTCCTTGTTAATATTTATGTCATTTTCTTCCTATAAATAGGTTAAACATTACAGCTGTAGTGAGGACATACAGAAGCGCTGCAACAGGAATGCAAATATGTGTTTTCTAAAACAATGAGCTGCTGCTGATATATGTTAAACCTTTTGACTGTGATCAGTTTTAACCATAAATGCCACAGCCAAAAGTTCAGAGGACTCTTGTTTGATTGCTAAAATGTAAAAAATAATTTTGAAGTAAAATTTGACCATCTCATTTGTACTGTAAAACTCTGAAGAAAATAAAATCACCTGGACCAAAGAGTCATTGCAAATGATGTCCTGTTCTGTAAAATGTGTGGCTAAAGTCATTAGTCAGAGGAAGTTTATTACCATAAACCACACATACACGGAGTGGTTTATGGTCGGCTTTTACTCTGCATTTGTTTAGGACCTTGTGTCTGGGAAGCTCGCTGGTCTTCTTGCTCTTCATCGCTCCTCACCAAACAGAAGGACTAGTTGTGTGGCCCGATGCCCAGCAGGGGGCGCCGCCGCTCGCTTCACATCTAGTTGCAGAAGCCACAAACGTTTTTAAAATTCTGTTTATTTGCTGATTTTATCACTGTCCTGTTGTTCTTTTGTTGTTCTGCTCATAATCAACAGATATTTTAGGGTTGCCAGGCATTTGAAATCTGCTCTCCATCACCCTGACATTGATGGTTCCAGGAAACCTGAATAAGGGCCCTCACAAGCCCTGGAGGTCAAACCCAACTCATGAAATAGATGAATCAAAATACTTTCATCATGTAACTGAAACTGGTTGATTTTTGGGCTTCATGTTGACTTAATTGTATTGCAAAAATTGCAACACTCACAACAGATTTGACTTGGCCAGGTGGCTCTCTTCAGTGAGAGCAGTACCTGCTGTTCCAGGATTTCCATTCTGGTCAGCGTGTTGGTCATCCATTATTTCCATTTGCTGTGTGGTTGGAAATTTCCCTGCTCGTGTTTCCTGTGTGGTTCACCTTCACCAACGAAGGCCGCCTCATTTGTAGGTCTGTTAGCATGAACAACAATAATAGACTATTGTGTTTTTAGCTGTAGCCCACGTGCAGCGCGTTGTTTGGGCTGTGCAGCTTTTTTTTTCCACGTCCATTTGTGAATTCTCCCTCAACCCTTTCAAATTATGCACTCGGACCCCACAAGCATGGAAATGAGCAGACGTGCTCACAGCTCGCCTGCTGTTGCCGGCGAGATGCTGCTCTTTGGGGTTATGTGACGTTGGTGACCGGCTGCTGTGACCATGGGACCTTTTCTTGCTTCTCTTTGCCTCCTGGGCTCTGTTCTACACACCGCGGCACAGTGTGACCTCTCCACCTCCGAGTTTACACGACAGGGCGACTATCTGATGGGTGGCCTTTTTGACCTTTACCACGTGGGCTCCCCGATCCCTCACCACCGACCAGAGGCCATAGACTGCACCAGGTGATTCTCGTAGTTCCTTTTCATTGTTCAGGCTTCATCTAAATGAGTTTTTCATTCGGATGCTAAAATCCAAACTGTCCACTCTCAATCCTTCCAGCCAGAGCTTCCTCCTCCCCAATTATCGAAGATTCCAGCTGATGAGGTTCTCCATGGAGGAAATTAACAACTCCTCGGACCTGCTCCCGGGCGTCTCCCTGGGGTATGAGATATTTGACATCTGCTCCGACCTTCAGAGTTTCCCAGGCGTTCTGAAGCAGATCTCCGTCAACGGCTCGGTCAGGCCCTGGGCCGGGTCCAGCGCCAGCCAGTCCAAGGTGGTCGGGGTGGTGGGCCCTTTCTCAAGCACCCAGGCTCTCACCGTGGCCCCGCTGTTTATGGTGGATTTCATTTCCATGGTGAATGTCCTGATTGCTCTTTAATGTGTGTGGTTTGTGGGGTTTTTTTGAGCTAATTAAAACTTTTGCGCTGTTACTCCGTTGGCAGGTCAGCTATGGGGCTTCTAGTTCCGTCTTTTCGAGCAATGAGAATTTCCCCTCTTTCCTGAGAACGGTGCATCCCAACAAAGAGGTCATCAACGTGATTATTCGCATTCTGCAGCACTTCAACTGGCGCTGGGCCGCTTTCCTCAACAGCGATAACGACTTCGGCATCGACGGGAGGAATCTCTTCATCCAGGGGATCAAGGACACCGATATTTGCCTGGCGTACACCGAGAATCTGAACATGCTGACGGACTTCACACAGACCTTCCAACAAATCAACCTGCAGAAGATCAACGTCATCATCGTTTTCGCCCCGAAAATGTTCGTAGAGGCTCTCATCAACTCGGCCATCAAACTCAACATCAGCGACAAGGTGTGGATCGCCGACGATGGCTGGTCACTCAACAAGAACCTTCCCAAGAAGGAAGGAATCAGACGCATCGGAACTGTGATCGGCGTGTCTCAGCCGGTCGTGACCATCCCCGCTTTCGACGATTTTATTTTTTCTTCCAAAAGCCAGAAGCAGTGCGAAGAGAGAGAAGAACAGCCATTTTGTAATCAAGCTTGCAAATGCGGTTACCTGAGCGCCGAGGAAATTACCAGCGCAGACCCCACGTTCTCCTTCCCTGTTTACTCTGCTGTGTACGCCATCACTCACGCCTTACACAAGGTTCTACAGTGTGGAGCTGGCAGCTGTAACCGCAGTGTTACTGTGCACCCACACATGGTGAGTCCAAAGGCAGCCATTCCGTTACTTCGGGGGCATCGGAACCCGGTCCTCGATGGGCAAAGGTCCGCCCGGCTTTTCTGAGCTACCAGGTAAGCAAGTCTTTCTCCTGGGTTTCCGCTTGCCTCTTTGACCCTGGGAGGGCAGAAAACCCCGGCTAGATTGGGGCCCTGGTGGACTGGGTTCAGATGCCCCTGATCCATTTGTTGCCAATTCCTGCTGAGGTTGACTGGATCAAATGTTGAGGCTTTTCATCTGTCAGGCATCAAAATAACCCGTCTTTCCACATCAGGTTTTGGCAGAGCTGAAGAAGTCAAACTTCACACTTTTGAACACCACTATACGCTTTAACGAGTACGGCGACCCCAAGTTTGGGTCATACTCAATCGTTTTCTGGAATGATAAAGGTTTTCCAGAGGAAGTTGGCTTCTTTCATTATTTTCCCGCCACGAAGTTTTACATCAACGGCACCAAAATTCAGTGGTTCCAGAATGGAGAGGTAAGTAAATATTATTATGTTCTTATTATTTATGTTTCTGTCACATTTTAGCATAATGCTATAATCACTTTTCCCATACAGGAGAGCAAATCTTTCTCTTTCTCTTTCTCTTTATATCACCTTTATCTGTCCTGCAGGTGCCGACTTCTCTTTGCTCCACAGAATGTCTTGAGGGATACATAAAGAAGCTTAATGGAATCCACAAATGCTGTTTCACCTGTGAAGTTTGTCCCATGGGAACGTTCGTCAACAGCACAGGTAAATGATTATGGACACTACAGCAACCACAGAATGACCTCTGGTGCCTCTGAGGTCACTGAATTCGAGGATCCGTACATGATTAACACGGAGAACACTGCTTCCTGACAACACGTACTTGCTTTGACGTTGTTGACAAACTGTCTTTGATCTGAAACAGCGGATCCCTACAGCTGCCTCCCCTGTGAGAAGCACCAGTGGTCCACAGCTGGAAGCACCTCCTGTCTCCCACGGACGGTGGAGTGGGTGCCGTTCACAGACCCCGCGGCTGTGGTCATCCTGGCCGGGGCCTGCCTGCTGGTGGCCCTCACCGCAGCCATGTGCGTTCTCTTCGCCGTCAACTACAACACGCCGGTGGTCCGATCTGCCGGGGGACCCATGTGCTTCCTGATCTTAGGCTGCCTCAGCCTCTGTAGCATCAGCGTCTTCTTTTACTTTGAGAGACCGACTGAAGCCTTTTGTATCTTGAGGTTTATGCCCTCTCTCTTATTCTACGCTGTCTGTCTCGCCTGTTTTGCCGTCCGCTCCTTTCAGATCGTCATCATTTTTAAAATAGCCGCCAAGTTCCCCCGAGTCCACAGCTGGTGGATGAAGTACCACGGCCAGTGGCTGGTCATCTCCATGACGTTTGTCCTTCAGGCAGTTGTGATTGTCATCGGCTTCTCGTCCAACCCACCCTTGCCCTACACGCGATTCGTCTCCTACCCAGACAAAATCATCCTGGGCTGTGACGTTAATCTCAACATGGCATCGACGTCATCTTTTTTGCTTCTATTGTTGTGCATCCTCTGCTTTACTTTCTCCTACATGGGGAAAGACCTCCCGAAGAACTACAACGAGGCCAAAGCCATAACCTTCTGCTTGCTTCTGCTGATCCTCACCTGGATCATATTTGCCACCGCGTTCATGCTCTACCACGGCAAATACATCCACACCCTCAACGCCCTGGCCGTGCTCTCCAGCGCCTACTGCTTTCTCCTGTGGTATTTCCTCCCCAAATGTTACATTATCATCTTTCAGCCTCACAAGAACACCCAGAAGTACTTCCAAGGTCTGATTCAGGACTACACCAAAACCATCAGCCAGTAGATTTGAGGTGTTTCAGGCTGACTCTAGCATGTGTTACTCTCTATCAAGTATTACACCATGTCTTGAAATAAACTGACATCAGTGCATGTTATACAATTCTACAGGGTTCTACTGGGTTGTGACACACACATTACAGTTATAATGTCATAATTCTGTTTTCAAGTGTTTTGTTTAGTGACCATTTGGAGAATCTTTGTGCCTTTTTGCCTCTGACCATTTTTCTTCTTTTTTCTCAGTGTTGTCAGTGAAATGCTTATGTTATTATTAACTAGCTTATTTCTGTTTATGCTTTTTCTTTTGTGTTTAATATTTACTCAAAGTGATTCAAACTTAAAATGACTCTTTGACTGCTCCGTTTTACTGTGTTTGAGCATGCATTAAAATAAGCACACTAATGGGTTCTACCGCCTAAACTTTCGGCTTTACATACATTGAGCATGTAGATGTTAGGGGACAATAGAGATGCCAGTAACTCAATGGGTAAAAAACAACAAAAATAGGAGTAGTAGTGCATATTCCCAAGAGCGTTAAAGTTTTATTAGACGAAACGTCCACTGAGCCCACGTTTATTCGCTCATTTCTAACCAGCAGGGGGCGCTAAGAGCACAGGGGCCACTCTTAACAGTCGCTTCAGGGACAAGAGTGGATGTAACAGGTGCCTGGTGTTTGTGTGTGTGTGTGTGTGTGTGTGTGTGTGTTTATTTGTTTGTTTTGTTTTTAGGTTCTCTAGATCTGCATTCATATTTACTACTAATGCACTAGTTTCTGCACTATTTTGGCGGGTTTTAGGCCACAAATTAAGCATTTAAATAACCGTGTGAGCAGGTTCTTTAGTTATGAGCCATCCTCAGGCCAGAGTCCTGCAACACCTGAACTCGATAAAAGAGAACTCCAGCAGTTTAGAATATCAAAGGTCATTCTGTAAAATACGAATTATGCTAGAAAGGTTTCTAGTAAACCACAGTGAGCTCTTGAAACAGTCATAAACCTTCTATGCAGTGACGGGTCTATCCAAACTAGGCCATGCATTGTCTCTTCATCAAGACAATCACAAAAAAAAATAAATAAATAAATAAATCCTAAACAACATTTAAAGATCTGTGACCCCCTGTTTTTGATAAAAGATGTATGATTGTATTTAGATTCCTGGCAATTTCTCCTCTAACCTTTGCTGTGCAACTGCCAATTTTCCTATTTTAGGGTATCTGAGCCTTACCATACAAATATTTGTTATAAATGATCAGTTCTGTAACTAAAACATTCTCATCAAGAGTTCTCTTTTCAATTATTTAAAAAACTGAAGACCGGTTAACTCATAGATCAGGGTTGCGTCATAGTGAGAATATATTGTATTAATGCATTTGGAACGTGTTTAGCTTCTTCAGTGCTGACTGCTTCCGCTGCAGAGTCGTCTGGTTGATCGGAGGTAGCCTGGCGTTCTTCTCCTCAGCTGACCTTCAGAATGGAACTACAAATTAAAATATGGGACATGAGGACATGAGGACATGGCCTCGGTGATTCCTCAAGATTTAAATGATTTCCATAATTATTTGTGAATTCTCATTCAACCGTGTCCTGAGTATTCCGACCTCGCCTTGATGAAAATGATGCTGAGGTCGAGGCCTCATCAGCGGCTGATAACAGCAGGGGCCAGATATGGGAGAGGACCTCAGAGGCGCTGAGGGAAGGATGGGACGTTCTCTAGCCTGCCTTTGTCTCCTGGGGTTGGTTCTGTATCCACTGGCTCGGGGAACCGTCCCAGCCTCAGAGTTCAGGCTGGAAGGAGATTATCTGCTCGGCGGACTTTTTGAAATCCACTATGACACCTTCCCGACGCCTCATGACAGACCGGAGAGCCTCGACTGCTCCAGGTGAGTCCAGCAGACGCTTTCGCACGTACCTGTGCTCAAGACTCCGATGTTTACCTGTTCTCTCTTTCCTCTACTGTCCTCTGTCTGCAGTAAAACCCTGTTTCTGTCAAACTATCGTCGCTTTCAGCTGATGCGATTCGCTGTGGCAGAAATCAACAACTCCACTGACCTGCTGCCTAACGTGACGCTCGGCTATGAGGTGTTTGACCACTGCTCCGACACCCGGTGCTTTGCGGGCATTTTTAAATTACTCTCGGTCGATAATGTGGTCCAACCGTGGAACGTGCCGGGCAAGAAGGTGTCCAAAGTGGTGGCCGTGGTCGGCCTTTTCACCAGCACCTTCACGCTGACGGTGGCCCCGCTCTTCATGATGGATTTCATTCCAATGGTACATCTTTTTCTGGTCTCCTCTACCTCCAATGTCCACTTTCTCCTAAAAAGCGGTTGTCGTTTGTGACCTTTCCACAGATCTCTTATGGATCTTCCAGTTCAATCTTGTCAGAAAAAGTCAAGTTTCCCTCTTTCCTGCGAACGGTGCACTCCAGTCAGGAAGTGATTCAAGTGATTGTAAAACTTTTGCAGTACTTCAAATGGCACTGGGTCGCCTTCCTTTACAGCAACGACGATTACGGCGCCAACGCACAAAAACTGTTCATAGAGAAGATAAAGAACACCGACATCTGCCTGGCGTACACCCATGATCTTGTCAGCAGTGATTTTTTGTCAATATTTCAGTGGATCAAATCCCAGAAGATTGTCGTGATTGTGGTTATGGCTCCCGAATGGAGCGCTAAACCTCTGGTCAAATCGGCAATACAGCACAACGTGACGGACAAGGTGTGGATCGCAGGGGAAGCCTGGTCTTTGAACAAGGAGCTCCCCAAGGAGAAAGGAATCAAACACATCGGAACGGTCATCGGGGTGGCTCAGCTCTACCTGAACATTCCCAGATTCCAAGATTTCATTTATTCCGTTAAAAAGCAGAATGAGTGTGAAAGCGCCGAGCAGCAGTTCTGCAACCGGGTCTGCAAGTGCAGTAACGTGAGCGCAGAAGACACCCTGGCTGTGGACCCTTCCTACGCCTTCTCGGTGTATTCTGCTGTGTACGCCGCCGCTCACGCCTTACACAACGTCCTAAACTGTGGCACTGGCAAATGTGATAGCGGTGTTTCAGTCTCCCCACCGGCGGTAAGCAGCTAAAAAACAGGCTGCCAGTGACTAAATGAGCAGAAACAGTTTGACTGACACTCATTTGCTGGGTGATGATGTGTCTCTTCCAGCTTCTCGCCGAGCTGAAGAGGTCAAACTTCACCCTCCTAAACCAGACGATCCATTTCAACGAGGACGGGGACCCTCTGTTCGGCTCCTACGCGGTCCACTTCTGGAACCGGTCCGGTGCCGCCGAGAATTTCGGCATCTGCAGCTTTTACCCCTCCATCCAAATCTTCATCAACGAGAGCAAAATCCAGTGGCACTCTAAAGAAGTCAGTCGGGTTTTTCCTTTGTCCAGATATGTTTGGATGTGTTGGGAATCAGGAATGGTGACGGCTGATAGATGTTTACACAGGAAGCTCCAACTCTCTGATGCTCGTTTGCTTTAGGACTCTTCACTGCTGGATTTTGAAATGATAACCGTCCTCCACAGGTGCCTGTTTCCCAGTGTTCCAAGGAATGCGAAGAGGGAAATGCAAAAAGGCAAGAGGGAATCCACCGGTGCTGTTTCACGTGCGAAATCTGTCCAAATGGAACTTATGTCAACATAACAGGTAGGTTGGTTTTTTTAAAGGGATTGAAATGCTCACCGATAATGTATTTATTTGTCTTTGGATTTTATTTCTGCTTTATTTTTTGTCAGAGAGGAACCGAGGCTTTACTCTTCTTTAATTTAGTGAAATTAGAACTCAGATCCATATGATTAACATTATCATAGCAAAAATACAACAATAACTGCCTGGAAAGTTAAACATTAGTAAATATTGTTAAAAATGTGACCTGTAGGATTTTCAATGCATTTAATCACGAGCGATTTAAAAGACTTTGTGACCTTCAGCTAAAATCTACAGACTACCACAACCTTGCTTGTGTCGAGGTGGCTCCTCGAGGTGGCTCCTAGAGGTGTCTCCTAGAGGTGGCTCCTAGAGGTGGCTCCTAGAGGTGGCTCCTAGAGGTGGCTCCTAGAGGTGGATCCTAGAGGTGGATCCTAGAGGTGGCTCCTAGAGGTGGCTCTTAGAGGTGTCTCCTAGAGGTGGCTCCTAGAGGTGGCTCCTAGAGGTGGCTCATAGAGGTGGCTCCTAGAGGTGGTTCTTGTGATAATAAGTCCTCAGTGAAAGGAGCATCTGCCTCATTCAGGTACTTTATGACCTGATTCAATTAAAAAGGGCTTATTAGGATCAACGTTTATGCACAAAATCAACTGTAAATGTAACTGTTCCTTAAAAACAATCCCCCCCTTGAGTGTCTTTATCTGAGGAGGTCAGTATTTAGAGAAAAAAGCTGGCTTGTGTGTTCATCACCTGTTGTTGCTTCACATGAAACAGCGGATCCCTACAGCTGCCTCCCCTGTGAGAAGCACCAGTGGTCCACAGCTGGAAGCACCTCCTGTCTCCCACGGACGGTGGAGTGGGTGCCGTTCACAGACCCCGCGGCTGTGGTCATCCTGGCCGGGGCCTGCCTGCTGGTGGCCCTCACTGCAGCCATGTGCGTTCTCTTCGCCGTCAACTACAACACGCCGGTGGTCCGATCTGCCGGGGGACCCATGTGCTTCCTGATCTTAGGCTGCCTCAGCCTCTGTAGCATCAGCGTCTTCTTTTACTTTGAGAGACCGACTGAAGCCTTTTGTATCTTGAGGTTTATGCCCTTTCTTTTATTCTACGCTGTCTGTCTCGCCTGTTTTGCCGTCCGCTCCTTTCAGATCGTCATCATTTTTAAAATAGCCGCCAAGTTCCCCCGAGTCCACAGCTGGTGGATGAAGTACCACGGCCAGTGGCTGGTCATCTCCGTGGCGTTTGTCCTTCAGGCAGTTCTGATAGTCATCGCCTTCTCGTCCGACCCACCCTTGCCCTACAGCGACTTCCTCTCCTACCCAGACAAAATCATCCTGGGCTGTGACGTTAATCTCAACATGGCATCGACGTCATTTTTTTTTGCTTCTATTGTTGTGCATCCTCTGCTTTACTTTCTCCTACATGGGGAAAGACCTCCCGAAGAACTACAACGAGGCCAAAGCCATAACCTTCTGCTTGCTTCTGCTGATCCTCACCTGGATCATATTTGCCACCGTGATCATGCTCTACCACGGCAAATACATCCACACCCTCAACGCCCTGGCCGTGCTCTCCAGCGCCTACTGCTTTCTCCTGTGGTATTTCCTCCCCAAATGTTACATTATCATCTTTCAGCCCCACAAGAACACCCAGAAGTACTTCCAGGGTCTGATTCAGGACTACACCAAAACCATCAGCCAGTAACAGCCTTCGGTGACCCGTCTGCAGATCTGCTCCACATTACAGCGGCTTTCAGGTCACATCATATTTTCACAACTAGTGGCTCAATAAACCGAAATTAATTGTGCTTTTAGGTTTTGTTGGTTTAACAGTTTGCTTTAGTTTTATTTGTATTACTTGAAGTACATTTGGGAGAACATTATCTGACCTGCTTCTTTACTTAATGGGCTTTTAATATTTTTGTTAATTTTATTATTAACATTGTTGTTGATGAGATTGTTAAAATTGGACATCTTTAATGTCAGACCCCAAGGAAAGACTCCTTCAGACCTTGGTCAGTACATCTGTTCTCTGCCTCTGCTCAACAAAAATCACCTTTTTAAACCCGTGGTCGTCTGTTTTTAAACAGGAAACTTTTTTTTCTGCTTTCGGAAATACACAGTTAGAATTCCAAGGGGCAGAGTTGATGCTGGGACAGGTCGACAATAGGCTGACAATAAGGTCACGGAGACGTCGCTCCGGCCGATTCTGCGTCTCCATTTGAAAGTCAAAGTTTCACGCCGCGGCCGCAGGGGGTATGTGACAATTACACAAGGTAAATTGCTACTTTGTTGCTGCTATTCAGTTTCCCGCAGAGGAGAAGGGGAGGACGGACCGTGAAAGTAGGAACGAATTGGTAAATGGTGTCACTCAGTTTGGCATCTGGCGCGCCGGGAGAGGTGGACGCGCACACCAACAAATTGGCGATTTCATAGCAATTTCAGAGCTACACTCACCACACACGTTGCCACGCACAACTGTCGAGCGCATTTTAGCCTGCTATTCTTAAACTTACCAGAATGAACAGGTTGTTTAACGTGTGTTGTGGACCTGCGAGGGACAGTTCATGAGTTCACTAAATAAATCTTGGCCGTAAAATTAACCAGTCTACGTTTGTTTTTTGTTTCTTTTTATTAAAAAATGTACTTTAACGTAAGAAACCTTAAAACCTTTTTGTTGTTGTTGTTGTTTTTTTGTTTTTTTTTTTTGTTTTACAAAATATGGAGCAAGGAAAATCAGAGGAACGCCCCGTGTTTTTTTTCACTCTTTCAGTTTTCCACTTTGGCCACATAAAGGAGAAACCCTGGGAACAAAACTCGGCCAGCAAGTTGAAAAAGTGGACCATTTAGTCGCCATATGGGATTCGCCTTTATAAACTGGCCCAACTGGTTCCTCAGGGGGACCTCAAAGTATGGCCGTGGTGTGTTTTTTAATCAACACGAGTGTTTCTACCAAGATAATCACAAATTATCCAACGTTTTAGTGGATAACTGCTGCCAACCAGTGTGTTGTCTTTCAGAGTGTCGGTTGGTTCGAGTCCATCCATAGTTGCACCTTTCAAACTAGGAGATGCTAAAGCAAAAGTCGTTAATAGTCATAAATCCACCAAGGTTTGGGTTTAGATCATAACCAGAAAATAATCACTATTGGCTCCGTTGGCTCCTATCTGGTGGCTGTTGTTAAATGCCGCGCTCCAAAGGCTCCGCACTTATTCTCATTCAAATGTGCTCGAGTGGTGCAGAGTAAATGGCAGATGTTTTGCAATTCAAGGCGCATCAATGCCCATGCGCTTGAGTGTTTAACAATAGCGCTGCGCTTTTGTTCGCCACTTGTGTCTTTCAGCGCGGAGCTGGACAAAAGCTTCATCCTCCAGCGAGTTATAAAGTTACTTTCCAGTCAGTTCATTTCGGCCTTCGAGAGGACCTTAAGCGATGTTAATGCGCACCTCTGGTCTTTTCATGGCCTAACCCCTGCACACACAGGCAAACAGCGGCCATTGTGCGCTCCGACCAAAGTAAGAAGTCTTTAAATAACCCGGAGACCAGTCTATAGAAATTCATGACGCCATTTCTGTGTGATGTTTGATCAGAGCCTCGCCAACAGTCCGTCGCGTGGCTTTCCTTAGGAAAAAACTGTATATTCCAGTATTTTCCTTTTCTTCCCGTGCGTGTTCGTGTTTTTGACTTTGCTGCTCACAACGAGCGTTGTTGGTCACACAACACTTCTGCAGGCTGGTGTGAATGGAGGGCGTTACATCGATTTGCTCCGCTCACGTTGCGCCCAGTTGCGCGTCATTTCTGCAAAATCACTTCACGCTAACTGGTGCCAAAACACACTCTTCTGTGCTATCTGGGTTTATTTGCACACATACAGCATCGGACGTTTGGGCAGAGAGCCTCTGCATCTCTTCACCGTTTGTTCCCAAAGTTTCCCTCCAAACAGCACCCTAGTTTATTGCAGTAATTGCGTAATTGCTTCACTAATTGTTGTTAACAAGTTTCCCAATAGTCCAATTATTACAGCAGCACTGTGGCGTCCTCGCCGCAGGCATCCATGACAAAGGTGCGATGGGGTTAATGAATGACCCGGGGCTGAAAGTGAAAGAGGAGCGAAGCTCCCGGCTCCTTTCATAAACATACACTCAAGTTGTCATTTAATGGCACTCGCATTATCATGTCCAATTGAGGCACAAGTTTCTGGTTGAGCCATTCTCATGGGCGGGTGAGGACATGATGGAGAGTCAGGTGATATTGGAGGGAAAGCGTTCCGCAGCCCTTCACAGTTTTGCCCTTCATTTGGGGGTCTTCTTTGTTCCACAGAAAGCAAACACTAATTGGTGTTATACCGAAAAATCAGCTGTGAAAACCACAAGACACGCAGCTCTTGCTGAAATCAGCTCTCTACGGCCCTGAGTAAAAACTAGCGTGAAAAGGCAGATAATGCCAAGTTTACGGAGGACAAAGGACGCCAGAGAGCCTCCCTCCGCCACAGCCTCTCGGCCAAATTTCATACCAATTAAATGCTTTGGTGCCCCATCACAACTGTGTCCCGCAGTTTTGTTGTGCGGGAGAGTGTTTTCGGACACGAGGTTGAAAATAAAAACACGCAGTCCTCCAAAACATTCACTGACCAACGTTTGACAGCTGAATGGCTTCGCTTCAACGGCCAAGCGATCCAGCCGACAACTTCAAACTCAATAATTTGTCACTAAAAGAATAAAAGTTGACGCTTTGGGTAAAAGTTTCTTGCAATTTCACCGGTTTTACCAGGGGCAACGTCCAGGTTTCCTGTTCCAAACCGAATTAGGAGAGGAGCAGCATTGTTGTGCGCTTACGAGGTTGACGGAGATCTTTTGACGGCCACACGTTCGTGGTCACAAAGCAGTGGAAAGTAAAAGATCAATGGCAGGCTGCTGTAAACGAGCCTGCTTTCATGCGCGCCTCCACCGACTGAATACCAAAGGATCTCTTTCAAAGCGACCCTCTGGCCATTTAACTCGGACACCAAACGTGCGCGATCGGGTCTTAACGCGCACAGATAAAGAGAACGATCAGATCATTTACAGTTGTGTTAAGGCCCGCAGTAGGTGATAGAATTAAAGACTTTCAGTTGCAGCGTGCTGT
This sequence comes from Tetraodon nigroviridis, assembly GCA_000180735.1. Lineage (NCBI taxonomy): Eukaryota > Metazoa > Chordata > Actinopteri > Tetraodontiformes > Tetraodontidae > Tetraodon > Tetraodon nigroviridis. The sequence goes on from CAAE01014710.1 coordinate 332,898, forward strand.
GTGTGTGTGTGTGTGTGTGTGTGTGTGTGTGTGTGTGTGTGTGTGTGTGTGTGTGTGAGCGTGAGACCCGTAAAACCAGTGCATTGTTCCAGCTAGGGAGACTTTCCCAAGCTCTCTGCCCTTTTCAGCAAGAACTGTGGAAAATCGGGAGGTGAGGGACCGGGGACAAGGGGCGGCCCGCGATTCTCCTCGGTGCCTCACCGCGGCTGGGACCAGGACAAAAACCCCAGAACCGACAATGGTCAAAGGCTCCCAAACCGGTTCCATTTTCTTCTCCTCTAAAATCTGCTGTGCTTTACCTTCAGGTGTTTTATGGTCTAAACATAATATTTGCTGTAAGCCACTTTCCCAACGAAAGCGGGTCAGCTGGTGGGACAGTAGGAAGTGGCCCCCAGAAAATCGAGATGTTGTGATGACATGCAAGGAATTATCACGGTGCTGCCTTCATGCTGGTGGCGTGAAACCTGCATATAAAAGACTGAATACACGAGACCCACACCGTGATGGCCAACCAGAACTATAAGGATTAACAGCCATGTTTATGATTTTTACGCTTTCGCGCCTCACACGATGCCCCCGTGGGTGTTTGGATACGCGTCTGTGCGCTAGCGCCATCGGTTGGTACCGGGCCTGGTGAAAGGATGAAAACAGTGTTATTTGAGGGGTTTTTTTGTTTCCCAAATTGACAAATTTACTTTTTTTTAAATATTGATTACATTTCAAGAGTACTGCATTAAAGCAACAAATAATTATTTAAAAATCATCTCATTTGTTGCTCTCGGCTGTCAGGCGACCCCACCGTTGCTCATTTAGGCGCACCAGACAGGCGGGACTGTTTGCATTGAGATGTTAAGTGGGTGTCGAAGAGCTATATAAATCCACTCAGGATCGGCTCCGTCATTTGTGCGCCAGAGAGACAGAGATTAAACCCAGAGTAAACAGAATGGTGGCAACGGCAGCCTGCGAAGAGACACCCAAACACGTCATTGGGAAAAAGGTGTGTACCGTAACGCGTTATAGAAAAAACAAAAAACAAAAAACAGCAAAGCATGCACAGTTTTATTTCCTAAAAAAATGACAATATCTGCATTTACCCTCAAGGTATCCAAACCGCTCATGGAGAAAAAAAGACGAGCTCGCATAAATAAGTGTTTGGACCAGCTCAAAAGTCTTTTGGAAAGCTACTACAGCAGCAGCGTAAGTATACGTCAGAGCATCAACGTAACTTTTAATGTGGGTATTTCTTTTAATCAATTTCTAATCATTTATTTCCCCCTCTCAGATCCGAAAGCGCAAGCTGGAGAAAGCGGACATTCTGGAGCTCACGGTGAACCACCTCAGACACCTGCAGAGGATTCCGAGCTGTAGGTGGACCTCCACAGCTGCATGGATCCATGGTTGGGTCTTCGAAGCCTAATGTTTGACCTCTTTCTTCGATTTTGCAGGCAACGTGGCAGCTTCCGAGTTGTGTGACTACCAAGGTGGCCTCCGCCGCTGCGCGGCCAACACCGATCAGTGCGCGCTGGTGACGGACGGCCTGAACGCGAGCGACCGCTGGCTCATCTCGCAGCTTTCCCGTGAGCTGTGGCGCTCCCGGAGGGCAGAGGAGGCCATCAGCACCACGGACAGCGGCCCGAGCCGAACCAAGGCGCGACACGAGGACTCCCGAGTTCAGCCGAAGGCGAACGAGGGAGCGAACGGTACCGAACAGCCGGCCGGCGGCGTGGACGCGCTTCCCCGTTTACCCACGGAGGACATCCGGGTGCAGTCCGGTGGCAGACACGTCCGAAAGGAGGCTGCATCCCACGATAAAAGACCCACTGATAAGAAGACAGATTGTGCTGCCCACAGGCACGAAAGCGCAAACATGACGCACATGTGGCGGCCTTGGTAGACCTGGAGGACCTTGGAGAGTCTGTACAGATGCGCCATACAGATGTCCAGAATTGTGTATATGAATGTAATATGTAATGTATGTTTTATTTTCTTAATAAATGTATTCAAAAGTTAACAATGAGGAGTTATTAAGAACGAGGTTGTGCTTATAAAAAACGGGACCAAATGAGTAGAGACAATATCGTGGGATTCGTGGTCGGTTTCCTGAAATGAATACCATCACAGCTGGAAAATAGATCCAGGGTAAAAAAAACCACAACTTCAGATAAAGAACGCGTAAATCAGGTGAATAAAAAAGGAGAGTAAGATTCATACAGATGTGGCAGGATTCATTCAGGGTTACTTTATCCATTCATCCCCAGTTTCACACATAAGTACCGCAAAAGTGGCAGAGAAATCAGATTCTTGTCCAACAGGGCAACAATTTTCTGCTAAGGACCACAATTTCACGGTCTGCACTCTCGCCTGCTCCCCCCGAACTTAGACAAAAACGTTACATCTACTTTGTAAAACAATAGTTTTCCATTTTATTGCGGTTTATCGTCATTGTTTGGGGCCACATTAGGGTGACTTTTAAACATGTGTTGTTTTCTGTAAGTTGTGATTCTCTCATTTGTATTTTTTGCACAAGAGTGAAAAATTCTATATGTTTTAGAACGTAGCCTTTCTGTACCTTTTTGCGCATTTAATTCTTCTATTTTCAGCGATGAATACTACGCAGTCATTCAGTGACTGAGCCCTGGGTGCAGGACTGCAAACTTTTGTTTTATTCTCCGCAGTTTTCTTCCGCTGTCCGAGCAGGAGTGTCATAAAATGTCTCTTCATCCTTCAGAAGCAGGGTCGGAGTGGATGGCACCTCGCAGCGAGGAGAATCGCTGAAACGCCCACGACTCTTTCAGGTCGGAGATGGTGCAGGACAACGCTCTGCTGCCGAGGAGGAGGAGGAGGAGGAGGAGGAGAAGGAGGAGGAGGAGGAGGAGGAGGAGGAGGAGGAGGAGGAGGAGGAGGAGGGGGATGAGGAGGAGGGGGATGAGGAGGAGGAGGGGGAGGGGGATGAGGAGGAAGATGAGGTGGAGGAGGCTTTGTGTGTCCTGTGGGGGAATGAACCGCTGATTAACACCACTGGCTCCACTCAGGCTGTCGTGACAGAACAGACGTGGGTGCAACTGAGCCGCGTCTTGCAGGACCAGTTCGGAGCTGCTGTGGAATTTGCTCTGCCGCTTCCCAGTTCCCTGGGGTTACCGACTTCTGCTTCTAATTCACCTGAACCGAGTTGGAGCTTCGTGCTCCAGCGGTTGGGACGCAGGTTTCTGTCCCAGCCAAGCAACAGCGCACCTGACCGAACCCATGTCATCAACTCACCCGAGTCTCCAGGCCGCTGATCGGTTCAACCGTGTGTGTTTTATCGGTCGAAACAAAAACAATTTGGGGCCAAAACTATAAAACGTCTAGCAGAGGATGGTTTCGATCCATCGACCTCTGGGTTATGGGCCCAGCACGCTTCCGCTGCGCCACTCTGCTGCTGCCTGCACCTTTCAGGATGGAGTCTGCTGAAGATCGACGGTAACGATATGGTGCTGCTAGTGCTGCAGCGACACCTGCCGGTCATTTTAAAGGCCTACCTGCAGCGAGCCTCCCCACCAACCCGGACTGGGACTCGAACCCTGATCGCAAGCATAACAGTCTCTCTCACCTCATGAGTTGGTCACCTGGAGGAGTCTGCAGTCTCAAAAAGAGCAAAGATATCAATACCCAACTGGAGCATCATGACATTTCCTCACTGAATCCCATCTTTGGAGTCTAAAAGGTGACCTAGCAGAGGATGGTTTCGATCCATCGACCTCTGGGTTATGGGCCCAGCACGCTTCCGCTGCGCCACTCTGCTGCTGCTGCGCGGAAGGATACGGTCTGCACAAGAACACCGCCTGGTGGGTTTGTTCAGTCATCTTTTTAATAAAGTCATCATAGGAACAGGTTTGAAACATTTAACATCATTCATATTGCAGTAAGTTACAAAATTATACTTTAATATCATAAAATCAACTGAAATGCAATAATATAGAACATAAGGTGGCAAATTAGACAGGTAAATGGAATGTGTTGCCTTTTGGTGATGACTCAGAGGAATACATGAGACACCATAAGAATATAAATGTTATATTATATTATTATTATTATTATTATTATAGGTGGAGGGAGGATCAAAAGACACTGGGCAATTTTGTTGCTTATAAAATAAAACACCAAATGGTATGCTATAGAAAGCTTAGCTAGCTTTTACACCTTATCTCAGAGAATAATTGCATTAGTAGGAAATGAGAAATTTAAAGTCATAAGAAGACCAAAGCATTTTATCCAATTTCCAAACAGAGTTGCACACTTCTATGTGCAAACCTAGAATAGTAATATTATATTTTAAGACAGGTCTTTCTGTTATATTCTATATAGTTAGTATAGAAATGCTGTTTTGTTTGAGATGCCTGATTTACCTCCATATGGGGGTGTGGGGGGGCCACATAATCACATGGGGTATAACATTTTACATCGTGACCATTGAAAAAAGTGTTTACATTTTCGTAAAGGTCAACGGGCAGTATTGAGGAAAGATTGGGTTGAAGCAAAAGTGATATTAACACAAAAAATACAGCTTTTACAGGCAAACTCTAGTACAATTAAAGTTGAATGACTTCAGGGAAGACAGAAGGCAAAAGAAAGACACATCACCCAAACAACTACCTTATCCAATTCAATGAGAATTTCATTAGAAACAACACCGAACAGCAAAAACAAGAGATGGGAATTTGCATGCCATTAAAAAACGGTTTATCTGCACCAGCGGTGAAGGGGGGGGAAAGAAATCCTTGGTACATATTTTGTTATATTAGAACAGAAAGTAAGGACCATCCAGTCTTCTCACGAACCAAAAACACAAGTGCGGCACGTGTCAAGAAAAAAAAAAGGAGTCACCTTCCCATGACCAGGGGGGAGTTCTCGTTTATAGAATAACTTCAACATAAATGTTAATATAATATTAACAAGGCGGAGCCATTTTCAGGTTCTGGAGCCGACAGAATCCGAGTGTAGGGTGACGTATCCCAGGGAGGAAGGTGTGCTTACAAAACTGTTTGTGCTTCCTTTGTTCCCAGCGTTGCTCAGGCGTTTCTGATGCTCCCAGTCAGCCTCAGCACCAGTCCCGTTTCTGTCGCTCGTCCTTCCCCTTTGCTGGCCGCGCCCAGGTGAGCCCACTTCGCACCGCTGTTTACCGGAGCCGCAGGCCCCGGGGCTCTTCCTTCCCCCAGACCTGTCCGGTTTGGGGGACCCCTCGGGTGAGTTGCCCCGGCTGCTGCTCCTTTTACGTTCCGACAGTCGCCTGGACGCCTTGCGGCTCGCGCTCAAAGTCTGTGAGCGCGAAATGAGGGAGCAGAACCGCGTGATGTTCATAAACGTTGGGGATCAGAGAGATGGTGGACGCGCGCCGCGGGCTCTTTCTGGGGCTTGGCAACGGCGTCTCGTCTATAAAGTTAATCACTTCGTCACGGCTGAAGCACCGCAGTTCGTCCTCGTAGCACTCGCCGCCAAAAACCACGCGTGGCAGGTGCTTGAGGGAGTGCACGCTGTCCTCAGAGCGCCGCCGCTTGCGGTGCGGGTGGTGGTGATGGTGACGGTGAGGGTGATAGTGGCTCTCCTCGTGGTAGGACACCAGGCTGTTCCTGCGCCTCTCGTGGCGTGGCAAGGTGCAGCTGTAGTGGGCACTCGCTATCATGTCCTCGGTGGAGCCCCAGCGGTGCAGATAGGACGGGATCCGGTCGCTGGTCCTCATATCCGTTTCGTCGTGGGAGTATCTTCTTGTAGGGGGCACCTGAATGCAACACAGAGACCGAAATCTTTAGGGCCATCAAAAATGCACTCAAACAACACTTTACACACAACACATTAAATGTTGTGTTACAACAAACAACTGGGTTAGATATAAATACAAATAAAATATTTTTTTAATAATTATTTGTAGTAAGATTTTTTTTTTTTTTGTGCTGAGGAGTTATTTGGGATGCTTTTTGTTCATCTTAGGCTGCTCTATTGCTACTGTTTTGGCTAAAATAAAACTACAGAGCTGGATTTTGACTAATTTTATCATTGTATACAGAGATGAAAACTACTATACTACTTAAGCGTTATACTATATGTTATACTCACGTTCCATTCTGTTCTGACAACTATGCAAGAGAGAGAGGGTTGGTCAGGGTGACATCAAGAGCCACAAGATTGATATGAGTCTGCCCCCCTGTGGAGGGTTTTAGTATAAGCAGAGGCGAGAGACAGCAGATGATACAGTAGCGAGGACTGAACGGCAGAGGACAGCAGAAGCATGGAGCTGATCATACAAGCACACGGGCAGCCAGGATGGAGGTGGAGCGAGGGAGTGAGAGAGAGAGAGAGACAAATAAAACCACAAACAAGGTTTTATTCTGCAATCAAAGCGTTTGAGGAGGACCACAGCAATCCTCAAAGAAAGGGGCCACTGGCTACTGGCTTCATTGGCTTTGCTTCACAGTCTAATTAGACTTTACCCTTTCAGAGCAGCAACTAAAACAGTGCAACTGTTTCATACTTCTCCTGTAAATGAAACACATTCGAGGATTACATGGCTAAATAATCCTAGACTCAGCTAGAACTACAGTCATGAGAAGAGATGGAGACAGCGGGTGGAGAGATGGTTGGGACTTACAGTACGTGGTGATAGCTACTGTATACATCTCTGTTTCAAGGCTTCTTAACTCTAAGTCGAAATCCAACACCAATTTTAGGAGTAAGCAAATCAATTCTAAAGAATTGTGGGTGTTTTGGCAGCACACTGTCACTGGAGAAAGTGACGCTTTGATTTTAACAAAGATGACACAGTGTAGAGATGTTTTGTTTGCAAAGGTTGACTCTAAACCTAAATATGCTCCCCACAGTCTTCTAGGCCAAGTCTTTCTTTACTTTAATTCAAATATTTTAGTCTAAAGCCAATATTTAGCCCATTCTGGTTTAGAATTTGCATTGCATAGTGTTTGTCCTAGAAGGCTGGAGAGTGACTTTTCAAAGCTCTGCATCTGACCGGATGGTGTTTTATAAATGGAAACAATTCATTTGAGTAGAAGATGAATAGATATATACTGTTCATCCTTTGGGGCATCCTGAAATATAAAAAGTAAGCCTTTATTTACTAAACCCTGAAAATAAGATAAAATTACGTCAGTGACGTGGTAAACAAACATGGCAGATCTATGGTTCTGGTTCCACTGATGGTCATATTTACCAAACAATAGTCAACAATATTTAATTTAGGTTTGAAAGAAAAGAAAAGAACAAGAAAAAAAAAACAGAAACTTAAAAACAATCTATGGCCTATTTGGGGCTGATAACTTTACAAATATCTGGAAAAGACCAGTAACGAGGCAGATCAGAAGCCCGGGAGGCCAGTCCATCATGCACATAAGCATTAAAAAAACATTCAAAAATAATAAACTCAACTCATCAAGTAAAAGAAATTAAGAAAATCAATTAGAAATATACCTGCAAATACTGCATTTTATCTTCCTGTTGTTCCCTCAATGGATACCCTTGTGGAACCCCCCTTTCTAAGGTTGAGAACTCATACTTGGCATTACGGTCTACCGTCATGATTTCAGGCGCCGCACTATAGTCATATGGTCTTGTCATATATTAAGTCGGCATGAATTCCTCCATCTTGGCTGTTTTCTGCAAAGTGCAGAAAGGCACTGGTGTCAGGATTAGAGAACAAGAACTCAATACACTCAGACAGACAGACAGACAGACGAATAGATAAGAGAAACAAGTTCAGTTGTTGTCCAGGTTATTGACTTTAGTTATGGGTCAGCTCAGGAACACGAGGTTTAGCTCTCAAAAAGACCAAAAACTTCATGTACATGTCTAATGAGGTAATTAAATGGCCACCGATTGGTTGAAATATTGGTAATAAATGCAGACATCTGCACCTCTTAAGGCCTCCTGAGCCGCAAACTCACACAATAGCAACGGTTCTCGGCAAATATTGTCTAATTATCAACTGCAGTCATGAAGGGCTCTGCTGGGGTTGGCAGTGAAATGCTGAGCTCGGAAAGAGTGAGTGAGAAGTGCAAAAATAAGGAAAAAGAAGCTCTTTGCACAGACAGCTGGGCATGCATGTCAGCAGCTTTTAGAAGCAGGAAACAATCTTTATACATACACCTGTGATGAGTTATACATGGCAAGCCCTCTGGAAAAACAAACAAAAAAAAAGAAGAAGCAGAGAACTGGGACGTTAATATCAGAGAAAATACGGACTGCCTTGGGCCGATCGATGACTCCGACAATGGACAGATATTAGGGAAGGAGTCATGGGGAGGATGAGAAGGTGTTTGGAGTTGGGTTAGATAGAGAGAAAGGGGTGGGTCAGGCTGGGTGCCAGCAGGAATTCAAAATACAGATGTTTGTATTTACATGTGTTAGGGTTGGAAAGCTGGTGTCAGGGGGTCACCTGTGATTATCATGTGACCTACGTTTGGGACCAGTATTTATTGTGTCTGTGAATTCCTTTTTTTTTCTTTTTAACCTTCCTCCAGGGCTCGTTGGAAGCGTCTTTCCATTTATCATATTCAGGATTTGAAGGAAACCTTGATTATCTAGTCTCTTATCTAGTAGTCAGATATTTAACCTTGTGTCTGTCTGACCGGATCATTGCAGGGAAGACAATGAAATAAGTAAAAGTAATAAAACCAACTGAAAATCATAAAAGAAATTACATCTTTTTCCCCCAGTTCTCATTAAAAGCCAATATCATCTGGTGACATCAGGGAAATATGACCATCATACTAACAAATCGTGCTTTTCGGCTACCTAACAGAGTGATATTTTATACGCATGTATGTGACCGTTTGCAAACATATGCACCAGAAGGAGTTTCATAAAGCACACACAAGAGTACAGAATAGTCGATGTTATTTTTGTTATTTGACACAGACACTCATCCCTGACAACAAAGGTCACATTATAGGTCACATGATAACATTTGATAACTGACCTAAGACTAGAAAAATACAGAAAAGAAGCAATAATAACAATAGGAACTGTAACAGCCGCTGTTAAAAGTGTCAACAGATGATTTAAATTGGATTTTTGGGATTCTATAATGTGTGGGGTTTTTTTGTTTGTTTGTTTTTCTTGTGTATTTTTGGCTGCTACTCAGCTCTGAAAGGACACATCTACCATCTGGGTCAGTCCAGGCCAGAGAACTCAGAACTGCAGAACAGCTGAGTCCAACTGGCCGTAATTCTGGTGAAGCTGCTGTGGACCTGCGTCGCTAACACGCGGCACCCAGTTTTCCTCTAGCTCCTGATCTACGTCACTGAGCCTGAGAGGATGGCAACTGAACAATCATCTGTATTCATGTCAGCGGGTGAAGAGGAGGGGGAAGGGGAGGCAGAGCGGGAGGGAGGCGCCTGGCGCCCGCTTACCCTCGTCCACGTCGTCGTTGGACATGATGGCCACACACTTCTCCCACACCATGCGGATGTCAGCCCGGTAGCGGTCGCAGGCCCAGAGGAACATGGGTAACAGGATGGACTGAGCGATGGAGCACCACAACACACACGGCACCATCCAGTTGTAGGAGCGGTCGAACTTCAGACTGGCAAAGCTCACCACCTGGACGGGGTCGGAGGATGAAGTATTAGTCACTGAACTCAGACCTCCACCCAGGCTGGCAACCAGGGATTGTTAACGCGCAGTATGGTGGAGCCAGCGTTCACCGTGTGACTGAAACACCTTCCACTGTAGTTTTACACAAGAAAAGCTCTTTATCGGAGTTGCTCTGGTGTCTGTTGTTTATCAAAATAATAAAGTAACCATCACTTCATGAATCCTACATTATAAAATTGTACATTTGTTTTAAATTTGTGCATAAAAAATAATTTACACAAGGAATATAGCAGGTAGGTCCCCTTCAGACTGACTGATTCATCCTAAAGCATAAAATATGCGCACTGAAGATCAATTATTGATGTTCTACTTTAAACAGAGTATCCATCAAACCAGGGATCATCTGTAACACACACAAGTAAATGCAAAGTCCTGCTCTGCTTCAGTACAGCGGTTAAACAGCTGGCTGTTGTTTGCACCGCTGCAACGGTGACGTACAGTTCTACCTTCTCATATCACTACGCTAAACAACGACAGGAACAGCGCTTCAGCTGCCAACCCAAAGCCTGAAACCTCCCTACAGAGGCAGCCATAGTTTTTAAAGGGATAAAAAAAAAAGGATGTGCCAGCATTCAGGTTTTTGCAGAACAGAACAAACAGCAGCTGCGTCGCCTGCAGACACGTGAGCTCATTGCTGGTGCACCATCGCTCCCGCTTCATTCAGTCGTTATTCACGCCCTCTCTGACGCCCTCTGAGACACTCTGAGGAGTCGGCGCATTCCCCCGAGAGCGGATTGAGATCCAAATCCTTGTTTGGTGGTGACCTTGTGAATTCTGGTAAGCAGAAATTCAGACTGGGGTTTGTTTGGAGACCTGTGTTTTCAGATTTTGTCCTCATGCTCATTTCACTGTTAGTCTTGGTAGGCAAGAGCAAAAAGTGCATGTAATCACACCAGACCCGGTTATCACAATGATCCAGTTATTGGAAGGATTATTAAAACGAAGCGATGAGTCGCTGTGTGTAAAGTTGAATTTAAAGGTGCAGACCGTGGTCACGTGGCACGTTCACCATAAACAGGAGGTTCTTGGTTTTTTTTTTTTTTTTAAGTTGGATACAACCGGATTGCCAACACAATGTTAACACACTAAAACAGAGCTGGTGTGGCTGATCTGTGATCATGAACGTGACCGGTTCCCGTTAATCTTATGGGATACAGTTAAGTGGTGAAACCCGGATTCCTAGAAGAGACAAGTGGAGATGAACAATCCTGCTGCCTAATGAGCTACAGTATTTATAAGGTGGCATACTTAGACGGCACGGAAGCACAGTCACACAGATGTAGAGCAGCCATACATCGCCTGACCCACTTACAGGCCCAGAATCGCAGAAACATTTAAGTCCCGTAAATAATAAAACACGCTGACATAGTTAAAGAAGTTTCATTTGGGAAATGTGAACCAAAGGTCAGGATTCGTCTTCAGCGATTTTCAGATTGTCACAACTGTTTTCACCATATGTCAGACTCAACTAAAAGATGCACTCAGCTTTTTAGTTCCTACACTTGTAGCTTCATTCATTCACTCCTGAGCTTAGCTTCGCTTTCAAAAACTCAAACACACGCAAAGATCTTATTTAAAACCAGTGATTTTACCTTTACCTGGCATGCTAACATGTCCTCTCAAGGGCCAAACATCATTTGGAACTTCATCATCCATCTCTAATTTGACCAAATTACAGGTTCTTCAAAACATTTGCTGTCAATAGTCCATCAAGAACGATTTTTAGTCAACCTCTAATCCTCCCTGGGGGTTCGTTTCCGGCCTGTTCATCAAAATCCAAAACCCAGTGTGGCCCTTCAGGCAAAATTACCGCCCACCCCTGATCAAACCAACACAAGAGGAAATGAACTGGAACCTTAACGTTTGCAGAATGAACTAACCAGTATGGGGAAGCCAGTCAGGAAGTCGTAGATGAAAACGATCCCGCTGATCAGGTATGTAATCTGCAACGACGTCTTCAGAGGCTCCGATCCGTCGATGGACGATCTGCGCTTCCCCTGGGCGTCCTCCACCACAATGGTGGGGACGTTGAATTTGTTCTTGTCGGCGTTGTGGCCCGCATGAATGGAGAAGGTCTGGAAAAGAGCGATGCCGATGCAGATGACGCCCATGGCCACGCTGCCCCCGATCAGCAGCAGAAAGCACACGCCGAAACCCAGACCAATCTCCGTCACGATGAAGCGGCAGTCGGACGTGTAGAAGCGGTCCATTGTGTCGTGCCAGCCCACCGCCGGCAGCGTGGACAGGATGAAAGAGACCATCCAGATCCCCATCACTGTGTGTACCGCCTGCTTCTTGGTGTTGCTCAACCTGGAAGGACAATCGGGCAATTGTCCCATCCACATCAAAAATAGAGAATCCTTCAAAATAAATGTCATAACAGAAGAAAATGTGCTCTGTTCTAGCAGCACCTTTGAATGGAAATTTTGAAATTCAAACATGCCAATTTTAGAGAAGTATATCAATATTCACCTGGAAAAAAGAAAAGTGTGCCAACAACAAAGTTTAGGAATTCTTAACTAAGATCCTGACATATTGCTTTGAAAGGAAAAAGACCTCAAAGCGTGGCCATCCCCAGCACAAAGGTCCATCATCCTGGGACGAAAATGGATGATTGTGAGCAGAATAAGGCTGAACTGCACAGAATCACCGCTGGCACCGCAGCTGAACGGAACAAAATCAGTGATTTGCTCATGGCCAGCAAACACTTTCACACATGCCTCGGCCCATTTGTCATCTAGGTCGATGTTAGGGTGAAGAAATTCCTCTCATCTCACCTCCACCTAATTTCTCTCCAGTTGTGCGGTTTGCTGTGTCTGCAGCATCATTTCAAAAGTCCAGAATCTCTAATGACATGTTAACCGGCCCCCTCAAAGGAAGCAAGGGTAAAAATGAAATGAATAATACATTACTGAGTTCAATTTAAAGCTCCAGTCTGTAGGCTGCAGTGCCCCAGACCAACGCCGTCATCCCCCAAATCAGAATTCTGTGTCTACTTGCACAGAGCGTTCCATCTGTCACGCCGTGTCCAGACAGACGCTGGTAAAAGTGTAATCCCTTTTACAGGGGCAATAATATGGCTGATATACACAGAAAGGCTCAATGTTGGGTGAAAACAGAAAAAAAAAAACATAAAAAATCTCCCTCAGTCGTCAGATGTTGAGGGAGCAATTTTGGCAGGAAATGCAATGTGTCTTCCAGGAAGCTAGAGCACAAGTTGCCAGCACTCGCTCTCATTCAAATCCCCTGGAGAAATCCTGGTTAGATATAAACTGCAGACGAAACGAGTCAGAAAATATCACGCACATCCACGCATACGTGCACCGAGAGGCTGTGAGAGGCTTCTCGCTTTGTGCAAAAGCAAGCAGGCCCTGTTGTCGCTGTGAGTAATTACGCTAGCCTTTCCTGAAAGTGCCTGGGGTACGTATGATGGCGAGGTTACGTCACAAACTGCTTCATTCTATTACCAGAGATGGAACATAGTGAGGAAGGGAAAAAAAAAAGGTCCTGAGAGATCCTGGACACAGGGTGAGGAGAACAGCTGCTGAGTACAAGGCTGGAATTCTTAATTCAGGCCTCGGGTGTGTGTGTGTGTGTGTGTTCACGTCCAGCTGCCTCAGCGGGGCAAATAAAAGATGAAACGTTACTACAGCGCTCCACCCATGCCGTCATCCCACCAACGTGAAGAGCTACTTGGAGAAGAGAGACTGGTAAAAAGATTTGAAGGGGGCGTGTCAGTTAAGTCAGGTCATGTGACCTTTCAGGATCTCCATTCACCCTCATGCTTACAGGCTCTTCAGTAAACTGCATATTTAATCTCATTTGTGTACAAATGAGGCCTAAACCATGGGATCATGTGAGAAGAAAGCTTGTTTTAGAAATCAGAACGGACAATATCACACTTTTCACAGTTTGGAAAACAAAACCAAAACATCTGATTATGTGTGAACAGCAGATGTCCCGGAAGCCTAACACCATCAGTACGGCGTCGCTGAGGCAGAACGCCGACTGTGAAGGCAAGTCTGGTCTTTTACGATTCGCCGTTGTCTGCTAGTATCTCACAGACGTGGCAGCGTGTGGGTGGGATACTGGACGCTCTTACCGGTAGTTCACTGGCCAGCGCACCATCCACATGCGGTGGTAAGACAGCGAGGTGACCGAGAAGCAGGTGACCAAGGTGAGGGTGTAGAAGGTGGAGACAAACACCTTGCACAGTCCTTCGTTCCACTCATAGTTGGAGTGCTGGCGCCGCAGCGTGATCACGCAGTACATGGTGATGGGAATGGCCATGTTGAGGATGTGCGTGCCCGCCAGCGTGCAGATGAGGAACTCCAGCGGCTTCCACTTCTTCTGCTTGGCGCTGACGCTGAGGATGCTCCAAGTGTTGGCCAGGATGGACACGCCCGAGCAGACCAGCCAAGCCAGCGTGTTGGCCTTGATGACGTCATCCCTCGCCTCATCCACCATGTTGGAGCGGGGTTGGGCGGAGCCTCGAGGGCTGCGAGGAAGCGTCGGCGAGAGCAGGTGCACACGAGGAGGAGGAGGAGGAGAAGGTGGTGGTGGTGGTGGTGGTGATGAATGGGCAGGAGGGGATGCAGGGCGGTGAGCAGGCCAGGCATCCTATCTGGGGGAACGCGCTCTCTCCATCGGATGGCCACGAAGGCGGAAGCACATGGCAGCAGGGTAACACAGCGGGGCGCTAGAGGGGAGAGGAGGAGGGGAGGAAGAGCTGAGCCAGTTCCCTTCTGAGCCTGAGGCTGCTAAAAAAGACAGAGAGAAGATGCAGGCACAGTAATCAGAGACAGGGAGAGAAAGAGCATGTACAGAAAATTACAAGTCTGTCCAATTTAAACTCCTCCCCCCGCGTCCAGGGAATAAGGGCGTGATATTAACGACTGTGCAGATGAGTGAAAACACAGCAGGTCTTCATAGAAGAGAGAGAAGAATATTAGACTGCACATCAGGATTAGGACATTATTAAAGAAAGTGCCTTTGCTTTTGCAGGGGCACATTCTGATCGGACATTAAAGCTCCTCGTCTTCTTCGTTACCAGTCCGAATGACTGCAACGCGTACTTTTGTGTGCAAGTCATCGTGTTTCCAGCAAAGCCAGTGGATCAAAGCGTGGATCATCTCCCCGTGGAGGCTGTCGGAGAAAACACGGTTAAACACGGTGATGGTTCCTTTGAAGGAAACAGGCCAGGATGGGGAGAGACTGAACACACAGCTCTGATCCAGGGATCCCTGCGTGTTTGGAATGAGCTCAGGAAAAAGCTCACGGGCTGGACAGGAACACTTAAAGTGCCATTAGGGCCGGCTTGGCTTGAACGCCTCCCTTCCTGAGTGCACAGTACCATTTTTAATGAGTTCAGCTCAGTCAAGCTTTCTTTTCAATTACCAGAGAACGACGGCAAAGACGAAGTCGATTGATTTGGGCCGCAGACGTGCAGCGGACCTCCCCCACAGCCTCCTCCACCGTTGGGTGAGACAGCATTTCTCTTTGACGGAAGTTTCAGCCAGACTGGTGAGCGCCCGATGTCACGTTTCTAACCAGTCCATTCAAAAACAACGCGTCTCCCCACTTCATGAGTCAGCACTGAACGATTGAGATGATTCATGAGCGCAGGAGTCTAAGGAGGAAGTTCCCTGCAAACGACCTGAATCAGACGAGAACTTCTGGTTCCATCCAAAGACAAACGACCCAAAGCAACACCAGCAGATCCTGTCCAAACTGTAATAAACAAGCACATTCATCTTTAACCTTTAACACGACAGCGTTTCCCTGAAAACAAACCTCTACAGGAAGAGAACGATGCGCTCTCTGATCTTTACCCCTGGTTCTCATTCATCCACCACCTGTGGACGGGTTGTTGCTCTCCTGTAAATTCCAATCAATTCGTTTTGACCTGACAGGCCTCCTGTGAAGCGTCTCCGCCCGAGTCTGGTGTGAAAACACTCTGAAGTCTCCCAGATCTAAAACGGGGAGCAGTCCAGACACGTTTGCTGTCCTCTGCAGGGACCAACTACCGCGGAATCTAGTGACGGTGGTGAAAAGTGATCTCTTACAGACCACACACTCCCAGCTTTGCCATCTTTGTGATGTAATCTCACACACACCGAGGATGTGCGAGGGTTAATAAAAAAAAAAAAGACACTTCAGTCACAGACACAAATTTAAAATCAGATATTTCACATTGATACGTGTTGTTTAAGTCCACTTTGTCTACTTTTTTTTCTTTTTTTTGGCGTTCTCCTCGATCAGGGCCGCCCTTCACGGCGGCGGGTGCAACTGGATTCGGAGCGACACGCAGCAGCGAAGCGGTAGATGTCAGGGCGTAGGGTTTGGGAGCCAGCCATGGAGCAAATGGACTCAAACACATGGGGAATTGAAGAGAAAACGGCATGAAGGTGGAGGAATCAGAGCGCGTTGACTCGATGAAACATGGAGGGAGTCATCGCAAGCAAGACGCATGAAATAATTAACCTCCAAATTCAAGGAGAAGGCCAAAGAGAATAGGGTGATGAGAGAAAATGAGAAGACACAAGGTCAGATCATAATTACATGAAGCACAAGGTTTCAAAAATTAAACTAGATGTTTATTGTAAAAAAAGAGCCCCGGGGGGGCGATAGCTGTGATGGATGTGCTCTGGCTGACCAGCCATCCCTCCCTGGGAAATCTTTACCTGTCACGGTGTCAGATTAAGCCTATTAGTTTCCTTTCCTATCGATATTTCTCTCTGTGGCTTTTCCTCCATAGCCTGGTTTACTTCATTTAGCCCAAAGAACCAGGTGATTTATTGACACAAACAAAAAAAATGGTACTAAAAAAGATACCCATGAAATGATAAATATAAGCAATATAGAAATACACAGTGTTGCTGTTAGCGGTGCTGCTAGTGTGTGCAGCATGCGCACACTCTGCTCCAGCCCATGACTGATCACCGTGAACCTTAAAGGCCACAACAGCATCCGTCTTACTCATCTGCAGCGAGCGCTCATTACCCAGTTATCAATGTGAGTCCAGCAGACGCTCCTTCTCATAGGACAAATCAGCTGGAGCGGGAAAAATCTAGAGACTCCCAGGACACGGTTGCTCTAAGGACGGACGCCCATTTACACCCTCTCCAACCTAAAGCACCCCGCGGTTCCTGTGACCTCACCATTCCTGTGTTTACGACGAGCTCTAAACTTCAAATGGGCAAAGACGTGAGCGCTCCTTCCATCCACCGAAGCCAGCCTGGAATGACTGACATTGCCCAAAGATTCACCACTGACAAACTCCTCTCACGTCAGGCTTTCAGCTCTGTAGCACGCTAGGACCAGACTGGAGGCTTTTTTATGTGTATGTTGCATAGCAACTGCATCAGTCTTGAGAAGGAAAAAAAGATCAAACAAAGAATTATAAAATTTGGATGACATCTCTGTTTGTTAGTCGGTGCAGGTTGCTAATGTCACCGTTGCGTTATTTAAAGCTCATATATTTGCCAATATTGACAGTATTTTTACTGTGATTTTATTGCTTAGTTACAGTGAAGGCTGTTAAGTTGTCTCAAGAACAGCCAGTTCCAGCAAAAGCAAGGCCCTCACACTCCACAGACCCTAAACAGAGGGGAGGCCCCTTAAATCTGAGGACTAACCATCCTCTCCCAATAGTGAAGCTAAACGAGTCTTCCATTAACACCAACAGGTGATGGAACCGTTTACCCGGTAATCCAATTCTTTACAGAACCTAAAGAGATGTCTGCTGGGGGCAGGCGTCAGTAAATGTCCACAGATGACGCTGCCATTCTGGCTGATCCCAGTAAGAAGACAATTAGAAAGCAATGGGATTTGTTTAAACATGACCGAGAGTTTAACTGTGTTCCGTTTATGGATTTATCTCCCTGACAACCCGGTGCTGCGTTGCCATAGTGGGACCACTGCCTATCGTTCCTCTGCCTGTTGGGCGCCTAATTACCACCTCTGTTGGAAGCGGAGCGCCATCTGGCGGTGGTGTGCGTAATGACGTGCAGAAACTCGGACCAGCCGCTAGCCAGAGCCAGACGGACATGTGCAGGAAACTGTGGCTGGTGGTGGAGGACGCAACAGATGTGGAGACCTACAGATGCAGGGCAAAGGTCACGGATGTGTGTGCAGAAAACGTGAAGTTTGTCACCAGAACCGCTACAGTAACTGAGGAGGGAGCTGGTGTAGAACACGTTCCTCTGGGGTGTGTGAGAACAACCAACGTACCCGATGTTGCTGTGTAGACCCCAACAGTGGTCATTTACAAGCTTGCTACCAACCTTTGGACCTTTCAGAGCTGGATTGCGCTGAAACGGCGCATCGTGAAGCTGGGGAGCGAGGGCCCCGTCCTTTTAATGCCATCACGCCACTGATGCACAGCAGGGAGGCGGAACGAGCGGGCAGCCTGCTCTCCAGCCGCAGCCATGGAGAGGCTCTGGTTCTCCTCAGGCTCTGGTGTCAATGGCGCTCCGCAGGGGCCCCGTAACCGCCACAAGGGAGGATCAGCTCCACTCATCAAAAAATAATAAGCTGCAGAGGAGCTCATGTGATCGCAACACCTGACCTCCCAGTCAAGAGAGGTAAGCCAAGACCATTTCTCTCCTGAACAAGCCTCTTCTGGCGGGAGACTCCGCGAGAAACCTGAATGGGAACGCCACCTCAGTGTGGGCACCGATGGCGCAGACGCTCTCTCTCTTTCATGCTGACCTCCACCTGGACAACCTCACCGAGGGTTAACGGCTGGCTAATGAGCCAACTCACTGCAGCAAAGCCCACCTCTCAGGATCTTCACTGCACCCACAAAAAAAGGCAAATGAAATACAAACAAAATAAAATTTGATAGGGAGTCAGAATGCGATAAAAGCACGCAAACACACACACACACACACACACACACACACACACACACACACTCAGCAACAATTTAGAGACTTCAATCAAGCTAATGTGTGTGTTTTTGGACTGTGGGACTTTAGAGTCTAAATGAGTGTAGTTTCATTTACTTAACAGCGCCTGGTGGGTCCCAGATTCTTGGCTTGTGAGACCAGACACACTACTGCAGCTAAAGTTCCTTCCAGACAGGAGGAACAACAGACCAGCATCCACTGGAAATACCAGTTGTGTACACTGGGACCACTCTGGTTGACTGCTCAGCTGAGAGGGTTGTTTTTTTTAGGGAAACCTTCTTTACAAACTGCACATTTGTCTCCTAAACTGTGTGAAGTTAAAACTAGCACCTTCCCAACACAAAGACTCAATGTACCACCAAACACTGAAAGTCGCAGACCTTTTTCATCAAGTTATCAAATCATTAGGCTTTTTTTGTTTTAAAATCCTTATTTTAAGGGGAAACGCACTCGTCCCAATGAGGCCAAAGGAGGCAGCGCCAAGTGTGCAGAGTTCACAAGCTGGAATCCATTTTAAGCACTTTTCTCAGCTGAGGGACGTCATTAGTTGTGTACATAGTTGAATTTTCCATCACAAATCTAACCCAGTAGGCTGCTTTCCTGTGTTTGTTAGGCCATCAACAGCCACGGCTACAGAAAACCACAGACCACTACCAGACCCTCACCAGACACAGGAAGACTAGGAAGGAACAAGAAAGTCAGATTTTATTTATTTATTTATTTATGTATTCATTTTTAATCAGACTGAGTGTTGAGAACTGACTCTGACACTCTTCTGAGGGGGAAGGGGGGGGGTCTATCAGAGGTGCAGCAGGCTGTGGTCAGAGCGCCGCGAGTGTGAGGATGGGCCACAACGCAGTCACAAAATGACAGAGCCGAGCGCGTGATCAACAGAATGTCACATGGGTCCTGTGAAGCGCTGAGATCTGTGGTGTAGCAGCAACTGTCACATCCAGGCCACAGCGCTGCCTCTGACCAGTGGCTCACGCTGCCACCCTGTGACCCCCACATGCCCAGAATCCTCTCTCCTTCCTCATTTCACTGCTCTGGTTGGACAACTTTCATTCTATTGGTTTATTTTTGAAAGTGCATAACTTTGAGCAGCACATTCCTGTTTGCTGGGGTGTCTTTCGTACAACCACTCAGACTCTGGTCATCTTCTGAATGGATCTGGGAGGATAAGGAGTCATTTGTTATTTAGGAATTGCAAATAAGCTGATCAGCGCCGGTTGGCTGCAGCTTTCCTCAGCTTAAGTGCTTCTGTAATCTGCATAATTAATATAAGTGCCCATAAAGCACAAACTTAGTGCGCTCGGCCTCATTTCATGACGCAAAATATCGGGCGACTTTGTGCCGTTTCTGAAAACCAGTTATAAAAGCTGCACTGATTTGTTTTAAGTATTTCTTTGTTCTCAACACAGAAAAATGAAACTGGTGAACACATTGTCTTCAACATGGCGTGAACTCCGTGTCTAATTTTGCCCTTTTGGAAGCTCACTCAGTTTAAGATGAGGTCTAAGATGAGCAGCTTGAACCATTTTTGGCCAATTCGCAACGCGCAATAAACTGTGCGCTTCTGGCTGCAGGACACCACCTGTTCGAAGCAAAAAAAAAAACAAAACTGCTTCTCTCCTATCAAAACAAGTCGAATCCCCGCCAGTGATCAGCTGCGCGTCTTACCTCTCACGTCGCTCCTAAAGCCTCATTGTTTCCTGGGGATGTTTGGAGAAGCGCTCCCGATCCACTCGCCTCAGTTCTGCTCCATTAAAGTGGCTTTTACATCCCTATAAATTGAACAGTTCGGCGCGTCGAGTCAAAGAAAACCCTGCGAAATAAAGGACGAAGCCCTGAGACAGCACATCGTCGGTCGCCACAGCTGGACTCCTCCAGCCTTGGCTCATTAACAGAGAGGAGCGCGCAAAAAAACCGTCGTTTCAACGAGTTTGGACCGACCAAAGTCTTCTCCGGCGCCTCTGGCAGGCAGTAAGAGGTTAAAAAAAAACCTGGGACCCTTTCACGCAACACGCGTATTTTTCTTTTTATTCTTCAGCGTGAACGAGGCGACCAACCAGCTCGGCATGATTGCTGCGCGCACCCGACCGAACATGCGCGTCCGCGGCGCAGACGCTTCGTGGGAGTGAACCGCATTAAGAAATAATTCATGAAAAAAGGGCGCTGCATTTTTACACCAGTCTTCCTGTGGGTGGTTGTATTTATTTATTCGGAAGCATAAACGGTCAGTGGAGTTTGGAAATAAGGCGATTACAGATCTGAGGAAGTGATTTTAAGGTTGAATCCTAGAAATAGCACCATATCTAATGTATACACACACACATACACACACACACATACACACACACACAGAGCTGAGCTCCACGGGGGCAGGAGTTCCCACATTCAGCCTTTAAATGGATGCATGTTGTTTTCTCCTGTTCATGCTCTCCCCCTTTAAATGGACCTCCTCACTGACATTATTCCACTTGTTATATAACGCTCCTTGCCTGGATAATTCAGTAAGAGCCGCCTTGCTCCCTGAGGCCATAGATTGTACCCAGAGAGAAATCTAATAGTCCCTATAAAGGGAGCAGAGGCGCAGCCAGGGCCGCGGCGCCCGCCTTTGCCACTTTTCATGAGTGTTATTTACTTTTTTGGTCTTGTTATTTTTGATGGGTGGTCAGGCGAGCACCGTCTCGCCTTCGTTAAAATAAACTTACATCGCTCCTTGGTGCATGAACAGTCAGGAGGGGGGAGAAAAGAATAAAAAAGGAAACAGGCTGCAAATGCTCTGGCTTAGACTGTTGGATCTGTTTTTTGTGCTGGAGGCTGTTGTTGTTTTGGTGTTGTATGATGTGTGTGACTGCGTCTCTGTGTGTGTGTGTTGTGTGTGTGTGTGTGTGTGTGTGTGTGTGGGAGCTGTGGTGGTCTGGGGGGACATTCCCAGGGTGTATTCCTGAACTTGGACCTGTGGACATTGAAGACACTGGCTCTATCAGTAATGGCTAGAACATGATCTCTGTTCTGGTCTTGACCGACTGGTTTCCCACTCATCTGATCTCATTTGATCCAGGTGATCTGGGACCGGGAGGAGGAGCCGGCTAACGGAATCATCTTTCTGACGTGACGATAGGTGACCTGGAAGTAAAAACAGCAACAGAAGGCATCCCCGTCCACTGGCTCCTCCCGCACTGGGCTGCCCCGGGTCTCACCGTCAGTTCCACAGTCACACACCCTATCACACACACACACACACACACACACACACACACAGAGCGGCCCTTTCAGACTTCTGCTGCTCTCGTGCATCCTTCGTCTTTGCTTCTCTACTTTCCCCGCGCCTCCCACCTCTGAGGTCATGTGACAGGTGGACTCGCGCTCCTACTATCGACCCCCTGTGGAGGTTCGGGACCAGGTGAAGCAGCGGCTCCTGTGAGGAAAGCCCCACTGGCTGGCTGGCTGGCTGCCTGGCTGGCTGCCCAGATCTCAGAGGCTCGCTGGGTGCTCTCTGAAGGCAGGAACACAGAGCACAAACAAAAGGGAGGCCCCCTTCGCTCACCCTCGCAGAATGAAATGCGGATGTATCGGCAGGCTAATTTTTTTGCAGGGGTAACCTGGAAGTGTGGAGCGTGGTCGGGGGCCCCGTCAAAGCCTCTTCCACGACAATGGAGGAGAGGAGAATAACGCAAAGGGGATCACTCGTAGCTAAGAGCCAAGAGTTGTCTCAACTCCAACCCGCAGAAACATTTATCCTCCCTTCGGAGTCTTTAATGGTTTTTCACCTCCTCCAGAGGATCATTCATCTCCCAAGCAGCCTTGTCAGTCCCTACAGCAGAGCCGATCCGAGGGCGGCTAGTCCCCTCATTTAGATGCGAAGACATGAAAGGGAAAGTAAAACAAGCTCGTATTAGGCCTCTATTCCAACAATCTGGAAATGAAAGAGGCTGCTGAACAGTTGGGTATTCTCCCAACATATTCAGCAACCGGCGCACGTGACGGCAGGTGAAACCACATCTGCGTGGAATTGTGCAGTTTGGATTTTTGTTGCTGCCTTGAAAAGAAAATCGCCTATTTATGATAATGCCGCCCATTCTCTTTAACCCGCTTCTACCACACGAGTAACCATGGTTACCATACAGCCTCCCCATGCATGAATGCCAGCTGTTCCCAGCTGAGATGGCTGCATAGCACATGCCTCTGCTGATGCTGCATCAGACCAGGAGGGGCTTTTTTTCCTTTTTCTTCCTCTTCTAAATTGATATTTGTTGTAGTACCACAGAGATTAACATCAAGGATGGATCTGCTCTCCTCTCCCTCTCCTCCCACGCAAGATGCCTCGGCTTCGCCGGGGTTAAAAATAGATAGATCCCCCGGTGCAGATCCAGCCTAACTTCATTTTCATGGGGGAAATGAAATCGTGCGTACTAGAGGGACCAGAGGACAAAAAAAAACATTCACCTTCACTGTCCAATGACAAATTCGTTTCTGTGTGAAAAGAGGGTCCAGCCAGAAGGAGACAGAGAATTCCACCCGTGTGGCTCCCTGGTCCTGCTCAGTCCGGTTTGGATCGGATGCCATAATAGCTGCGTCTTCGCATCTGTTGCACAGGACTGAAGCCTGGGCACTCCTCCAGACAAATGCCGAAGAGTGTTCCCAATCCCCAGATCTATATTCTACCTCGCTAAATATTTAAACAGGATTTTTCATGGCCGATTGATAATCGCAGCGGTTTCGGGCCGACCGGGGCTACGCCAATATCGATTTTTTCTCATCTGCTGCTGATCTTCATTCACCCTTCCCTGCTCTTACATACACGGACACAGGAGATGTTCTACGCTTTCATTCCTACGTGGACTCCTTGAATGTCCTCTAGGGACAAAGGGAGGGGGCATTAAACAGTCGGACAAACGGAGGGAAAGGAGAAAGGGATGGTGGTCCCCTGTTCCTCTGTGATAGATACAGTAGTGAAAAGATGGCTAGCATGCACCTTCGCTGCCGAGGCGCGCCTGAGACAATGACATCATCTCCATCACTGGAAGCAACAAGGAGACAAGGAAAGAGCCCCAGGAACCGCTTTGATCTTCTGTTATCACTCACAGCTTTATTTGCATTCCCTCTCTGATCATCGCCAGTCTTCCAAGAATCAAATCATTTCTCTTGTAAATATTACAGTTTGTTTCTTCCTCATAAACTGACAAAGAAAAATACCCATTCTTACCTTCTGCAAATATTTATGAAGGACCGCAGATATTCTGATGCTCAGGACAGGAGCGTCGCAGCATTAAGGATAACGGGAGGCTACAGCTACAGAACACAGTCGAGGGTTCGTTTCTTATGTTTTCTCTCTTGTAGTTGGTGAGAAAAGCTGTTGCAGGCGTTTGGTGGCTGCGGTGTGTCACTGCTGACCCTCCTGATCTGTAACTCTCTTTGCTTTGTTCTGGAGGTAGCGCCCGCTGCCCTCGTCGAAGCGCCTCTGCTCCTCCTCTCCTTTAATCTGAGGACAACAGGGAAAAAGACAAGATGTTTCATCCAGTCTGGGGAGGCGCGAGGAGGCAGGACGGCTGCAGCGAGGCCGATCAGCTCAAGGCTCGGGGGCAAAAACAGGAACATCCGGTTGGCCTAAGAGTCTGCATCGCAGCTAGGTGCAAGTAGGTGAGCACATGTCTCGCTTCAGGACCCCCAGATGGCCCGATGGATTCATGGGCGGATGCTTAATGACAACTCTTTGATGTCTGTGACTATAGAGGGAACCCTACCCCTGCTTCCGCTGTGTGTCTGTGTGTGTATGTGTGTGTGTGTGGGTACCAAAGTCCACCTCCTACTAGCAAAGTGGGGACATGCTTTTATTCATTTTTTTATTTTCTTCTCCTTCCTGGGAGCTGGGCTGTCAGGCTCCAGCAACGACAACGAAACAACCCCCCACCCTCGTTCGCACTTGTCAGCAGGAAACGAATCTATCCTTCCGATCGATCATTGGTTCATTCAGCTGATTGCGGGAGGACCAGGAGGGAGATACCAAGCGTGCTATAACCTCCGGAGCAGGCCACGGTTTTACTACCGACAGGCTTGGTCCACACACCTACTTTGTGAGGAGCCCACGAGGATTCAAGTGGCCGGTGTTTTATTCATAGGCCATATGGCAGAAATGTTTGCTGTTTCTGGGCCGCCGTGTCCTTAGCATTATTCACGGGTCAACACGCAGAGTCCTGAACAGTGTTGGGTTGTCCTCTGTGCCGTCCCACCCTGGTCCACGGAGTCAGAAATACCCCCCAGCCTGAGCTCGAGTCGTTTCCTGTTAACCCGTTGCTGGTTGCCTTGAATGAGACGCGTCTAAAAATAAACATGCGCCACTTCGTGCGGACTACAGGATGTTGCCGTGACAACGGCACTTGTTTTTGTGTCACGGGAGGCCAGCTGAGCCTCTGCCTCCGAGAAGGAAGGGGGGGGGGGGGGGGCGAAATAGCACGGTGGGAGGAAAGAGGAGGGAAACCAGGCAGAGACGGGTGTCAATGAGAAACGAGGGGGACAGATGGAAAGAGAGCAGAAGTGAGTGTATTTACACAATGCACAGGCTTGGTGTGTATCCCTGCTAATTTCAGTCATAAACCTCACTCAGAAGACCTGAATGATGTCGGCATGAGCATCAATCACCTTTTCCTTCATTCTAACCAATGACAGGAACATTCCATTCTTCCACAGGCAGCTGCACCATTCACACGCTGGCTGGGGATACTGACCTTTGCACAAAGAGACCTGCTAGCATCTGCTAGCTCATTAAGACCGATTGAAAGAAGAAAGGCAGTGTTCAAAGACTCCGACATGCTGCCGAGTACTTTTGCGCGCGGGACAAGTGTGCTCAGGTCTTGTTTGTAGTAATATGTTGCAATGGAGGTTGCTGCAGAGAAGTCTGCTTTCTGCTGCACTCCTTTTAACGCTTTCACATATACACACAATGGAGAACATAAGTGATGGCCCATGTACACCCCCCACACCCCCATCCCCCCACCTCGCGCAGCTAAAACTGGAAACTCTAAAAATAGCAAACACAGAAGGCTCACTCAAGGGAAAACAATGATGAGAGAATGGGGGAGAAGCTCCTGCTGTCAGAAATAGCAGAAACCCTCCTCTTTGATCAGGCTATTTATAGGACACGACTGGAGCAAAATCTGCCACAATGTCATGAAAATTTCATCAGGGGATCTTTTGGCGCCGACTTTTTGTGTTTTAGTCTGCCAGATCTTGATTTGAAGAAGAAAGGAAAGCTGGGGGCAGGTGTGAGGCTCAGGGTAATTCAACAAGGAAAGCTAGCATGGATGTGCTATGGGGGAGTGAAGCTGAAAGGCTAGCTGCTTCACGTGAGCTCATACTGTGTTGCTTTGATGTGCTTTTTGGCAAAATGATGCCGTTTTATGCGTCACATGAGAATGTGTAATTTAATTAATTGCAGAGCCGTCGGGGATTCATATTGATCTGATTCTGACACGAGGTCCTGACATATATGACCCAATGTAGTAAACCCTCCTCGTCAACGCTGTCGGATCTTTGAAGCGCAGGTAAAGGCAGAAACAGCCGTAGCTGAGCTCCAATCACAGACACACAAACGCGCTTGTGCTCACCCATCTGGCACTTATTCATTCACAGGCTCGCTCCAACCTACATCTCTTCCTTTTTCAACTGATTTCTCTCCTTATTTGAAGCATCAGGATATTGTTTTAGCTCCTCTTTTCATAAAACGGAGCAGGAACAGGAATTGCAATCACACTGATCCTCCTCACAATTCGCCTGAAACAAAAGCTAGATGGAAACCCAGGCAACAAATAGAACGAGCAGACAATGGAACAGCTCTGTGAAATGGAAATGAGCTGATTGGAAGCCACCTTAAAACAGTCCCGGTTGCAACGAGAGGTCTGCTTGGCTGAAAGCTGTTTCTGTTCTCCCCAGCCCCCGATGACCCGTCAACACACCTACAGCAGCTCTTTCTAAGCCGCCGAGCTTCTCCATGTAAATGTCTCATTACGCACACTTGGCTGAGCAGGAAAACAGCAGGCATGTTATCGTGCACGACATCACGCTGTAAATATTTTATGATCATAATGACTTCTAGAAGCTTTTTGTCCTAACAATTTCAATTTGCTGCACGCTTTGGCTCATTATTTCAGTTAGGTTGCGTTGCTGCTGGGTCTTTTTCATATTCAGCATTTTCCTAATATAAAACTCTACACGAAGTTTAATGACGGTCTCAGACGAGCTGTGGAGACTCAACAGCCCTTTCTCACTGGATGATTTGACGTCAGGAAAAGCTCAGAAATGTGCGTCTGTTGATCATTTTCCCCTGCCCCAAGGCTATATCAAGATAGGTTATATCCTATCTCGATATTATTACATTTTATTAAACAAAAAGGGGGAAAAAGTCATTAGATTTGACCTTGAGACCTGACACAGCAGACTGACCAACGTATGTCAACCAGACCAGCGTTAGCTTAGCAGCACTGAGGAATATGACAGGTGATGTTTGATTTAGATATGTTTATATTTTATCCTGTCATACTCATTCTGCTAGCAAACTCAAAGGACAGTTTCCTGGTTCAAACATGGTTTAAAGGCTGAGATTACGGATAAGGTCAGGAGGTTAGTTTGGGTAATAGGGTCAGGGTAGCGGCTGCGAGCGTCTCCTAAATATGCAGAGGTAAACAGATGGCCCATGCGTTAGGAGTTTGCATATAAAGCAGGTTTGGATCAGGCAGCGCCGCTGAGACTGAACAAACAACAGATGTCTCACTCTGCAGGTAAACATCATCCACACCGTTCATCTGAACTGCACCCGACACACGCGCAGAATCGTCATGGCACACTTGAATCGGATGTGATGAAGTATTCACTGTTTAATTAACATTTCACCTCCGACCTAACAGAAAAACAACAGCTCCCTTGTGAATGGTATGTTTGTAGAGGACTTGTCGGTTTGAACACAACTGTGTTTAAATCAACTGGTGTATCGTTGTAGAATTTCTGGCTTTGCGTGGTGGAGTTTTAAAAACAGAAGCTTACCCACCTTCAGAGGAGGCACTGACATGACCCTGTTGTACTTGTCCAGGGAGATGAAGACGAAGAAGGCCGAGACAGCTCGATACTGTCCCATCTCTGGCTCCACCAGCGAGGAAACGTCCACCAACACTTCAATTTCCATCGACCTGTTACTGGTGAATGTGAGTCGCCCCGACACCGTCAGAACAGAGCCTGGAATGATGGAGGGAGTAGAGAGGGAAAAGGTCTTTATTATTACCGACCGTTTTAGTCTGACTTTTCTAAAGTGCTATAGACCTCTGAAAGCTTCCTAAACAAATGATCTAAACAGCCAGTGCAGGAGCCGTGTGTGCAGCAGAACTGGGCCTGCTTAGGATCTCCCCTCCCGCCACCCGGATCGGATCGGCGCGGCGAGCGTGTGGTCTTTTCTCTCTGCTGAAGCACATGTGCAGCCTCCTGTCCGTCTCTCTTTGGCTCTTCTCCGTGCACACCTCGTGAGCTTTCCTGTCTGACCACTTGAGGCAAAACGGGGAAGCCGCTGGTGACACAACACCCATGTCAGCGTGGAAGCCGGGCGAGATCACGTCAGCCGACAGAAAGGTGCAGCCGCTGGAGTGAGATGGGGCGCACGAGCCCGCGCACGGAGATCAGGAGTATTCGAGAAGTGCGTGAAGCGCCAGTCTGAGCTGGTTGAGCCCATCAGAACATCCAGTTGGAAGTAGCTCAACCTCATGAAAAAGAGTTCAAGCGCAGTGGTTGTGTGATTTCCAGATGTCATTCCAGATGTGGCAGCCACGTGGCCCGAACCGCCACCCGGTGAATAGGAAGCAGCTCGTAAAGGAGCAAGCTAACAACAGCTATAGCCTAGCGGCTCCTCCTCGGTTTCGTTCTCACCCTTTTTGATCGTGCGGTGAAAGTTGATGGCGTCCACGGCAACAGTAACCACGTTGGTGCGGCAGTGGCGAGCGGCCACGATGCCCGCCACCTCGTCCATCAGCTTCATGGTGACGCCTGTGGGACACACACACACACACACACACACACACACACACACAAACACACACATACACGAGAAGGGGCTTTCAGAAGTGACACAGATGTGTGTCGCCCGTACCTGGGCTGACCTGCGCTGTCAATGTTTCAAACACTGTGGGGGTTTTTTTAGGATGTGGTCTACGAGGGGGTGGGTGCATTTGGAACGAGCAGTAGCATGGAGAACATGCACGCACAATGCGCATGACAATAACTGCATGTAAAGATATTCAAAGCGTGGTTTCCTTCCCTCCTTCTCCGAGCTGCTTTCAGCATCTCTGATGCTCCCCCAAAAATGGAAAAAAGGGAAAAAAAATCAATATGTCTGCCTTCTGAAGCCTGGTTTTGCTCCCAGAGGCTCCTGCCATCTGCACTGTGGCTCTATTTAAGTCAGCCAAACGTGTGGGAGTACAAACAGAATGCGCTGCCTGCTCCCCAACGCAGTGATCACTAAAAGCAGGCCCAACTGCGATGATTAGGAATTAAACCTGCCATTACTCTGACATCCTCTTATCTCACATGGCAACAGCATCACTTCCATTTGAGTTTCGATAATGACGGTAAAGTAGGAAAATGGGTTTAATTTCAGCGGGTGCGAGAGGGTGATCGGGAGATAAGGCGACAGAACCATCCTCCAGCGTTGATGTTCTTTTGTTAATAAAAGGGCATATATTCACCCCAAACACTCGCTGATTAAAGCCAACCATGCGCCAGCATTTCTGAGTTTAAACGCGTGCGGGCAACAGATTACATCCTTCCACAAGCCTGTTGTGAGCTATTTATCACCACCTTTTCCTTTTTTTCCTCTCTGCTATGTTGTGAAAATTGATGGGCTCTCACCTCTGATTGGGTATTTCCCCCGGGGACAAGGCGCAGCATGCTGCTGTCATTCAAAACCGTGTGTGATCACGTCTGAGCATGTGACACTTCATGGAGATGAATCGTGATCTGACAAGATGCTGGGATCCCATTTAACCTCTGCATTCATTTCTTCTTTTAAAATCCATTGCAACAGTTTTTCATAAGTGTAAACCTGCTTCTAAGACGCTGAGCAGGAGGAAAATTGGATCCTAATGTAGCTTATGCTAATATGAAATTAATGAGCCCAGCGAGCTGTAGCTAACAGCATTCTGATCGGGTAGTTTTTCCCAAAACACTGTTGTTGTTTGACAGTTGTGCTGGCGAAGAAGTTGGAGGCACAGCGGTTCTTCATCGCTGCACCAACACTCGCCCGGTGTCTTCCTTAGCCGTCACTAATTAGCACCAATGTGAAAAGCCCACTCAGAGTGATGTGCTGGGATGGTACAGGACCATGCTGACAACAAGGTGGTGGCGATGAAAAATGGGTTTTTTAGAACTTGTTCATCAATTAACAGAATCACGTGGTCTGGGCCTGCAGAGCGGAGCAGTGAGAGTGTTGTCATCCCGTTAGCATCGCTCTTGTGTAGTCTGAAACCTTCAACAGTCAGTTTCAGACACTGGCACGACAGTAAACTGAAGCACTAGCAGTAGAAATCTAACCACCCGGCCAGTGCTTGGCCCGAGCTGTGGGCCTCAGCTTTTTCCCTCTGGTAGAAACAGGGTATGCTCTTCCTCCAGCGCCTTTTATTTAATTAATGCATGAACGCTTTCTGCTTACCTGCAGAACTGCCTCCCCGCCTCCGCTCCCACACACTCCAGCAGCTCACACACAGTGCAGAATGATGCACCAAAGATCAGACTAATGAGACAGTACTCTCCTTGTAAACGCCAAGTTCAGACGTCTGAAAGGATCCTGCGGACGACTTTAAATCTTTTGAACTTTGCGAACGTTCCCCCAGGCACTCGTGTAATTATCATTGTCCTCTAACGGCGTTTTTCGGAAGCGCTGCTGCACGTCAGCGTCTCACTGAACACCGCTGCTCTTATTATGGCGTTAGCCTCCGTCTGACATACTCTAACAACTGTTTGCAAACATGTGCAGGGACAATTTTAAGAATAGGAGTCAGCTGATTTTGTTACAGCCAGGAATAAAAAAAAGGAGCGTTTCTTTTTTAAACTGGGCCCGGAGGGGAGTTTATTTCATGTCCATTTAATAAAGGAATAGAGACGTTTTGTAATGTACCCCATTTATCTGGTGCAGAAAACAGAAACCAGAGGAAAAAATACTAAAGCAACTTGTTATCTGAAGCGGTGTTGCAAATACGAACCTCCCTCCTCATGCAGACAATAAAAGTGAGGCTCACTGCCACTCCGCAAACAGGGACATGTGAGGCCAAGGCAGCCCGGGGCCCCGCGTTACACATTCGCAGGGTGACATGGCACACTATGATTCTCCCCTGCGCTGGAGGGGAGGAACTCGAAAGGCAAGAGTGAGTTGGGGGAGGAAGCATGAGGAGGGAAGTGAGCATACTCCAAATAGGGAAAAGGACAATTAGCACACACAAGTCCCCCGTGCAACCAGGTTTGTTTGTTTGTTGTTGTTGTTGTTGTTGTTGTTGCCGCATGCAGCTTGGAACACCTCTGTGATTAGATTTCCCCTGATCTTTGTGTCTGCTGACACGAAAACATTGAGGGCAGCCTTTGCGGGACGTCTGTCCACCAACCTGAAGCCCCTTTAATGGAACCTGACTGATCTGAGCAGAAGATAGTGTCCAGCGGATCCAGGCAGCACAGCCCGACTGAAGCGACGGACTGGCTCACACCTACGCCTGCGTCTTTCTGACCGTCTTCACTCTCTGACCACTTTTATCCAGCACCGAGGATTTCTCAACTCTTCCCAGCCCCGAGTGTGTTAATCATAGACTGTGTCAAACACCTCAAAATACCTCCTAATGAGCCGTTACCATAGAAACGGCGCTGGTTAACGTTAGCAGTCGAAGATCCTCTGCTGTTTTACTCCAGCACAACTTGTTAATACCAGACTATTATCATATTAGTGTAAAGTTTGTTGTTCATAACAGTATCAACGTTGGTTTTTTTCTGTTTTAATTGGTGATTTCTTGGCTGTCAATTAAAAGAAACGAATTCTCTGGGCTCGAGTTAGAAACCTCTGGGCCGCCGCACAATTTAGCTCAAACTCCAAAAAAAAAACAAACCATAAAAAAACCCCCCAAAACCCTTACCAATTAAAATGAACTCAACTGGCTGTCTCTCAACATTGACAAGAACCTGGCAGGTTTCTTTCAGACATGAAAGGGGCTTCTTTGTTCTTCAAAGTTTGTTTTGACACATCGGGAATGAGCAAGCGCGTTCTTCACCGTGCCGGCTGGCGAACACTGACATGCTGCGTGTTTGGGGTGGCGCTATACGCACAACCGCGCGGGGTTTTAATACAGCGTTGGAAAGGGTGTGTTGTGTTTTGCTGTGTTGTGCGGTTCTTTTGTGCTAAATTCTTTCGGTGTCTTTTCTCTGCGACATGCTGTGGACATGACGAGGTTCTGCTGTGCTCCTCTGGCTCGGAGCAGCTGTGGGATTGACTGCACGCCACACGAGCCTCTCAGCGCCGGCCCTAGAAGAACATCTTTTGTCTTTCAAGCATCTTTTGAGGCTACCCTGTAACAGTATTTAACTGTAAGCTGGGGAATTAGTCCATAATGTTGAGGCAACAAACCTTCTTCACCACAGCTGGTTGAGCTGATACTGCAGGTAAACACAGACACTAACGATCACAAAACCCCCAACCGGAACAGAGCGACATCAGTACAGAGATCTTTCTATTTCTACTTTTCTATTCTGCTCGGAATGTTTTTGTATGAATCATATTTTCTTGAGCAACATAATATTAGCAACTGCAATGTGTGATTGATCTCCCTGCTGCTGCAACTTCCTTTTGTAAATAATAGATTAAAATATCCAAGTTCATATTCAATCTATCAGAAGAGGAAGAACCGGCTCATATGGCTGCAGCTTGGCTTTTTAAATGGATGCCGTGATATTCATAGCCTGAGAAAGGCCCTACCGGAGCTGACCATCCACTACTGCTTTGCTCAATCAATGGACGATAAACCTACAGGAATTCAATGTGATATAAATACACACACACACACACACATCTACACACACTATCACACACACACACACACACACTATCACACATACACACACACACACACACACATCCTTACAAAGGTCACACAAGCTCCGGAGGACGAATCCTTGTCTCTGAGAATTTCTCTGTCTATGGCTGTGACGTGTTTATTGACTCAATAAGGGAAGATCAGAGCAGAGGACAGATCATATAGAGCCACAGTGACGGACGTGTTCCTGCACTCAGGACAACACTCTGGCAACCACACACACACACACACACACACACACACACACAGTGTGACCGACTTTATGAGCCTACATGGCTGTTGTGAGCAAAAGGCTCTTTTGCTCTTTTTCATTTGGTCTGCACATTAATATTATCATCAGATCCGAAGCTCAGTTTCTCTTTTAAGGGTCTGTGGGTATCTCTTTTTTTCCCCCTTGTTTGTTTGCTTCCAGGGCACAGTGTTGTCCACCTGAGGCAATCAATTGCTGTTTCCATGGAGACTGATGGTGCACTTCCTCAAAACAGGAGGAACTGAGAGAGGAAGATGGAAGCGGGGATATGAGGTAATAAAGGGAAGTGGACAGACATTAGAGACAAGACAGTAAGCGGGAAAGTGAGATGCGAGTTTGAAACAAAGGCAGTAAAAGATACCAGACATGTGATCTGTGCTAGACCACACAAGTGCGGTACCAGTCGATCTCCCAACACAAGTCAACAGTTAAACTGAAGCTGGTGAAAAATGATTTACTAGCATGAAGCAAAACACTGTTTACCCTCGTTAATCGTGGTGTTTTCACTGAGGCAAGGAAACTGTAACTTCTGCACTTTGAAACCATTTCTGAGTGAGCAGGAGCTGCGCTCGTTGGCTGTAGGTTACATCATTTAAACTTGCATTCAAAGGCTGACTTCAGGTCTTTCACTGAGAAAGGAGGTCTTGCCTCTTCCCATCCCTGGAACAGTTACATTAAAGTCAAAGAAACGGTGATCGGATTTCAGTAAAACCCTGGAGTTCGCAGCAGTCAGAGCCCCTGATTGCAATCCCCAGCAGCCAGCGTGGCCTTGCTGCTCAGGTCCAGCAAATCTGAGTAAGTCTGCCT
The DNA here is from genome assembly GCA_000180735.1 of Tetraodon nigroviridis. NCBI lineage: Eukaryota > Metazoa > Chordata > Actinopteri > Tetraodontiformes > Tetraodontidae > Tetraodon > Tetraodon nigroviridis. The sequence goes on from CAAE01014710.1 coordinate 366,611, forward strand.
ACGACAGACAAATTAAACTCCCCCGTAGAGGCGACTGCAGACCTTTTTTTTGGGCGGAACAATGACTCACAAACCTTTTTTTCTTTTATTTTCTGAACAGCTATGTGTGTTTCTCAGTGCATTTCTGTGTGTGTGCCATATCAGAGCTGCGACCCTTTTCAATGTTGCCAGTAAAAACAGGAAAGACTAAAAACTGTAGAGGGATGCGTGTATGTCTGTACCAGCTCACGTCCCTCCAGTTTCTTGTTCTTTGCCCCCTTTCTTTGTCTTATCTTGTGTCTACAGTGGCTTCTCTTTCTGCTCTAAGTGGAAACAACACTTTATGGAAAATCCTGCAAGAATATTATATCTAAACGGATGAAAAGCATCTGTTCCACGCTGATAAATTTGGATCGTGTCTTAGGTGCAGCCAGAAAGGTTTCCAGTGAGGGGCTGCCTTATCAAATGTGATCAGGTGTATCAGTTAACCTGTTTTTTTTAGTTACAATGCCTGAACAATCAAAAGAGGGAAAGATAATAAACATATGAACCAGTGCATGTCCTGTTTTTCTTACATAGTGTATAAAGAGACTGAATTCAAGAAAGTTTTTTGAGGAAAACAAAGCTGCCGGCATCCATTTCTGTCACATCTGTAGAAGCTTTTGCTTTTAGGCAACAGAATACACATCTTCTCATAGTGTCAGGTACCTCGGGCCAGGCCTCTTGCCTCTATTTAACTGTTTAACTGTTCTATTTTTATACTTAAAAAGTGTAATTCCCTTTTCATCGAACGTGATCACAGAAACAATTTATTCCAACAATCTAACACCTAGCAGAAAGCACTGTGTACATTAGCGCCCATGTGGCGATACCAATAAAGCAGGTGTCAGACTTCTTTGCAGTATTTCATCATCACGTCACATACTTTCTGACTGGATGAAACAGGCGGCAGCAAGGTTTGGGGGTTTTTAGGCACGAATGTATTCTGAAAGATGGAAAAAGGCAAAAAAAAAGAAAAAAGAGACTGACCTCCGTGAACGTAGTTGTGTAGTGTGCAGTCCAGAGGGCCCACCAGATGGATGAGACTGGACTGGCTGAAGCCAACTGTGTGCTGCTCTGGAAAGCAAAGAAAGCGATGGAACGAAGGCACCTTTACCACTTTGAGGCATCCTGCTGTAATGTTCCAGTGCAAAAACCTTCAGTTTCAGCCTTCTTTACCTGGGTTGGAAGGAGGTGCAACCAGCTCTTCAGTTCTGGCCTTGGTTGTCTCCAGCCGCTCCTTCTTCTGGGCTTCATAGCGTCTCCTGCCCTCCTCCTCCTGCTCTGCACTCACGTACTACATAAAACACACACATTAACACGTGGGCTAACACTACAAGCACATACATTTGATTACTCTTTGAAAAAAATGCTGTTTGTCTTGATCTTTTCACTTCTTTCCTGCAACCAAACCAGGAAAATGCAGAAAAAATGCAAAGAGCAACACGCAACAAAACCAAGTAGGAAAGCAAACTGAAATAAAAGCCTGCAAACTTTTCCACACGCTCTACCTTAATGGGTGGCACCTCCATGATCTTCTCAACATTCTGTAGAGAGCAGGGGACGTACCACAGCGCCGCCTTGTTGGCCACCTTCATGGCTCCTGCATCCAAAGGCAAAAGATTGAACAGTGGAAAAGCCCAACAGGACAGATTCACACAGTGTCCTCATTATTCGTCCTTATCTAAAAAAAACACAAGCTTAGTCCTGAACTTAATGCTGTGGTCTGTATGAGAGTTAAAGTTAGGTTGGTCTTTCTGAGGGTTATGCAGACACGGTCGTGCCAGGAGGGGAGGGGGGTTTGAACGTAAACATCCTTGTCGCTGCCATCGTCGTTCTCGCTTCTCTCTAAATCCTCATCGTGATGATTTACAGACATCTTTGTGGGCAGGTGGCTTTAGCATTAGCTCTGCCATCCTCCAGAAACTTAAGACACCAAAGTTTATAACACACAACTCATGGAAATCTAACCTCAGTGAGACGGATGGGTTGCCATAGTGACATCTGTTCCACTCTGCCCACACTTTTTTCACTTAATTCACTTAAAGTGCTCCTGGCGGAGGGGGAAAAGTATTTGGAGGCTGTGTTACAGCACGTGTAGGGTGGCTCATAAAGACCGAGTGGGGTGCACATGACGAAATCTCTGCCCTAAAGCACTCATTCTAATGCTAATGCTAATGCACATGGCTGCATCTTTTTGAGCCTTAATGTGTATCCCCTTATATTCTTATTATTTGTTTAATCATTTGAGGAAAAACACTAAATTAAAAAAATTGAGTATGTAAAAATTGTGACTTTTGTAGAAGAAAATTGAATTAAAGAGCAGCAGCAGCTGTTTGTTTCAGGGAAATCGCATTTGCATTTTATACACGCGCAAGGCAGAGTTGTGTTGTGTTGCCATGCCGACACCGCCTCTCCTCTCCTTTTCCTCTTGTTGACTCCCTCCCTCTCTCTCCGGCAACCAGGAAGTTGCCAAGAGGAGGAAGAAAGACGTATTTACATATCCTCGACTCTACCAAGACCGAGTGAGGCCAGTTTATTATTAGCTCCAGCTGGACCTTTGGAGTGAACTGTGTTCGAGGTTGGGGTTGAAAAAGAGAAAAGGAGGCAGTGGAGGACTGTAGCAGCTTCAACTATCCCTTGACTGACTGGTGACCTTTACGACCAGGATGCAACACAGGGGGCTGGCTCAGAATATCAAATCCTTCTGCATCACATGAAAAAAAGTGTTAACGCCTGACGACTGGCCTCAAGCCTGCACCCTGCTAACCTTCACAGAGAGCACATATTAGTCCCCATGAGAGGCTTTAGACACATGAGTTAAGACAGACCAGGGTAATAAGTTGGAGCTGGCTGCTCAACAAACTCTACTTTGTGCTGTGTTTTCTGAGAGCAAAACGCTTCTTTGTTCTGGTTGGCTGGTAAGTGATTAGCTCGAAGAAGGAACGCCAGGACAGGTGGATTAGACGGTATTAATGAGTGAATTATCTGGAAGCTTTTGCTGCATCCTGAACACAATCCTGCTCAATAAAGTATCAGACGAGTTCTAAACCAGGAGGAACGTCACCAGGACCTGACAGCTCCTTTTAAAATGTTGATGCCATTTTATTACAGAGAGGGTTATGAAATACACTCGCTGAATTTATTAGAGGCACACAGCGCGTCTGTAACACTGTTTAAAGCAGGCCAACCCGACACAAACGGCAGATTCAAAGTGAGGCAGTCAAACCAAATACAAATGATAGTGGAGTTGTTTATTCCCAACAGCTAAATTTGAAACCAACACCGCCTGTGGAGCAGCCCCAGACACATTTTCCCAGCATGACAGGAGGCAGATTTGCTGATATGACTCCAGCCGGCCCTTTGGATGGGATACGGCCCTCCTGCAGCACGTATGCTTCAGCCAGCCTTTTAAATCACAGGTTTGGACAACATAATTAAACACTGCACTTTAAATTTCCTGCACATCTTCTGGAAGAGATAATCACTCCCTGCCCTCCTCTTTCTGCTCCCTGTCTGCAGCTTCCTCTCTTCTGGGGATTCTTCTCCACCTGGGTCTCTTTCACAGGATTGATTGTTAGATTTGACTTCTTCGCCACTCCTCTCTTCCATTTAACTGATACCCATAATGCCTCAATAATCTTTAGGAAAAGTCTTGTGTTTTCCTTTTTTCTCTCTCCCTCGAACAGCCTGCAAAGGCACAGACAGGACTGCTCCCTTTGCTTGATCCTCATGATTAAAACCCCAGATTTTCCGTTGGGCTTTGCCAAGACGTTGTTATGTTTAACAACGCTACGCTGAGAGGAATGAAACTAAAGCAAACCTGCGGCACGGAGCTGATCTAATACCAAATGTAAGCATAATTACGCGTTTAAATCACGCAGTGAGTATTTTTACTGGGAGCTGTGCATTCTCGTGCAAAACTCAGATACGTCCATCAAAAACATTTATTTTTTTCCTGCTGATGGATGATAAGAGTGTTTTACACGGCTTCGCATAAACACACATTTTGCACTCAAACGACCTTTACTTCGTTGTAGCGTTCCTGTCTGGGTGCAGACCTCAGCCGTGGCCTCAGGAGAGGATTCTGTGCCTTTAAAGTCAGCGCTAAAGGTCTTAAAGGGACAGTTCACTCAAAAATCTGAGATTTTAAACGTGTGTGTCTGTGCATTTGTGTGCTCGCCTGCGTGCATCTGTGTTTGGAACGGACACGGCGTGTGTGTGCTGCGAATATATGCAACGCAAGCCTCCCGACTGCCTTCTTTCCTGCTGCAGATGTGTGTTTATGTGTTTACGCAGCTGTGGTGCACATAAATGTGCTGTACATCAATGTGCGCGCACACAGCATGAGTATACACACAAGTGTGCGGTTCTGTATGTGGGGCTGACTATGAGAGCGCATGTGCAGTCCCCCCCAGCAGGGACAATCATCACGGCTCGTGCACACAGTAGGCAGCTTTCCCCTGGGGGCCGTGACTGAGGCCCGCTTGATGAGATGCTGCCTGACTGACTGTGGAACCTGGATCTGCGCTGCCTCCCCCTTCACACACTCACACAAACGTGCAAAATTACATTGCATCCGCACAGCTCATCACATCTATATTACAGTATCACAATGAAAAAGAAGCATGCATGTGCACGTGTAGAAGTAATGTTAAAAAAAGGACAAACGGGCCTTTCAGTATGGACGAACAGGTGCATTTCTGCATTGCTTATTAAAAATTATTGGTTTTTTGTGCTGTACTGTGTGTAGGGACAACTTTTGTGCAGGGAATAAGATGGGGCTGTGGAAATCCCTGCAACGGCTCCCTGGGAATGATGTAAAAATGATGGAAAAGGCGAATCCCCAGCATGCATCTGTCTGGGCACAAGGCTACGTAGGTGTGTGACTTGTGCTCCTCTGGCCCTGCATGCACGTATTTTGTCCCCGCGTGCGTGTCAGTACGTGTCGGGGACGTGCGCACATCGTGTCGGAGCATGTGTGCAGGTACATCCATTTGGCATGCGTATAGGACTGGGCCACAGTGTGTGAGGCCTGATGCTAAGTCGACATGACAGAAGCAAATAATGTCTGCTCCCGTTATCTTCTCTTCCCCCTCGGCCCCGCAGGAACCTTTTAAAGGGCCAAACACTGATGGAACCTCACCCACAAAGCTGTGCTAATGTTATGCATGCGTATTGGTATGGACACACAGGCCCCATGCTGTCTTACACACCTGCACAGGCAGACAGAAAAATCTGGCCTCTGCATGCACGGGGCTAGAAGACAAAGATCTTTAGAGTCACCAAGTCCATCATTTAAAACCCTGAGCTGCACAATCCAAAATGGACCAAACAACTAGTAATAATGTTTAGGAAAAGTGGATAATTTTTCCAAATATGTCACCCAGGTTGCTCAAATGAGTGTACTGTGATGTGGGTCTGGATAAAAGAGGGGTCCTACCAAGCAGGGCTGCCCTGGCTGATGCCTGTGACATGTGTTGCTCTGCACCTGTTCTTTCATATTTCTACCCCCGCCTCTGTCAGCCCACTTCCATCCCAGCAACCAGCCAACCAGCCAGTACTAGCCTGTTGCTAGGGCAACGGTCGTCTAAAGGGATAATTCTTTTGTTTCCCACACCTCTTTTCCTTCATCCATCTGTATTTCTCTTTCTCTTTCTTGCTCAGGTTCTTCCCTCATTAGCCCGTCCGTCCGGCCACCGTTCGCCGCTTACTCCGACACCACGGGACAAGTTCATTAACCTCCTCCAACTCAGAGTCTCCGGAAACCACAACTGGATGTGCTCCCTTGGGACGTCACCTCTCCCACGTTCTCACCTGTGTGCGCGCTCACCAACGACATGGCTGCGATATTTCTCACATCTCCAGTCATCTCGTTGGCATTTAAAGGTTCAAAGATAATACCGGAATGGGAGCCATTGTCACCGTCCCTGCAATCATTACTCAAAGGGCACTGGGCAGCATGTCTAATAATAACAACAATCACAGAGTACATCTCTTAGGGGAAAAAATAAACATGCCATTTTGGATTACCATTTCCCCATCACAGCCTGAGACAAAACGCAACAACCCGCCAGGTTTCTCTGCCAGGCTGCGCCTCTAAGCGGTGCTGCCCCCTAGCGGTCGGAGAGCCGCAGCAGACAATTCAAAACCCTGGAGCCACTGGAAAACCTGTTGTCATGTTTGCTGGAGTCACTAACAGAGGGAGGAGGTAAATTCCCATAAAAGTGATAATTGAGTCTTGAAGTCTTTTTTTTTTATGCTTGGTCTGATTTTATAATGAACAGGAATCATATTAGGTTATTCCTTCTAGACTTGACGTGAAAGCCCTGCCCCCGCCGTCAGTCTTTTATCTGCACCTGAATGTTTTTCATTCCTTTACATTTTTACAGTGTTGAGAATGAGAATCAGGCCAAAGGTGAACGCCGCCACAGACGCGTAAAAGGAAGAATGCTGTTCACCACGTTCAGAGCACAGGAGGAGATAACGTCATCATCTGATTCAAAGATCTGTTTGCTACCTACGTTCGCCTGCAGGAGTCACCTGTGAGAATGTTCTCCGCCATCACTTTGGCCTGCACCTCCAGCGAATGTTCGGAGGTGTAGGTGATCTCGGCGCTCACGTGAGCCACCTCGCCGATAAAGACGGGAGACAGGAACTCGGTCTTCTCCACCCGGACCAGAGCTGCAACACAGCGGTCCTGAAAGGACAGAGGAGAACTGGATAAGGTCACCACCGATACCCGGGGTCAGACCCCTCAGCCATGGCACCCAGGACCGCCACACCGGCCTGCTCACTCCTGGACACGGATGAAAGAAGAGAAGAGGGAGACGATCCCGACTTTTAAACCTTTCAAATCTCTTTGCAACTGCTCTTTGTTGTTGAATTGATCAGATTTGGAAGGCATGTTCGGAACGATGCTAACGAAGGATTGTTCTCAGCCGGAGTTGGGTCTTATCTGGACGGTGACATGCGGGACGTCAGCACAGGGCGAGATGAGACGACAAGCCAAAGACTCACATTCAAAACCTGCTAAAGGTCACCAGGTGAGAGGTCAAACCAGCAGAGAAAAGGATCAACAATAGGAGAGGAAAAGGTTTTCATTCCCATCCCCAGCAAGGATCACTAATGGGAATAAAAGACTGAACCACATCAGGCTGAAGCTGAGGGTAAGCACACACAAACTGGAGCTGCTGGGTGGGTTTTTTTGCCTTTTTTGTGTGTTTGTGTGATCACGCTGACCTACCCCATGCTGTGTGTTGCAGTGGCGAGTGCATACGATGCATCCGGCCTCCTCAATCATCTTCAGGATGATGCCGCCGTGAACGTTCCCCACGACGTTGGCGTCATCTGGACGCATGATCCTGCACAATCCACAGCTGGTTAAATGCACACAAAGGCACAACAACAAGAACCTTGCAGCAGAATGCGCCCTGACGTGTTTCTAGATAATGCTTCCTAAGTTGGACTGGCTGTCTTCACTGGCAACCAGTCTTTTGTGCTGGTATCTGCCCGTCTCCACACGACAAACAGTGTCATGTTTTCTGGATCGTGTGTTTTTGGAGCCTATCTGATCTACGGCGACATGCACGGTTTATCAGCTGTCAACTTGACCAACCAGCTGTAATCTAGCTCACAGAGAGGACCTGAACACGGCCGAGAGCAGCAAATTCCCAGAAAGGCAATGAGAGAGAGAAGTTGCACAAAGTACAGTATCTGTAAACGTGTGTCTTTCCCTCCAGCTGAGCACTGAGGCGTTCCAGGGTCGGATGGCAGATTTGCGCCTCCAGCGTCTCCTGGCTCTGACAGAAACGTCTCCTCAGGGAGACATTCAGGAGGCATCCCGGCCTGAAGTGGCTCCTCGCAAGGTAAACGAGCAGCCGCTCGCCTGTCTGAGCTCATTTACATAATAATAGCATTTGTTTTTTATTTGTAGTAGATGTAGTGGTTGTTGTTGTTGTTGCTAGGTGATTATTAGCCCACTTCCAAACCAATCACTGACACAGTAACACAGAGTGAAGGACCAAATAATTATTTTGCACTGACTTAAGACAAAGACACACATTTTGTGTGTCAGAGGTTACACAACTCTGTGTCACTGTGTACGTGAGAGAAGAAGAGATTTCGTTTACCTGCTGAGGTGGTATTCAGTGCCCTGCAGAGCTTCTATGTCCTTATTTCCTTTCTTTTTGTGTTTTGTTTGCCGTTTATCTGCCACCAGACGAAGGTCTGGTACCTTGTTGCTCTGAGGCATAAAGCACTGCATCTTCAGCCTCCGACTGACCGGCCTACTGTACGGTCCACTTATTCACCTCTTCTAGAGGGCGATGGGTCTCTGTGGGGACTGATGTCAGTCAGCCAGCCCCGCCCTGGTCAGGTGCAGCCACACCAAATCAGGTTCTTTCACGTTTGTACAGTGCACCTGTGCAGTGTGGGTCATAGTTTGGATTCTCATTAACATTATCATCATCAATAACTCTTTTGTCATTAGATTCTGTTTTATTCTATTCAGCCCTCTTTTTTAATAATCATAAAAGCTTTAAAGGTCTATTTTTGCTTTTCGTGTATATTCTTATTCTTCATAAAGTAAGCATAATCATTAATGTACTGCTTTAGCAACAGCCTTGACTGCTTACTGGGACCTCTAGTCAGCGACTGAATAATTCAAACCGAGCATTTATTTGCACTCTTGCGCCACCAACCGGCGAGGTACCGGTACTACACCCACCAGGGCTAAAATGGGGCTGAAATAAATACTGAGAAAAATTTGAAAACTTATATTATCATCCGCTAAAACCGCACAGAGTTAACTTTTAGAGTTTTTTCTGGTAATTGTGAGACCGGGTGATGAACAAATATACCCTATCCGAGCTGTTTTGGGTTTTTTTTTTTCGTTCCAGAACTCCGAGGGGACCATTGGACCAGGGCCGCGGGACGGAGCTCCACGCTGGGCTCGTCTGCGTGACCTCGGTCCGCCCTTGGCACGGGCGGCGCGCAACATCCCGAGCCTCCGTGACGCACGTCGGCAAATAACGTCCGCCGCGAAAACAGTCGTCCTGTTGATCGACACCAGTGGGAACCTCTGACATCGTGGGACGTGTGTGTGTGTGTGTGTGTGTGTGTGTGTGTGTGTGTGTGTGTGTGTGTATAAGATGCGTCAGTTATGTTTGCATAGCATAAATCGGATGAACGTAGTTGCGGCAGCGGCAACGCTGGTGTCCACTTCCGTTTACGACATGAAGGGCGCGTCATCTTTGGTTAAATTCGCGTGGACGCCATCCTACCTGCACAGCCGAAAGGAGGACGGGGGCTCTGGCGCCCGCGGTGCCGACATGATGAAGACGGTGAAGATGATCTCTCGTTACAGCGAGATGTGCGTGTGTGTGTGTGCGTGTGTGTGAGGAGGAAACCCGCTCTGTGTCGCCTCCGGTCACCACGCAGTCTACGTGAAACGATCCAGGTTGAGCAAGGAGCGACTTACAGAGGAGCAAGTCGGATGTTTTAATCACACGTTATCGAGCTGTTTGAAAAAAAATGTTTTTATTGGTGCAGAACTGCCCGAAAACAATATTATAGTTAAGAAAAAAGTTGTATTATCTTTTTAAAGTATTATTAGTATTTTTTCAGATAACAAATTGCATCGGATGTTGTTACTCCCGCCTGCCAGAGGGGGCAGCAGAGACCATTAATAAAATACCAGCCTCAGAGACAGTTCTGAGGGTCTCCTGTAGGAGGCGCCCTTGACCAAAGAACACCTGCCAACAGCTACGTTGCAATTACTTAAGCGTTTATTGACGGTTGAAGCTGCAACCTCTTATATATTTCGCGTCCTTGTTATTTAAAATGGGCGTCGGTAGCTTATATATGTGGAGAGAGTGTAATACGCATTGTGTTCTGCTTTTGTATGTCGAAGCAAATGAGCCATTTCAATTAATTCATGCCTTACAAAGACATAACATCTAAATACCTAATAAAAATCTTAGTTCTGAACAGAACAAAAAGAAAAACAAAACACAAGAAAATCACTGCATCGCAGTTTTATTTATGCTTATATAAAATATATACATTATTTGCTGTGAATATCAAAGATTACACACATCCCAACAGAGATACTTGAATTGACACATAACGTGTCTACAAAGATCATCCGCACAGACTCAGCAGAGTGATGTCTGGTGCAAATTCAATACACTAATGACCCCCAGGGTCTTACAGGGCTGTTTCAACGGCCCCTAATTACTTAGTCCCGAACGTGGACTAAATATTTACCGTATACATACATGCAGATTTTAAAAAGATACGACCGTCTAAATTTGTCGGCTTAAAAAGGACAACAGACCGTACGCAAAACGTAAGTATATAATACTCAACTGAGATTTACCGATGAAATTCGACGTTTCATCAAGCCTATCACCGCGCATTTACAAGAAACGCGTTCAAACACGATTCCTCGACGTGGTAAAGTCACTCCAACGGGCCTACCAAGGTCTCCACATGGCAGCGTGAGCCGCCTGCGGGCCTGGCTGCGCTCCGCCCGGAGCCACCGCGCCGCTGCTCCGCGGCTGGTTCTCCAGTCTGGAGCCGAGGCTGGATTTGAGGATCTGCAGTCTCTGCTGGATCTGCGGGAAGCTTCTGGAGCTCTGGGCGCAGCAGTTCAGGCAGGTGGGGGTGACGGCGGAGGACATGGACTGTTGCACGAAGTCGTTCACCCGCTGGCACGCGTCTTGGCCCAGGCTGGTTTGGGGGAGCAGAGCGGAGACGCGCTGCAGGCAGGCTCTGTAGCCCTCTCTGTAGCTGTCTGCGGGGTCTGCAAAGGTACGGGACGTTAGATTCGACGTTTAAAAAAATGGAAAATGGAAACGGTGATGTGATAACTTACTTTTGGTGGTAACAGGCGGAATGCCACTGAGGAATCTCACAGCCATTTCAAGAATGTCAGCTTTCTCCAGCTTGGAGTGACGAATCTTCTAAAAAAAGAATTAGGAAAGAAGGTTATTCATGTACGTCACTGGCTATTTAAGTATAAATTTAAATGTTTTCTCGGATCAATCACAATGGAATAACTTACGTCTCTGCCTGTGAGGGGAATAATCAGGTTTTTCAGTTTGTTCAAGCTGTCGTTGATGCGGGCGCGCCTTCTTTTCTCCATCAGTGGTTTCATAGTCTGAAGGAAGACACGAAGAGTTTAGGGTTCATTCTTGTTTCAGAATCTAGAGTGTAAATTAGATTTAAAAAATTATTATATTACAACAAATCTTTTGCTTACCTTTCTGAGTTCGGCGGCCTCTTTCCTTCTGGCGACGCTGCGCCTCGGTGAAAAGGATCGGAGCGTTTCAAAACCCACATTGGGAGACATGTTCACTATATTTTTTTGTTTCCGACTTGCTCAAAGTAGAGGTGAGTGAAGTTGTGTCTCTAACGGTTGAGGGATGCAGTATATATCCTTCTCCGTGGCGTCGGTCTCCGTGCGTCACGGGTACGCCCCCAAGCCAAGAAACGATTTGGATTGGTCACTTAGAGCATAAGAAACGACACCAAACTATCAAATTTTGAGAGATAACCATCTGTCTTCGTCTCTAATCCATGCGTAACAACTATCCTGCGTGTCTGCGTTTTGAAATTCACACCAATTCAAACAAAATCTGTGTGAAGCTCAGACGTATGTGCGTAAAGACGCTATGGCTCGACGCGCCGAATGTTTGTCTCATTCAGTGTTTTCTGTTTGTTTGTTTGTTTGTTTTTTTAATCTAGATTTTGGAAAACAAAATGAATCTAACATAAAATAGGCAATTTCTTGTCGTATTTGGTTTAGTTTTGATTTTAATAAAAATGTCACACATGCTCTGGTTTTGTGCGTAACCATGCAGTGTAATCGGCTTTAATGATGTTATAACTTTAAAATAAACTCTATCGCACATTTCCTCTTAACATGTTTGTGTGTTTTTGCCTTTTTTCGGTTAAATTAATACACATTCAAAACTAGAGTGTAATACATAGATTCCTGGCATAGGGGTCACACTTGCGTGTATGGAGAAGCCCACAGGGATACTGTCACTCCAATCTCATACCCAAGCCACGCTATTTTTTAGGAAAACATCTGCTCTTGGATTTTGACAACAATAGTTTTGCATATGACGTTTTTTTACTGCCCGGGGGAGTCTGTACCTGAAGGCTGCTAACGCTTCACGGAGGGGGGGCGGAGCGCACAAAAAGCATAGAGGCTTTGCAGTGGAGAACAATATGCTGGAGTCCTGCTGCACCAAAGTGGCAGCAACACTTTCAGTTATTAAGGTAGTCAGATTATTCACAGTAACGCGGATATTTGGGATACAGGGATGTTTGGTGTGGATCTGACTTGCTTGGGTGCGTTTTCGTGCTTTTAGATTTGGAATTAAAAACTGGAGGTTAACGACCAGCCATCACATGCCACTGGAGAAGGGGACCCACGCGTGCAGCACGCGCCACGGGGGCCAGATGGTTGTCTATTACCGAGCCAGCCGCGCCCCCACAACCTCTATCTACCCATCCCACCACCCACCCCCAAATTACGCACCACACACACACACACACACACACACATGGCGTGGGTACGGGCCCCCCCCCCCCCTCTGAGTCTGCACCCTGCAACTGTCTCCCCAGCTTCGATTGTGTTCGGCGTCCAAGCTTTCATGAGATGATTGTTTATTCATGCTACACAACGCATGTTGCTACCTACTGAACATTAAGTAGCTGGATATTCACCCGTTTTTGCGCAAAACTGCAAAAAAAAGCAGTATTTAATTTTGTCTGCCCTGTGAAGGGAAATGATTGGTTTTATAATAAGCGTGCGCGGCCCCGCCACTTCAACTTCTTGTCTGCTCTCCGTAAAAGCTCACCAAACTAGGGAGACACACTTGCTGCACGCGTCCGCCACCGCCACCGCCCCGCTGGGACCCTTGGGTGGGGATGCTGAAGGTGGGTGGGGGAGGATACACGTCGCTGTGGATTTTTTTTTTTTTTCCTTACGGTTACAGACTTCTTTTGTCCTTTCAAACACATTCAGCGTCGTTGACCCATCTGTGCCAGCCGGATAAGAGGAACCCTTTGTCTGAAAATGGTCCACCACTTCATGGGAATTGAGAGTCACGCGTGGACCTGCGGGACGTGTGCAAGCGAGGCCCCGCATGACTTTTGGCGCAGCACAAAGCAAGAAGGAAAAACATTTGTCTGTCAAACAACAGGCACCGAAACTCACAGTGGACAAAACAAGACAGTGTTCTTCACAATCTATTATAAGATGGTTTCTTAAAAGGAAAAATCACCTCGGAGAAACAATCTTTTGTATTCATCTTTTTATTCATTGTAATCACATCTTTCAGCATTTTTGTATGCTTCTGGGACTCTAAATTTGGGTTTGAAACACATGCAAACATATCAAAGTGTGTTTTAATAAAAAAGAAAAGGGTTGTAACGGACAAAGGTGTCAGAAACAGCTCTTTATTGTGAGCTAAATTCTAAAATTAGAGGAAAAATATGGATAGTTCTTTTTGTTGTTCTTAGCACAGCTGAAAATCTGTGGATTGCTTTATTATGTGTCTATTATAATTGAGGTTATTTCTGTGTAAGGAAAACATCTTCAAATATAAATACATCATATCATTAAACGTGTTGCAGAGGGGTTTGTGACCACACAAACTCCTTGAGCACACATTGAAACGAATGTGTGCTCAGGGTGGTCTGATGGTCTGAGCCATCCAGAAGCTCATCAGACCTTTAGAATGGACTTTGTGGTTCGTCTGATCAAACTCTTCTTCCTCCCCTCAAAAACAGTGCACACTGTCAGCACCTGGAGACCTGTTACAGTCCTGGACCACCTGGCCTCAGCCAGGGCCTGCATGTACAGCAGCACTTCAGGAGCTTCAAGAAAGGAAGCTCGCCAGGCCAGAGTCAGTGAGCCGAACTCTGATCGGCGTCTGCGGTCCACAACCATGATGGGCCTGATGTCAACACCAACATTTCTGATTAATCCAGGAGCTGGAGGGCTGAGGCCACCTGCTGAGCAACTGGCTGAATCTCTGAAGCGAGGAGACCTTCTGCTCTGTTTTCTACATCTTCCCACAGGTCCTGACGCAGCAGCTCAAAACTGACGCAGGGCTGATCCTGATACGTGAAGCAGCCATTTCACGTTACAATACTGCAGGTTTTTGGCTCTAAAGCCCCGCAGCAGTTGTGAGGTGGTGTTCACACCACTTTTGTGGAGGAGGATCAGGAAATTTCTTGATGAATTTATTAGCTACAGCAGCAGATTTCAACAGAATAATTTACAACATTGCAGCAATATCCTGCAGCATTTACAGCAAGACAATATGATTTACGGAAAGTCTAGCTGAATGTGTGAGACGAGGTAAGGAAAGTGTGCAGCATGAAAAATGTGATGCACAAGGGTAAATATGCAACAACATTAAAATTGTGCAACTGGGACTCAGAAGTGTACAACTAGGAAAAAATGTGCAACAGGTTTTTTAAAGCAATGTGCAACATGAAAAGTACAACCAAGCATTTATCAGAGCATTAAGGCTAAGACTCTCAGTCAGACGGAGGTGTTGAAAAGGGTTAATAAACTGGTCAGGAAGGATTTCCTGCCCTTGTGGCAGCAGGGCTGAATCAGAAAAGGAGCTTTGCTGCCTGTCCAGTAGCGGCTGGTCAGGGTCACAGTTTGTTCAGCATCCTCCACCACCTCGATGACCTCTACCAAGCTCAGGGGCTGTGTGTCTGTTCTCTTCTTCCTGAAGTGGATCATCATCAGAGAACTTCTGCAGGTGGGTCCAAGTCTGAGGTGTTCAGAGTAAACAGGAATGGAGACAGCACAGACCCCTGGGGTGCTCCTATCACTCACCAGTTGGTCGCATCACCAAAAGCTCCCTCCCCAAGAAAGTCCGTCAGAAAGAAAAGTTCCTGTTCTGATGCTGAGCTGCCCTAACAGGATGGGAGTGTGATCCAGACATCAGATGTTCTGGCCATCATCATGTCAAAGGACAAGTATGAGTCTGTACTCAGTTCTCAAATGTGTGTTTGTGCCATCCGTTTGCTTCTGAGTGTTGCAGATCAGAATCAGAGAACCAGTTAGACCTCACCAGTCCACAGTATCTTCCCCGGTCAGTCACATGTAACAACACTTAATCTGAAACACGTTTTTAAAAAGTGAGAAAAGCTTTAAAAGGCAGGAATAACTTTAATAACCAAATCATCACCTTGCCGATTCTGTTTTAATGGTTTAAACCCTGCATCAGTACATGAGGCAGAATACTCTAATAAGATATCAAAATATTCATCACCTACATGAGAGAGATCTGTGGTATTTGTTCAGTTAGATCGAATTCACTCCTGACAAAATGACTCGCGTGGGTTAAGTCAAATCTGCGGATCCACATAGTCACAGTGTGTTCCATCACACAGAGACCAGCATTTTTTCTCAGCACTGTGGCGGCAGGAGAGGCGCCTCAGACCGGGAACAATGGAGCAGCTGCTCATCAGCACCGACAGGCTGCGCGCTCACGGGCGCCTTTATGCGTTTGCGCGCCTTTTTTATGATTCTTTTTCCTTTCGCGTCCCCAAAATATGTTTTTCTGGCTTTCTGGTGAGTGTGACGACCATTATAATACCAGTCATTGAATACAAAAACAACGATATTCGTCAAGAAGCAAATTTATTGAAAATTAAACAATCATACAGTTGTCAGGTGTTTTTTCGTATTAACATTTAACACATAGTGTTTACAAGTTTTTCTTTTGCACAGACCAAAATACTTTCAAGTCCATCGTGCAAACCTCAGACAAAATAACCCGTGGGGCTTTACAAAAGTGTTGTCTACAACCCATGCCTTTGAAACCCCAAAAGAGGATTGCGTTTAAATACGTCCGTAGACTTCGAGATCTGTGCGCGTACCAGGCTATTACACAGCAGACTCAACCATACTTTTTCACTACAATCACAGCTACTGGAATAGAAATATCATAAATACTCGATAAATAACACAAGGAAAGAGTCCGTCGAATCTACCAAGGTCTCCACATGGCAGCGTGAGCCGCCTGCGGGCCTGGCTGCGCTCCGCCCGGAGCCACCGCGCCGCTGCTCCGCGGCTGGTTCTCCAGTCTGGAGCCGAGGCTGGATTTGAGGATCTGCAGTCTCTGCTGGATCTGCGGGAAGCTTCTGGAGCTCTGGGCGCAGCAGTTCAGGCAGGTGGGGGTGACGGCGGAGGACATGGACTGTTGCACGAAGTCGTTCACCCGCTGGCACGCGTCTTGGCCCAGGCTGGTTTGGGGGAGCAGAGCGGAGACGCGCTGCAGGCAGGCTCTGTAGCCCTCTCTGTAGCTGTCTGCGGGGTCTGGAGGAAGAACAGGTTTCGTGAGTAAAGTGCTTCCTGATATTACTCTTCAGTATTAAGCAAAATCCGCTACTTTAAAGCTCCGACGAAGCTCCAGAAGAACGCTCACCTTTGACTGGAGTCGAGGGGAGGTCTCTGAGGAAGCGGACTGTCATTTCCAGGATGTCAGCTTTCTCCAGCTTAGAGTAACGCGCGTTGCCTTTTCCAGCCAGCGGCACAATCAGGCTTTTCAGGTGAGTGAGGCTGTCGTTGATACGAGCGCGTCTTCTCTTCTCCAGCAACGGTTTGAGAGTCTGACAGAAGTAGGAGAACACGGTTATTCAGCTGCGCTTCTCACAGAATCACAGAAAGAAAAGTGCAAAAAAAAACAGCCTTCCACCTGTCTCCTTACCTTTCTCAGTTCGTTGGCCTGTTTTCTCTGGGCCACGGTGGACTTGGCAGGGAGAGGCTGGTTGGCCCCGCTGATGGCGCCGGGACTCATTTCGCTTGTTCTTGTGCTTGTTGGACGGGAGAAAGTAGCTCTTGGAGCGGCTGGGCTCGAGTGTGCCGAGGAGACGGAGAGCCTCCTATTTATGTGAGCTCTGCGCGTCGGAGGGGAGGGAACACAAGCCACCGAGGTTGGGGGTGGGGGGTGACACGGCGGAAAGGAGGGGCTGCTTTGGGGGCAATAAGTGAAGCTCTGTCTGGGCCATCTGGTCCCTCGGGGACCCCCTCAGCTCCAGCGCTGGTATGCGGACTTTTAGTCCTGTTGCGTTTGCTTGTGTTTCAAATGCGAACCTTCAACGTTCATCTGATCAAATTACGCCCATTTATGGCACAACCGACGCCTGCTCCCCCGCCCCCTTCACGGGCTGAATTCTAGGGACAATTGATATTCCCCGGTAGTTTCCCCACAGCAAACCCCTGCTTTTCCGGTTTTTAACATGAATTAATAAAAACTTAACTTTTTCTAACTGCAACTGTTGAGTTTGGTGATTAATTTTTAACTTGCCGGATCATTTCTTCGGTATCTTTGGATTCCTAAAGACATTTGAAATAAATCAAAAATCCGCCCTCATAAATGAGGTCAATAAAGTTTGATGTAAAATGTTTGGTAAGAATGTGTATTTTACTTAAATCTTTTGACTGGATAGAGCACACACGAACAAGGAGACGTAAACTCAGACGAGCGTCCATGAGCGACGGGACTCATCCAACAGTTGATGGGGCAGGTCGAAGCCACGCTATCATCCAACATCTGCTGGTGGAGCCAGAGCAGCTTGTTTTCAGCATCAACAACACGGTGTTTACCTGGAGGAGCGGGACGAGTCTCTGACAAGACCAGCCCCACAACAACACCAGCGGGGGGGGCGTTAAAAAGCCCGTCATGCACGCAGGAGCACAAAGTGTTGACCAAAAATCTGCAAATACGACGATGGCTGCTGTACAGGACCTTCGAGATAATAATTAAATCTAAAAAATAAATAAATAAATAAAAATGCAACGCAGATTTAAACGACCCTGTTGTGGATTCATTTTAATATAAACGTGTTTAACTTCGAAAAGGGCAGAAGCCGACCCGTCATTGCGTTGAGGGCCACCATGCAAGACGGGGCTCCTGTGCGTGTACGATTCACGCGTTCGGCACGCGCCACAAACGCGCAACAGATGGGCTGAGGCTCCCCTCCCCCGCTTCTCCTCCCTCTCCTCCCCATCCTCCTCTTCTGCTCCAGTCCCAGATCGGGCTGCACCGCTGCTGCCTGCGCCCGTCTATGCACCCTCGATCTGTGGCCCAGCTGTCAGACCATTTTAAATTTAGGTTTTAGCTCCACACCTAATCTATAGATAATGTGCCCTGCTGAATCATTATACAGATGTTATACAGGACAATGGCCACAGTCGAGACAGATGATGAATCTAATGTAGAGAGATCATACCCTTTTTAATCGTTTAAATGTCCGATTAGATGTACTTACTCGTAACCGCAAGTAAATTGTTTTGACGATTGGTGGAATTAGATAAATAAGGCAGAACGACAAGCAAAAATGCTGTAAGACTTAATTATTAAACGTAATTATTTAGGGAATCCCTCCCAACAGGGCTCACAGAAAACAGGCAGAATCGTGCAAAACAATTCAAATTGGATTTCTGTTTCTCGATCTACGCTTACAGCCTGATCACACTGTCAACACGCTCATTATCATTTTGCTAAACGCGTATAGTCTCGGTGTGCAAGCTGCCCTGCTGCAGCCCTATTATGTTTTTTAAACCTTTCTTATTTCAAGCAACAAAAAAAGAAGCGCGATACTGCACGCGTCCAGCCCCACGGGGCCCTGAATAACTGCCATCAAGTCCAGTCTGGGAATGGGTCCTCAGAGATAAGACCCAAGGAAAAAAAAAAAGCCATCGAGCAGAGAGGCTTCGGTTGGGGCCCTTTTTTGTCCTGCTTTCAGCGTGGGTATCCATCTGTGCAAGATGAGAATACACTGATCCTTTGTTAAAGGAGGTACGAAAAAAAAAAAAAAAAAAAGAATTACAGGAATGGAGCAATAGATATAGGAAATATCTTTGGGGTTTTCCTTATTGAATGAAGTAAAGGAGTCCTTGAGTCAAGAAAGTGGAAAATAAAATGTTAATATTAGTGCGTTTTTGATGGATTGGTCATTTACGCATGATTGGAACCTAACAACACCACATGAAAGCTATAACGCTACAAAGGAGAGATCAGTAGCCCGTAATAATTACCAGACCGTAATTTTGAATCTAATATTTAAAATAAGTAATAATAATAATTAGTAATAAGTCCGGGGGATATGAAGGGCGCGAGGCTGCCACGAGCCAAAGCGTCGGACAGATGGAGGCTGCGCAGGCTTCGATGCGCAAACGCCACAGCGTCGATGGACTGAAGATGTTTGTCCAGACTGCAGCTACATGAAGACACCAGACATGCGGGGTTTTCTAATGCCATTAGGTCGTGATGTTTGGCATCCCAAGCCAAAATCTACGCGAAATTGATGGCATCATGAAGCATCTGGGAGTCTGGCTTTGAAAGAGCCAAACCGGCATACACGCACATTTTATTCTAATTTAGTTTTTTTAACATAAATCATGTTGGTTTGGTGTTAACTCACA
This sequence comes from Tetraodon nigroviridis, assembly GCA_000180735.1. Lineage (NCBI taxonomy): Eukaryota > Metazoa > Chordata > Actinopteri > Tetraodontiformes > Tetraodontidae > Tetraodon > Tetraodon nigroviridis. The sequence goes on from CAAE01014710.1 coordinate 386,103, forward strand.
CTTGTAAATAGCAATAAATGCATTATGTCACCTGCCCTGACAACAAAACTAAACCAGCAGGAGCATCAATACTGATCCTTATAGACCTGCAGGCGTTAACAACCAGGTGCGAGCAGATTTCTATGTGTAAATGCAACTTACTGCTGGCTTCAGTAATGTTCATGAACGTAGGGGCCGGGACTTTAACAAGCTGCTCTACTTCCACGCAAAAGTCAGTGTTGATTGGAACAAGGTCTCTGTTTCTAAGATAACCCCAGAGAGAAAGAGGCACGTCACTGTTGGTTCTAAACATAACTATTATTAGGCTGAGGGAAAACATCATAAGGTCTGCAAAATCTATCCCATAAAAAATTCTACTATGCATTGTTATGTAATCATGTCAATATACATCATAGGGAACGTGGAATTATGAACTTATATTACTTGGGGGACAATATAGTCTGTTGCTGTTGTCAAATTCTCGATTATAATTGTTATTTATTTTTCTTTTTTCCATACAAAAGAATGCCATCAGTTTGACATCTTCAGGGTGATTCCAAAAGTTTAAGAACTTTATTACAATTCCTCCCAAATATAAAACACAGAAATCATACAGTGCAAGACCGCCAAAAAACACATTTTGATGAAATAGGTTAAATTTACCCCTGCAAACATTCAAACATCAGCCTTAAACAACTGAAATTCCTGCAAACTTTTATTAATATAAATTTATCTTGAAAACAAGGAAAAACTGATAAACATTCGGACTTGGGTCTTGTTTTGTTGGCAGCTTTGGGGACGCAAAAGGAGCAGCCAGCACCCACGCTTGAAGCCACGCTGTTTTAATAAAGCATCTGTGACTGAAATTTAAACTTTTTACGAAGCATCAAGATGGATGACGTCATCGATTCAGGCTCAGCGTCGACGCGGGTCACGTGACAGGAGAGCCGCCAACAAAGACCGTATATGTTCCATATCATGTCACTGCGGGGTGTCGATTATAACCACTGACAGCGTAATAACTCCTTTCATTCATTCATTCCACTGTCTGGCATCTTGTCTTGGAACAACAAAACTCAAGTTGTTTCATGCCAAATCATGATATTCTGAATTAACTGAGCTATTAAAGCTAAAGATGGAATTTAAAATATACGATTTATAACCTGGTTTTATTATGAATGCCTCATTCTGGATATGTTATAATAGCATTTTATTGTTTTACGCAGGGACTTGGGTGGAAGCCTCTATTGTTAGACTTGGTGTTGACGACGCGACCTTTTTTTTAATAAAGTTTACCACAAACATTGCGTGCGGCGTCATTTGCGAGGGCAAGGAGGGGGGCTTGTTTGACATTAGGCCACGTTGCATAAAACAGACAGGATTTGAATATCCCAGCTGAACCACGCCAGAAGCCAAGCTGGTTCAAGGCTGCGCTCACATCTGGTGCATGAAGTTGGTGAACTCACGCAATCTCCTCCACCAGCGTCTCAGGTCCTTGGACTGCTCACACAGGCCGCGTGGACTGCAAAATAAAGGGGATATTTACTGGTTACACGTTTTAAACGCCTTCTCTTCATCGGCTCCATCCGCCAACGTATTTGCCATTTATTCCCGTTTTTCCTAAAGTATTTCAGATTGAGAAACTCTGTCGTGGTGTCACATTGACGGGCACGAGAAGAGCACGAGCCAGGCGGACAAAGGCAGCAGATGGCTGTCCCGCCCCGCCACGGACGGGGGCCATCAGGACTTGTTCAGGGAGTTAATGATCAAAATATTCACCTACGAAAAAACAGTCTTAGCAAAAATCATGTTAACACAAGAAAAATACCAAGACTTCTTTAATGCGTTTTGCAAAAATCACATAAAATTCGGCTAAAATATATATCAAATGGAGTCATAAAATACACAACAAAATTATAATAAATATATATATATATATATATATCTATGTTTGGGTTTATCTGAATGTCAAATATTAAAATAATAAATATTAAATTGTGTCTAATTTAAACCGCACGTACTGTCAAAACGGCCCAAAAGCAGCGTATCGATATTGGGTGGGGGCGTGGCCTTTCGGAGGTTACCGCCCACCAGGCCTGCACGTCCCTCTCGCTCATTGAGCCCCTGGCGCGTGGACGAAGGGCGCACAATACAACTTGCACGAGCTGCAAGCGCTGCTGCGCGAGGCTGACGTGACAGCGACAACAACACGGTATGTTTATTTATGCTCTTTATAAAGATCTGTCATATTTACAGTTTATTAGTCTGTGTCTCTCGTGTTCTAGTATATTAAAAAAATAATAGTTTAAATATTTGATTTTCACAACATGGATAAATGTTCATTGTTTAGACGGGCTAAAACGTGTCAGTGTGATGTTTAATGTCAGTCTGATAAAGTTTATATGATATCTTTATTTGCTTAGTCAAAGTAAAACACGTTCTACATCAGTTCTATTTGCGCTCGAGCGCATCAGCAGGTCGTTTATTATCACTATTATCAATAAAAGTTGTTGTTAACCAACAGATCAGAGACCTCTCTCCTCCCAGCACGCATAATAAACGCCTGTCCCGTCATATTAGTTGTCCCGTGTCTGTTCAATGAGCCCGAGTGTGAGAAAGTCTGATTTTGTACATTCTCAGCAGTTCACGGATGACTGGTCGCTGCTGAGGAGACACGCCTGCACACTCAGGTCAAGAGGACAGGAGATGTCTGGACTGGTGCCTTGGTGGAAAAACACAGGAGGAAGAACTTTCCAAGGGGTCTCCACAAGGTGTAAGTTATTAGAATAGGCAACGTAGCTATTATTATTATTATTATTATTATTATTATTATTATTATTATTATTATTATTATTATTATCATTATTATTATTATTATTATTATTATCATTACGTCTTAAACTATTGACTTATTCAGTGTTGTTTATTATGATGATAGTTAAAATTTGTTAAAGAAAACATCCAGGTATGATAAAACATCAAACGTTATTTTGTTTTTGGGGCTTCTTAACTACTGACAACATTGAGAAAATTATTTGTCAAACATAGAAACAAGAGAAGGCTAAAGTCTTGTGTGGTTAAAAAAATAAATCGAAAGCTTTTTGAAATATATGAATCAGAAATGTGAGTTATAGTTATCAATTACATATACGAAAATACAGATACAACACAATTTGCATCTTACAGTTTCATGTGAAATAAATCTAAAAGGACAATATATTACTGCCCAAATGTGACGAATAATATTATTTGAACGCCCACGAGGTCTAGGTCTTTAAAAAAAATCAAGGACAAATAAAGATAATAGCAAAAATATAGATGTGGAGAAATGGGCCACCAACATCTTAAATAAAGCTTCTTGTCTCTTGGCGTGCTTGTCTTTTTCCTTAATAAAGCTCTTTTTCCTCGGTGTCGTGTCTTTCTTTCTAACAGCGGGGTTTACCTGCAGGGCAGAAAGGCTGTGCTGCTTCATCCATTTTTCATGCACCCTTCTTTGTCAGTGATTCACTGAAGGCATCCTCAGTGCACGCGTCCACTCCCCACGCGAGAACAATGGCTGCGTGGCACGCGCCAGCCAGCTGGACCGTTACTGATGGGTTTCCAGTACTAAATATCCACGTATTTAAAGTAAAATTCAAATTCAAATTCTTACTATCAGTATAATTATTGTTATTTCAACAAAAAAAATCCTGTAAAACTGGTTTAATTTAATTTTTTTAGTATTTTTTGTTTGTGTTAGCGGTAGTGTCCCCCACCCGCCCCCCAAATTGCAGTGTTTTGCAGCCAACAGGGGGGATCTCCATATTCTTCTTCTTCTTCTTCTTCTTCTTCTTCTTCTTCTTCTTCTTCTTCTTCTTCTTCTTCTTCTTCATCCTTCCTGGGATCAGACAACGGGATCAGGCAACGTGAACTTGAGCAAAAAAAAAAAAAGCCCTCATTCAAATGTTCCCGCGCAGCAGCAGATGTGGCTCCACAATAGATGGGGCCCACGCCTGAATAAGTCAGCTTCATTTGAATAACTGTCGCACGCCCGACGCGTGCAAGAAATTTCCCAGCTTTCTCATGGCTTTCTGGGAGGAAAACCGTTGGCAGGACCCCCCTCCCCCCCGCTCCCTCCTTTCTAGTTCAGAAGGGATTTAGCTTCCCGTTGCAACAGCAGTGGAAGCCTGGGAACGCTGGGAGAAGATCACAGGTCCTTCACACATAAATGACCCTGCAGTGCACCTTTTCACGCAGCCTTACACGGCCGCAGCTGCACAAAACACCTGCTCCGATAATTTAGGTTGCAAGTGCAAAGATGAAACTTTAAACTTTTTAAAGACCCTTGTTAAAATATACGTTTTATTTTAGAAACGAATCAATGTGTCAGAAGATACAATAATTATTGCACTATAAAAATGCAGATAGACAGATAGATAGATAGATAGATAGATAGATAGATAGATAGATAGATAGATAGATAGATAGATAGATAGATAGATAGATAGATAGATAGATAGATAGATAGATAGATAGATAGATAGATAGATAGATAGATTAAAACCCGCCTGACCTAGCTAACATTGACCTTATCCATCAGGGACCGATAGACTCAAGGGAATCCCCCCCCTGCCCCCCCCAACCCCCGTCAAATCAACGCGAGGTGTCTATGACAGATAGAATGGTGCAACAGATGGACTGAAGAGGCACGCGCCAAGCACGAGCCTTGCAAGCCCCCCCCCCCACACACACACACACAATGACACACACACACACACACACACACACACACACACACACCCCAACCCCCAAGCGCCCACCACCACCACCGCCACAGGAAATCCACCACAACTGCAGCAGTTTGAGGACCCTCACCTCCTCAGCTGACAGAAACCATGTGAGGATTTGTTTTTTATTTTTTCAAATTTTATTCGAGGATGCAGAAATATAACTTTTATTCCATTTTGGACCTTTAAGTCACATTTCATGTCAGTTTAGTGCAGCTTGACATAGGCACCATTTTCACGTCTGCTGACGTCTTTAAAGGTAACAGTTATGTATCTGATTTCGGTTTTTGTGGTCTATTTATGTCTGTATTTATCCCTCTATTTATTTTTCCTTATCGAAAAAGTGTCTCAAAGAATACGAGGCCAACAGGAAAGAAAAAAATGGGGAAAAAAATCTCCACAATTGTATAGAGGACACTTCCCACCTCTCTGCAGGTAGGAGGTCACCTTTGTGACGCTTTTCTGCCACCGTTTGGTAACAAACAGCATTACAGCTCGACAGTCAGTGGAAAACCTTCCAAGAAAATAATTCCAGGTCTAAAGTCTAAATTCAGACTATAAGTGATACTGAAGAGTGAAGTTAAAGATGTTGTGAAGACCAGAGTCAGAAGACAACATCCACGGAGGCGTGGGAGATGTGCAGGAGCTCAGTTTCACAAAGCGCCACCAGATGGACCTCTAAACTCTTCCTCCTCCTTCCCCACGCGTGTTCTTCACCGCCTTGGCGCAAATGAGGGTGAAGATGGAAATAGTCCGTCATTAACTTTGACCAAAAATGAACACTTGACCCGGTCCCCCATCACGACCACAGCTGAGTAATCGGTGGAGGAAGAGGAGGAGGAGGAGGAGGTCCCTCTGCTCTGACGGCCCCTTTAACTTCTGAGCCTATTTCCTGAGAGCTCCAACCTGGAACTGGCTCAGCGATCCTCCCCCTGATGGATTATTTAGCAGACGCTGAGTCCCATGTCGCCATCTGCTAGAGGAAGAAAAACACACTGGAATATTCTCCGGGGCGCCTTATTTACCTCAGCCAAACCGAAAAAAAACCCCCTAAAACAATTTGAATTTTTTTTTTTTTTTTTTGGAAGGCGTTTAATGACCTTTTTGGACCGAGTGCTGTGAACATTAACGAGAATCGCGGAGCGTCGACAGCGAAGCGCTGAACGCAAGTTTGTTCGCTGGTCACGGTAAAAGAGAGAGAACCCAACTTAGAAAGGGTTTCTTTCAGCATGTTAAGGTTCACATGGTCGTGCACAGAGGACAGATATGATCTTTGACATCATCTAATTGGCTATGTGAGAATGTGGAGAGCAACCTGAGCGGAGCTGCCCCCAACCTGGAGCTGGTTTTGTTTTTTTGTTTTTTTGAGGACACAATGCTGACTGACACCTGAAGTGGTTGCACTCATTTAACCCATCCAAAGGAGGGTTTCTCCCATCCATCCATCCGTCCATCCGTCCATCATGGTGCTGCTGGAGGCGGACAGGACGCTGCTCGTGCGCGTCAAGGGGACCTGCAGACCCTCAGAGAACTTTTAACGGCCAAAACTCTCACCGGCGACGTCAAGGACGCGCTCGGGGCCACGCCGGTGCACCACGCAGCCCGGGCAGGCAAGTTAACCTGCCTGCGGTTCCTGGTGGAGGAGGCAGGACTTTCGGGCAACTGCGTGGCGAACAACGGTGCGAGTCCGGCGCACGACGCCGCAGCCACCGGCAACCTGGCCTGTTTACAGTGGCTGCTGACTCAGGGCGGATGTCGGCCAGAGGTGAGTGACCCGAGCTGAACGTCCACACCTTCTGGTCCAGGGAAGAAACTGTCACTATCGAGCGTTTCAAAGCAGGCAGGGATCCAGTCCATGATTTTGGAATAAGACAAAGCGTCATCGGATCTTCTCCAGAGCCGAAGGGAGGTTACGTCATGGGGGAAATAAGACAAAAGAGCTTTGGAGAAGCCAGCTCAACCACTCCACGTTAAAGAAACATGCAAACCAGCATTTGCAAATGGGAATGTGTGATGTTGACAGGGTTAACCCTTACTGGATCCCATGCTGGCCTTAGGGAATCTGGTGCAGGTTCCACATTCACCTCCACATCTTCTGGATGAGGTGACGTCATTCGGAGCAGCACCAGTGCTGAGTCATGATTTAAAACCTGTGTCAGAATTAATTATCTGAACGATGGTTTAAGATGGGACACTGGGCTGACATGAGGAGGACCTCTGTTCCCCCCAGCGACACACACACTCCTCCTGCACGCTGATACCAGCTTTCACCTTTTATGCTGCTGCTCTCGGCTCCTGATTTTATCTGGTGTAGTGGAAGTTCATTAGTTCCACTGCAGCGCATCACAAAGGAGCTCCAGCAGGGAACTAATGTCTCAGTATATACGTTTACCATAAGCTTAACCCCGTGACCCTTCTGCTTTAGATCTGTGTTCTGGAACAATAACACCTCCCTGTTTTGTCTGACCCCCAGCACAAGGACAGCTCCGGCGCCACCGTCCTTCACCTCGCATCCCGCTTCAGTCACCACCAGATCACCGACTGGCTGCTGAAGAGCGGTGAGGGAGACCCCGGCGCTTCCACGGACACGGGCGCCCTCCCCATTCACTACGCCGCTGCCAAGGGAGACCTGTGCTCTCTGCGACTCTTACTGGAGCACAGCCCAAAGTAAGAGAAAGATGGCATCAAAACAAAGGGATTTTTTACAATTTGGACCCTAAAACATGCACATAAACCATAAAAAATCTGATTTAGACAGATTTTTCCACAAGAACCTGTCCTAAATAGATTTTAAAAAGTCTTAAGATCTTTGTTTAGGTGATGAAAAATTGCAGCCGAGAGAAAAGTTTTGTGTTTAAACGGCTGTAAAACTCTGGATTTGTGGTTTTCTTATAGAGGGCTGTTGCAGGAGCCGCGTCTTCCTCTCTATCAGACTTTGGTTTAATAAGTCAGTCTATGCAAACATACGCAAATATACCCAGGTTTGCTTTTCTAGGTTTGTGCAGGAAATACTTTACATCCAATCCCACTTAAAAAAAAACCACACTAAGTAGTTTAACTTTCCCAAAATATAGTCAGCCGCTAACCCCTGTTTGCCTGCTTATGTAACACACCCAGCCATTCCCATCATCTTCCTGACCGTGTGTTTCCAGTGAAATCCTGTCTCTGGGGTTTCCAGGATTAAAGCAGCTACATCAACAAAGCTGCTTTGATGATCAAAGACTGTTCCTTTTTTGCGTGTGTGTCAGAATGTACAGGAAATAAGCAAACGCCATCTCGCTCCAATGGCATCCACTTGCGCCCCAGATGGGAGCCTAGCTGCTGAAAATTTAATGCTCCTCAGGGATGCAGCGGCTCCCTAATAAGCAGGCCCCATTCACTCTCCTCCAGCACCACTCCCACTGTCGCTGTTTACCACCGTCTCCACGGTGACGCACAGTCACCAACAAGTGATAAGCTAATGAGGGGAACAAATCCATCTGAGTAGACGGGCTCCTTTCTGGCTGTTGTCAGACTTTGTTTACAGTAATGCTTTGTGGAACCGCGATAGCATTCTTTTTTTTTTTTACAGGTCTGTCTTTGTGAGACAGAAAAGGTGGCCGGACGGCTGAAAAAGTACAACAATTAAAATTTGTTGAAAAAATTTAAATGCAGAAGGAACAATTGGCCTGAAAAAATTGAAGGTCTGTTTATCGAAACATTTAGAATGATGCTGAAAAATGAGGATTTTAGGACGACTGGCTATTTCGCACAATTATTTGACTTTGTCCAATGTCTTATAATTTCTTTAAAAGAGTCACATGTGATTTAAAAATAATGAAAAATGATGAGTGTTACATGAAGGTGCTGGATAGAAAACCATTGAGACAGGGGTTAGTTTAGCATTAGCCACACAAACTTTCTGGTTCCGTACTATCTGACCATTTAGTTTGTGTATAAATGTGAGAGCGCTAGTAAACATTCAATTAACAAATGATTTTTGAGTTAGTGGCTTGGTTTTTTCCCTCCGAATAGCTGGAGCAGAAGCTCAGGCTAGATCGCGTGCTGCCGTGTCCCTGTCGACAATCTTGTTACTCAAGGAGAATAGAGGAGAGACAAAGGGCGAGAGAAAAGGTGACAAAGACATTACAGACAGATTATGTCAGCAATTCATTCAGATTAGGATCTTTGGCTAAATTCAGCCGCTGTATTCTGGGGTTAGGTGCGAGGTGGGCTCAGTCGCTCAGACGCATTCGTTTGGTTTGGAAAATGAAATTAGAGCAAATTTGTTCATCACACCCAGACTTTTAAGGAAATGTGAAACCAGCAGGAATTTAGCTTTATCAAACAAGTTTTTGTTTTTGTTTTTTTTTAAGTTTCTTGCCGTTGAAGTCACACTGTTTTGTTGTTTTAATGTATGAAGCAGCAAACAGTTTTCATCGGATGAGGGGAGGTTGACCCTTGAGCCTACTGTTTCAGCTGCATTCCACGGAATTCTTAGTGGGAGGTGGTGGGAAAGGCCTTTATGTGAGGTTTAAACTGGGAACACATTTTCAGGCCCTTTTGCACAAAGAGGCAGCAAGTATCAGAAGCAAACAGCTTTCGGTCGTATAGCTTTAACAGAGATTAAACAATGCGGGCGTCAGGCTCACACGTCAGTCGTGTCTGGAGTGTGGAAAAGCTGCACTTCAGCAGCTGCTCATCTGCTGCTGATGTACCACCCTCAGTAGCCTCCAGCGTGGACACATCCGTACAAGAAAAACTGTGTCAATCTGCGATGATCAGAATTTGATAGAACGTCACATCCATTCACAGCTTTAGCGCTAAGTGCACTGTTCGTGCATGCTCTGTTTGTGACTTATATACAACCCAACTGCAGAATCTCGTAAAAAAAAAGTAGTTGCATCTCGTGTTATCTGTACGTTTCCACGATATCATATATACGTTCTCCCAGAACACTTCATTATTTAGCTAACAGCTAATTAAGATAAGCAGCCCTTATCAGACAGGAGGACCATTAGGGAGACATTAATTCTAGTGCTTGTAATGAAGAATACCTGAACCTTTGTTACACGTACAGAACAGTCGACAGGCCGTCGGTGAGGTAAACTAGCCAGCCGGAAGATCAAATGACGACCACGACGTTCGTCCCTCACCCCACTTGTACAAGCAGCGAGGCAGCACTCTTTGTGCCGTTTGCTCACTGCCTCTTCGTCTTGTCACACTAGGCTAACCTCTTTCTTGGCCTTTGAAATGCACACCTCTCCTCCAAAAGCACTTCCTTGATGCGCGAGCCTCTTCAGTCCAAAGAGACGTGACAAAGGCCGTTTGTGCTCATTATGAGCCAAACTGCCCCTCTCTGTAGATGGCGCCAAATGGATGATTGACACTTCTTTGATTACATTTTTGAAATATATCAAAAATTGCCTTTTTTGTTGTGGATTTTTCTTTCTTATGTTTAATCAGACTGTACATGTCAAGATCAAATAGAATTGAAAATAACAGAGGCGTGTACTAAAACAATCCAAGGACGCATCGGTAATGTCTGGGATGACAAGGGGCTTCGTCAGGTGTGGAAATCTTCCTCCTCACCTACTCTTTTGCCCTCCGGCGCAACTCTCGGGCGAGCGGTAAGTTGGGCAAAGCCAGTGGAGTGATAATCCTCTTAGGAGACACATTGCACATTTGTCAGTGTCCAAATAAAGCACAACCTTAGGGGATTTAGCAGGGAGGTGTTTGTTCATTCCCCCGACGCCCCGCTGTGATTGAGAAGATCTGGGACGGGGTAAGACCCAGGCAGCGGGTTAGCCGCTTCCAGGGAGACAGGAGATGAGCTGCCTTCGGAAAGGTAGAGGGGCGGAATATGCAGTCTGCTCCCAGAATATCCCAGTGTTGACACTGGCAGAGGCACGGTTTCCATCCAGCTTTTAGATACACACAGACGGCTTAGAGACTATAAACAGCCTCTTATTTTCAGTCTGCAAAGACAAAATATGGATGGTCGGACAAGAAATCCAGTGCGCGGTAATTCTGGCTGGTTTCATTAAGCTCTGCTAACCAGTTGATTTTGCCTTGAATGATGTGTAGATTGAAATAATGCACACATCTGTGCATTAGTTCATCCACAATTTTTTCAAGCCTGGGTCCTGAAGAAGAAAGCCTTTAATTCCATTGCTCCATAGCCCCCCTAAGTAGGATTTTCTGTTTTAAAGTTAAGTCTTAAAGACCTTTTTCACTTAGCATAGAGTGTAATTGTATACATTTGCTGGTTTAAAGTAATTGGCTGTTGTTTTTTAATGATGGGCTCTGTTAAATATATTTGCATGGAATGCAAAGGCCTTTTGTTCCCTACCAGACCCCTGACTTTCGTTCGTTAAACCTGGACAGGACCTCTGTGGATTTATTTCACGACCCAGCTTGTGTTCCTCTCTGCAGCCTCATCAACTCTCAAACCAAGAATGGTGCCACGCCGCTCTACCTGGCCTGTCAGGAGGGCCACCTGGAGATCGTCCAGTACCTGCTCAAGGACTGTCAGGCAGATTCCAGCATCAGAGCCAACGACGGGATGACAGCCCTCCACGCTGCTGCGCAGATGGGCCACAACACGGTCATCGTCTGGCTGGTGGGTCAGAGGGAAAGCCTTATTTCCGATTTGTTCAAATTGGCCACCGTTTTCCGTTGATGTCTCTCACGTCTCTCATTTCTGTCCTCAGATGAGTTTCACGGAGATCAGCCTGACGGACCGCGACGGCGACGGGGCCACGGCCATGCACTTCGCGGCCAGCCGAGGCCACGCCAAGGTCCTGAGCTGGCTGCTGCTGCACGGCGGCGAGATCGTCACCGACAGCTGGGGGGGGACCCCGCTTCATGACGCGGCAGAGAACGGCGAACTGGAGGTGGGTGGGAAGCTACGTGGAGGAAAATTTTTGGAAAACTCTTGAACCTCAGCTAGCTGTATGAATCTCAGCTAACCATCTGCTTTGAATGGCTAACCTCTTAGCCTTTGTCTGACCTGCTGTTTTGACTAATATTATGTTTTCATTCCAGTGTTGTCAGATCCTGGTGGTGAACGGCGTGGACCTGGGTATCAAGGATCAGGACGGCTTCACGGCGGCGGACCTGGCAGAGTATAACGGCCACAGCCAGTGTGCCAAGTACCTGCGCACCGTGGAGAACATGGTCAGTGTCGTTGGGGGGATCACTGGTTGACAGGCGTGCAGTGGTTGTTCAGGAGTCTGTGGATGCTGCTGACCCAACTTTGACAGTAGTTTATTATGCAGATTTTTAGAAGGTGTTAACACTTGAAATCTGTGATTATGGAATATTCAGTGTGCACACCAGCGAGTGTTCAGCCTCTCAGAAACATATTTTCTTCCTTCTGACTCGTCCCTTCAGGGACTCTCAAGCCAATCTCCTTAATTTTTCTGGTCAGCTGGGAGGTGTTCCATTACTGTGCGCTAATTAAACCAAAGGTGTTCTCCTCGTTTGGGTCACTGGGGACTGTCGTGTTGGGATTTGAGGATTGGGCATTAGAAGTAAACTGTCATGCGGGATCACAATTGAAGCTTTAATTCGGGCTTAATAGTATCCATACGTACGTATCCATAATCCTCCGGCAGAGTGTGGAGCACCGCATTTTGTCCCGGGACCCCTCGACGGACCTGGAGTACAAGCAGCCCGACTCGGGCCTCTCGTCCCCAAACACCACCATGCCACCGGCCAGCCTGGCGGCCCAGTTTGACATCAACTCTCCGTCCAGCTCCATGTCCAACTACGACTCAGCCAACTCCAGTCAGTCCAGCACCGGCGAGAAAAGGGTCAGCGGGACCACCTCCAGGGACCCGCCCACTCAGCTGAGCAGGGTGGCACACACAGGTGTGTGTGGGTGCAGGGATTTTTTCTATTTCTGACTGTACATTTTTATGATTATGTAGATACTTCTGACATTGAAAGACAGTTTTATTCCCATATGTGGACAAATTTTTAAAGGAACTCATTAAAAAAAGGAAATAAATGAAGCTGTCACATGAACACGATGGCCATACCTTCAGGTGCACAGTAAATTGGTGCTGCACCCTAGTGGTGTAGGTGTAGAGTGTTTTATTACAGAGAGGATGACTTTATAACCACCTCATTCCAATTCACATTTGAAAAAAAAGGGGAAAAAGTTCAAAAACACTTGTGCCGGCCCTCAAACGTGGACTCTGCCTCTGCTGCAGGTGCGTCTGATTCGGCCATTTCAGACATGCAGGCGTACATGGACATGCTAAACCCAGACATCGGCTCAGACGTGCAGAAGAAGAACAGCGCGCCATCGGCCTCCAATCCTCCGCCTCCACCCACCTATCCCCCGCCGCCTCCTCCCCCGGGGTCTCTTCCAACGCCCCCTCCGCCGCCCAGTTACCCAGCCCCGCAGCCGCCCGCGGAGCCAACGTCAGCAGAGTTCCTGAAGGTCAAAAGCAATCTACGCCACGTGGAGAGCAATTCTAAAAAGAAGAAGGTCAGAAAAAAGCAGCCTCTGGTTACACATAGTTTTAGAACAAAGTGCAAATATTCATTTTGGACATTTTGAGAATTTTGTTTTAAAACTGAATGCTTTGTCGAACAGGTGAGATCATGAAGAAAAACACCAAGGAGAAAGGTTGGGGAGTTTGGGATTAATTGGCCATTCATCGGCCGTTTTCCTCTGGGACTAATCAGATGGGCTTATGTAACTGGGAGCCCAGTCTAAGCACACACAATGCTGTTATTGTATTAGCATGGCTAACGAGGCTAACAAAGATGCTCATTACCGCGGCAGGTCCTTCGGGTTGGCACGCACAACCGTTTTTGTGATGAGTTCCATTTTAATTCCACTAATTAATCTGGTTTCGGACCACTCAGATGGGTTATCGAGAGTGCAGAGATTAACAATGACATCAAGGTTTGTGCTGCAAATATGAAAAGTTGTGCTATTCCAACCCCCTGAGCCAATGCTGGATGAATATTTGCAAGTCACAGAAACTAAACATAACATCTTTTTTATTCACATCGCATAAAAAGGTCAAGGGAAAACAAACACCAACTGATCTGTTAGGTGTTATAAATTCCATATGTGGCAACAGTGTCTGATCTCCGGGAGGAGCCGTGCGCTGTTTGTGTGTGCACGCATGATCAGTCAGACCGCAGAGTTTTTAATTAGTGCCATCTTCTCTCTCCTCCTCCTTCACCCTGAGCTTGTACCCAGGTGACCAACCCAGGCGTGCTCTCATTAACTATTGAACAAAAGCCAGAGCTGAAAACACATACACACACACACGCACACGCACACACTCACACAATAAAGATAACTGTGTTCCACATACATTTGGAGGAAAACAACATGGCTGCCATAGCAACAAGGGCTGATCTCAAAGCTTTCAGCTGGTGGTGGAAAGCTGTTGAATGAGGTTGCAAATGTTTCTCTCTTGTTTGTTTATCCTGGGATTTTTCAGGTCCTCGCCACCCCCATCCCATTCACACACACACACACCCTAAAGTTTCTTTAAATCGTCACACAGCAATCTGAGATCTCAACACTTTTCTGACACATCGCTGCCAAAGCCGCGAAACCAAATCAGAAGGTTCTAATACCCAAAGCCTTGGGGATTTGAGCCCCGTCGGCCATGTTGAGGGCAGCGCCTGGTCTTTGTGTTTTGCATAAGAGGTACCGGACAGGGCCGGGGAGTGGTTGGCCCGTGGGCTGGTGGTGACATCATTACCGCCGCTGTGGCCGCCCTGATAGGTTATTGATGAGGCCTGTGGGTAAAGTGAGAGGGCAGGTAGAGTGACAGGCGTAGCGCTGAGCGGAGCCGAGCGGAGAGGAGCAGATGCTCTGGATTTGGTAACACCGGTTCTCGGTGCTTGGTTTGGTTTGTGGACACGGCTGCTCAGCCCCAAGGACAGGATTCTGAACTCAGGTAGGACTTGAAGAGGGATTAGGATTTTTCTCGATAATCCAGTCTGATGCAAGATTTTGATCTCCCAGAGATGCTTTCTTCTTCCTCAACTGAGTGCTTTTATCTCCTCTTTCCCTGGATATTTTGTATTATACTTTCAAGATTGAACTGAATGCTTTCTTTTGTTTTTTTTAGCAGTTTTTATTATCTGCATGTATTTTTTTTTTTTTTTACCAAAACCCACTTGCTTGTGGTCGATGCTCTTTGCATACCAGAAGCAACCAGCACGCTGAACAGAATCCAACCACATGTTCACTGAGCTGCAGTTGGTTCTAAAAATGAAAGTATCAGCCTGGAAACATTGACTCCATGCTGACAGGCAGACCTGTAGATAATAGCTGTATATGTAAGTGTGTGTACCAAGGCCGTGTGGTCGGCCCCGTTCCCCGGAGGATGACAATCAAACCATCTGTAGCGCTCTCCTGCTCACATTACCCTCCCAGCTGATGAGTGCTCAGGGACCGTTCCTTTGACAGCAGACACGAGCAAACACACCCGTAGCGGCCAATCACAACGCAGGAACAGGACACCACAAAGGAGAGGTCAAGGGTCAGCCGTGCATTATTTGCTCCTACATTCATGCGGGCATCTGCCTGACGTCCGAGGCCGTCGGCTGTTTTTCACGTGGAGGCAACAATGTAAATGCATGTCTGGAGACGTCTGAAGCCCATCCCAGGATTTGAAAGGCAAAGTAACTGCATTTTACCTGTAGGGATTCTGTTGCAGCCGTAGGATTTAAGGGGATTTTTAATGAAAGTGTTGCATTTGTCCTGTCTCCTGAATAATCAGACTCTCCTGGTCTGCCACAGACACCGGGGCAGAAAGTGGGAGCCAGGGGAGGCTCTGTTTGGGGCTCCCAGCTAAAGCAGCATGCAGCCTGTCTGTGTTGGCCAAACACAGCAGGAATGCTAATGCTCTGCTTTCAAACGACATTGTTGGTTTTGCTAAAGATGAATAAAAGCTTTGTTCTGTTATTCAAACAATGCTGCTTTGGTCACACCACAGAGCTAATCTGCCACCAAAAGCTAATAAGAACACTTTAGAGCGCACGTTGTTCTGTGAATGGCATTTGAAAAAGGCAATTTGTTTGTTTTCCTCTGTGTTCTTGTTACTTTTTACATACCACTGTATATTCTTATGGGAAACTCTCTCCTTTTTGACTGAGTGGCTCGTTTTCTTGTTATTTCACACAGCTGGCTCCAGGAGAGGGCCACGACAGACTGCGGCGCGTGGACTCCAACAGAAAGTCCAGGAGCTTCAGCAAGCAGCCCAGCACTGGAGACTACTACAAGAACCTCAGCAACGACAGCGCCGAGCCCCGAGGGAGCAGAGCAATGGCGCCCAACGAGGAGGTAACCCCACCCCGCTGGGTTGCACAATCCCACGGTTGCAGCCATCTATTCAGTCTGCTTTCCAGATCATTTAGCTTTTCCTGCTGCTTGGTGTCACCTTCCCATCACCGCTTGTTCTGTGTGTACGTGCATGATGTCGCACAGCTGTTAGATGTTCTCGCTCCCACCTCATGCAACTGCGTCCTTATTTCCATGGCTTCTTGCGTCTACAGACCTGAGCCTCCAGTCCACACCCCGCGGCCCCAACCAGAGAATCCAGTTGCCCTCTTGTTCTGGTTTTACTGGCGCATGTGTTATAATACACTGGGTCCAGTGCAGCTCCGTCATGACAACGCAGCTGATTAGTTTCTATTCAAGTCAATGCGTCAATGTACGCTGGCTGTGGCTCTGCCTCCAGCGAGGATGTGGGCTCCAAACACCCTCCGTTAAAATACGCACCAGTTCTCGTTTGGGATGCCGGAGCACGCCACAACAAGCTGCAGCTGCAAAGCAAACGCATTTGCTGTATTTTGGGGGTAACCAAGTGGCTACTTACAGCCGCATACCTCCACTGGCAGCAGGAAAAGACCAGCGCATCATTGCTGTCCCCGGGGACGTGTCTTGATAATCTCAAGGGTCTCTGGAGTGGAGGGGTGGGGGTGGGGCTCACACTGATATGGGGTACAAGCTATATTAAGCCAATTAGGCCCCTCCCGGTCTCAGGGGCACCCTAGCAGATGGGGCGACTAATCACCCGGACCAACGGCACGTGCTGCCGCGACCCATCTGGGCGCAGCTCCTCCCATGCACCTCCCAGGGGGGAGCTGCGGTGTGAAGGGGGCAACAATGGCGAGCACGCGTCTGGAGGGTGGAAGAAGGGCGGGGGTGGAGCTGAATGTCACAGCCCATTAATATCCCTCCAGCTGAGATATGGCACGCTTACGGCGCGTGTCAGACACGTGCGTGTCAGGGGAGGGGGGGTCAATCACTATCACTTGCAGTGACAGATGGTTTCTTGTCATGGGCTCCCCTCAGAGTTTCCCTCCAGAGATTAGCTCATGTTAGCAGCCGGGTATTATGTCTTTATGAGTCAATTAAAGACGGCAGCAAGCAGAGGGACGACGCCTCTAATAGGGCTGCGTCCATCTGTCACTGCTGACAGTCTGCGCTTATTTACTGCTCACACAGGACGGCAGAAGGTTCCACCGACATGCCGATACAGGGGACTCCACCCGCAGCCTTCAGTTCCAACCTGTTAGTTTTATTAGTATTATTGCTTCTATTAGTAATAGTTAAAATCTGAGTGTCTACCAATCTGCCTTGACTGTTTCCATTTGTTGATGACTATTCTCGTCCAACTATTGATTGTTTTTTTTTTTTCACTTTCCATTTTTTGTGCACAAGCCAGAGGAAAGCGGTTAATCAGAGCACGTACTCTGACCATCAAAAACCAGTGACACAGGTTTTAAACCCACCAAGAGCTTTGCCACTCGAGGGACTAACGCAGCTCCGCCCCCTCTGTTCAGGGCTCTCTGTTATTGGAGGAGCGTAGCAACAGCCCCGCCCACACCGCTGCAAATGGCACCATGGAGGAGACGGCGGCGCCTCCACCTCCTCCACCACCGCCTCCTTTTCCAGCGAGCAATCCAACGCCGCCTCCACCTCCCCCTTTGCCAGCCGACCAGACTCCCCCAGCCGGTAACCCCACCAACCAGCGACGCCCCTCATCATCATCAGGGGGAAGTGAGTTTTTCGTCCGGCTTTTGTCCCATTTGCCACCCGCCCTTTATTTTTTACACTTTTACTTTCTAAAAGGCTATTAAAGAGAAAAAAAACATCATATTATGTGTACTTTTGGGAGTGTGACCTCACTGGTTGAATCTGACCCTAGCATCCTTAATAATGGATTGTAAATTAATGATGTGGGGTTTCTGTTACTCTAAGAACTGGTTTAGTGTTCACCCATTTACTTAAGTGCCCCACGTTGCCCCGGATGCTGCAGTGTATCAACACACATCTTTGACAAGTAAAAGTTCGCTGTCAGTCGTGCTGACACGGGCACCGTGATTGCTTTTTGCAGATTGAACCATGTTTATTAGCGCTGACTGGGCTAACCCTGGTGACCACTGATCGCTGCTCGTACCTCCCCGGCACCCTTTTCCCTTTTTCTGCCTGATGATTGCACATTTTCACTCGCTCTGTCTGCATCTGGTTCTCGCTTTGCTTCTTCTGTGGTTTTTTCTCTTCTTTACTGCTGCTCTGTCAAGGCGGGGATGTGTCTGCCTCGCAGGCAGAGGGATGTGTGCCCAGAGTGATGAAAAGTAAGTACTGGCCACAGATAAAATAGGCAAAAACAGAGTGATGTATCCCTGTTTCCTCCCTGGCGCCTGGGGAAAAGTAGAAAAAAGAGAGAATAAAATTCCCTGTTTGTCGTCCATGATTCTTAAAAGGCCTGAAAGGCTAGATTTGAGGTTCTGCCCAAACACCTGCGCAATTCACACTCCTATATTCTATCATATTTAATCACATTTTGTGGGTTTATTTTCTGTGTCATAGCTCATTTTGGAGGGGCTGTAAACTTTTACCAGTGGGATTCAGACAACTTTTAGCTAACAATGTATATTATGGTTAAAGCTTTGTTGAACCATCTATTTATGCCCGACCTGCTGTCTAATGGGATAGCAATAAAATGCTTAACTCCACTATAGCCTGGCTAATAGCATGACTTGTCTTTAAGCAGCAGGGCGTCTGTAACAGGCAGTTAGTTGGTCGTAAAGTTGAAGGCCACCAGCGTGTCTGAGCTGTTTCTACACCCTACAACCAGGTGGCTGATTGAAAGTGTTGAAACTCCACCGCCGGAGGCTCCTGATTGTCTCTCGATGACTAAGAGGATGTATACGGCTTCTGATTTTCCTTTGTCCCAGGGGAAGAAAAAGGTTTGCGTTGGACATTCTTGAGTTGTGTGACTTGAGTTTTTTGTCTCTACCACCACCTTTGTGCACATTTGTCCTGTCATGAACCTAGCCTACACAAAAGAGTGTTTTCACAGAACGTGGGGGCTTCACGTCTGCTCTCAGCCCCCTCAGAAAAAATAACATTTCTGTCATAAATGCTAACTTTATTGGAGGGGTGTTAGTAGCACTTGAATAGGACGTTTTACTGAGGGACATTTTCTGCTGACTGGAGGGTTGAATGGCCATCACATGCCGTCATAAACGCATTCTAGGGCGTGAGCCGTCTGAAAGTGCAAAACTGCAAACCGGCTCAGCAGGTTTCGGCCCCTCGGCTCTTTGATTCCTCCAGATTCCTGTAAATAGGAGGTGAGGTGCGTGCGTGAATGTGTACGATTGTGCGTCAGGGCCCGTGGGGGGGGGGATTGATCCAGTCGAGCGGACTAACAGGATGGGGATTGAAGATTCTGTGTGTATGTGTGTGTGGGTGTGGGTGCGGTGAGCTTGCATTGGTGTGTGTGTGTGTGTTAATTCTCGCCTGGCTTGCCAATAGCCGCTGTCACTTCCAGTTACTGGTGATTCCTTTAGAATTTGCCCCGACTGTAATGATGGGTGTTTAACAGAAAGCTGCTCTCTCCTTTCAGAGAGAGAGAGAGAGAGAGAGAGAGAGAGAGAGAGAGAGAGAGAGAGGGAAAGAAGGAGGGAGAGTGGTGGGGAGAGTGAAGGGGTTGCAGGCTAGTGAAGTGTTCAACTCTAAAGGAACCAGTTTTTCATGGGAGAGCTGATTTGGTTTCCTGCAGAAATGAGC
The DNA here is from genome assembly GCA_000180735.1 of Tetraodon nigroviridis. Classification (NCBI taxonomy): domain Eukaryota; kingdom Metazoa; phylum Chordata; class Actinopteri; order Tetraodontiformes; family Tetraodontidae; genus Tetraodon; species Tetraodon nigroviridis. The sequence goes on from CAAE01014710.1 coordinate 405,894, forward strand.
GATCAATGAGAAACTGTCGTTTACTGGCTGAAGCTTAACTTGGAGGTAAGGATGCTGTTGGCTTTCAGGGGATTTGGTGTTTTTAAATAAACCTATGTGCCTTTTATAGTAGCTGCACATTCGTTTTTGCCAACAACCATCAGTAAAATGGTAAAAAAGCTGTTGTTCTGCTGTGGTTTGAAGCTCAGTTGCTCTTTCCATAACGTCATCAATAAATATTAATTAAAGAATTTTGAAAGTAAGAATTATGTAGAAAATAATAAAATACAAAATGAGATCCCTCTTGTGTATTCCTGAGGTTTCCTTGTTTATTTTCAAGTGTCTTTTATTGCACCAGGAATAAAAAGGCCCTGTTAGAAGGTGAAGTGCGTCTGAATATGCTGTATTGTTTCCTCTAAGTAGCTTTGCTCCGGTGAAAGCTGCATATAATACGAATATTATCAATCCTGCCTCCTTACAAGGTTAAAGTTCTGTGTTTGCTTAGCCGGGAATACATCAGGTGACCCTGTGGATCAGGTGTCGCCCAGCAAGAGGCGGGATCTGTATCCACAGGGTCACCTGATGTATCAAGCTCCGCCTTTTGCTGGGTTCAGTGTAATCGAATCAATTACATGTAAATGTTTCTCTTCATCTGAATTTACCTGATAGTAACAATGTGCTGAACACAGAAAATATTGGGATAGATCGTCCTTGGTAGCTAAAAAAAGTTGAATTAGAATAAAGTTTAGCCTGAGATTATCAATGAGGAGCAGGTGTGCAGACCATAATAATATCTGATCATTGCCTAACATTCTCCATGGATAAAATATTTAACACTGAATAGAATAGAGCTTTATTTGAAACGTCCCCCTGTCATTCTCTCCCACCCTGTTTCAGTGCTTTCCTCCCTGTCCTCCCTCCATCCTGTCCTCCCCTGTGCACGTTTTAACTTGCCACCTCCGTCCGTTTCCCTGCAGGCACTAAATCCTTCAACATGATGTCCCCCACCGGAGACAACTCGGAGCTGCTGGCGGAGATCAAGGCAGGGAAGAGCCTGAAGCCCACGCCCCACAGTAAAGGCTACACCACTGTCTTCTCCAGCGGTGGACCCCCAAGCAGCAACGTGGGTCCTCCTACATCATTCCTAAAGATCCTGGCTGACACATGTGCACTTAATAACTTGCAAAGTAGAAATAATAAAATCAAATGTATCCCTGTTTCTTTGATTTTCTAGGGAAGCCTCACATCTCCGTCAGAGTCTCGCATATCCAGCCCACCGCCCACGCCATCATCTCCTCCTCCATCCGCCTCTCCCGTCCTCACCTCGCCCACCACCACCAGCCCCAGGTCCACGCCGACCGGCAGTGGCTCCGGCAGGACCATGTCGGCCTCCTCCAGCTACGAGCAGCTGGCCACCAACGCCGCCGTCAACGGGAACGGCGGCGCCACAGCAGGAGCGGACTTGGGCCGGAAATCGAGCCTCGCCGACGTGGAGGCACTGGTGCCGACCCACGATGAACAGGGGAAAGCCATCCCCGAGTGGAAGAGGCAGGTGATGGTGCGGAAGCTTCAGGTGAAGATGCAAGAGGAAGAGGACCACAGGCGCAAGGTAGGCGGGAATGAGCCGGCAGTGCACCTGTCTCTGAGCGCAGCTATCCCACTTGTTGTTTAAACGCTCAAATTTTGGGGAAAAAAAACCACAAAGGGGATAGTTGATGTTTGGATTTGAGTGTGAATCTTTGTGATGCTGAACGATTTCACTTTTTCAACTGTGAAAAACGAAGAGTGAAACATCGAGAGGGAATTAGGGCTGTCAAGGGTTCCTTTTATGTCGGCTCTTAGCACTGCAAAAGAGACTTTGTGCGTTGACACAAGGAGCCAGAACAGAAGCAGGTTGGCTGATTTGAGTTTGTGTGTTTTCAGCATGTTTTAAGTTCTGATTTTGCACCTAATTGTGGAGCTTTTAGGTCCTGGGTAAATGAACATGAGCATGGGGTCGCAATCATGATCTAAATCTTCAGTCTTCAACTCAAAACAAATTAATATCAATAAAGTATTTATAATAAATATATCTAAATTAGGAATGTTAGGGAACAGGGGGCTCCCTAAGACATTACAGGCAAATATTATCTGCTCGAAGCATCAGTGGGTGAGGCGAGCTCCCACGTTTACTAGATTTGAGTAAACGCCTGACTTCTTCTCTCTCTGCATGCGTCTGCAGTGAACTGACTGACTCGTGGCTGCGCGTTGTGGGCTGGTGTTTGACGGTGGAGCTTTGCAGCTCTGAGTTTTTACATGCTGATTCAGTGGTGTGATGCCGGGGCCCATTCACACTACAGGATGTCCACATCCTCCAAACTAAAAGACCAACTTAAATAAAGAAGGGTAACTGTTTCTACATGGCTTCATTCAAGAAGGTTCTGTCCATACAGGGAGGATAAGTTGATATTATTTCCACTCGAGGTCTCTTATAATCTCTACATTAAAGATTAACCTCACATAAGTCCAATAAACAGTGAAACAGAAGCACCTTTGCACGCTTAAACGACCCTGATAAACCTCCACGGCTGCGTGTCAGCGTTTCTCCTTAAACCACCAGCTTTAAATCAAAACTCTCAGATGGTCTGAGCTGGAACAAATTTAGGTTTTAAAGCTGCAGTGTCTAAAACCTGTTGCATAAAAGGACGAATGCGTCTCTTCTGTTTTCTAGTCATTCAAATCAAAAGCGAGCAGCTTCCGGTTGCTAGCGAGGCAGTGCCATTGCACCACTAAATCCATGTAAATCCTGTGTGTCACGGTGGATTTGCGCTGAAGTGTGTGTTCACACCAGGAACGCTGAGCTGAAGAAATCCCCCCTCCCTCCCCCTCCCCTTTCTTGTTGTCTCTCGGTCTCCTTCGACCGCTGATTTAGTTTGTAGCGAGTGGACACTACCAGCCCCAGGAATGGCACTACTCCCACACCCACAATGCCATTCTGGGCCCGTTTGGGGAGCTGATGACCGAGAACGACCTGAACCGCATCGAGAAGCAGATAGAGAACCTGCAGGTCATGCACAAGGTCTCTGAGGTGGAGAAGGAGCTGGAAGAACTGGAGCAGGAACTCCAGCAGCTCCTGCCGGTCTCTGCGGCCCTCACCCAGGGGCACTTCTCAGTCAACCCAAAGCAGGTCCACGGCCAAGCCGAAGACCTCCCAGCCTGGTGCAGTAAGATTTCCACGCTCCTCAAGAGTATGGCCATCCTGCTCGCCACTCTAGGGGGGAAAGAGATTGACATCCTGGACCTTATATGTCCTAAAAGTCCCCAAGAAGAGGCAAGAAAAGAATGCGCAGCTCAGAACCAACCACCGGGATCAGCGGGCTCCGGCTTCATCGGACGCTCTCAGTCCTTCTCCACAAGAGAGGACGTGGAGAAAGAAATAAGGCAGTTTGGAGTGTCGGTGAAGAATCTCAAGGCCAATTATGAAGTCCAGAATCAGTCACAGTGTGCAAATCACAAGGCAAACAGGGTGTACAAGCGCCAGAGATCGCTCCCAGTGGGGAGCGGAGGTGGTTACGGTCCAGAGGCCATTTGTGAGGGAGAGAGTCCCAGCTCTGCTGCTGAGGACCTCCTCTCCTGTACTACTGCAGAGCTTCCCTCCATAGAGGAATCAACCATCCTCCTAGTGGAGGAGCCACTCATCGCAGCCTCCAAGGCTCCACTGACCTACGGCCCCTCCGAAGTAACGTCAGCCACTGACGTGGAACCCTTCGGCCCGGTCCTGTCTGTGGACCCCATTTTAAATAACGACCAATTAACAAGAAGCTTGGAAGTGCAGACGGATCTGAGCTACGTCCAGGAATGCATTGAAATGAGGAAAGAGAGAATCGTCTTTTTGTTCCTAGAACACTGGCGCAAGTACACCATCTCTGAATTGTACCGAACTAAATACGCCGGCAGCAGGGGCAACTTTTTAGACGTCGGCTGTGAGGACTACGGCCAGCTCACTGCGGAGACGAGCGGAGAGCTGCCGAGCGAGGATGACAAACTTCTGCTTTTCATGAAGTCGAAGCAGGTGGTTGGGAATCTGATTGGCCACTGGAGAACCATCGTGAGTCAAGTCCCTTCCAGGCAGATCCGCCGTCTGAGCCGCGCGCAGATGATCTACTGGCCAGAACACTTCCTGCCGCATTTGAACGGCTCTCCGGTGAGCTACGAAAGCCTGACCCTTGACCTCTTCATGCTCGGCTACTTCCAGCTGCTGGAAATGAGCATGTCTCGCAGCGAGCGCAAATTCCGCCACCTCTTGTGCTACGAGATGTTCGACCGCCTCGGAAGCCATCAGTGGGAGGTCATACGGCAGTTTCACAGGGAGGTCATGGAGGACATCGAGAAAGGGAGGCGAGACTGGACGGACGGCTTTGAAGACATCAAAGAGCGGTATTTCGGAGACTCTGACTGTGGAGGGATGCTGACTGCTTCCCTGTCCTCTATGTCTCCTCAAATGTCCCCTCTGTCCATAGAGGGCTCCCTCCCTCCCCCGCCATCCCATCCTCCACCGCCTCCACCTACCCACCCTGCACCACCGCCTGCAGACCTCCAATCTTCTTCAGCCTCACCCTCCTCTTCCTCCTTGGACACACCTGAGCAGCCGTCATTGCCCACAGACTCCGAGGGAAACGTGCCAGAGCCGAACGCTAAGAGTAAAAGTGTGCACTTCACCGACGGGCCAGGACAGGAGAGGCAGAGGGACAGAACGAAAAGCTCGGCGCGCTCTGGTCGTCCCACCGTCAAATTCCAAGAGAACCCTCGCGCTGACGAAGAGGACGAAGACCCCGTCAAAGCCATCTATGAGCTGAAAGAGTTTAGCAATGAGGAGATCATCAGATACATCGACCGCAGCTTCGCTTTCTGGAAAGAAAAGGAAGCTGAGCTGTTTGATATCTGACCCTAACTAGGGATCAAATAAACCGAAACCTGGGGGGCATGTTCATGAGTTGAGAACTCCCATTTGAAAGTCCAGTGTGGTTGCCATGGGAACAGTTCCAGGAAAAAGGGTTTTAGAGTAAACATTTGCCATACCATATGGAGACGTGTTTGTAAGCAATGGCCTGAATTTTATATAGATAGATGGATAGATAGATGATTGATAGATAGATGTTTTGTAACAGCTCTTTCATCCCCTCTTATGGCACATTCACACATGTTTGGACTCCATTTGTCTGCTCCCACAGGTGGGATTTGTCTGGCTTTGTGGAACGTTTAAGGTTCAGTCAAAAACCCTCAGACAGATTCCAACCGACAGGACAAAGCTGATGCTATCAGGTGTCGCCAGGAATGTCCTGGAACTAAATCACTAACTAAAGAAAACCTTTGTGCCTCCAACTTTCACACCACGCTGGATGTGCCAGGAATAACCAGGAAATAAGTAATTTATCGAAGTGCTTTCTCATCTGAAAGATGCATCGAATGAAGCCCTAAAATTGCTCCACGCTGTCTGTTCCGTCATTTTGTTACTTTGTTGGAGTGTTTTTGAGACATTGGTTTAAACTTTGCATCCAACTACAGTTTACCGGCTGGAAATAAAGCTTGACAGCATATTTGTGATTATAGAATTTTATTGGTTTCCAAACTAAAACAGCCTAGCGGCCATTTACTTCTTTTAACCATCTGGTCAGATCAGCAGGATGGTTATAATCACCTGGATGTTTACAACAGTGACACAGCCGGTCTGCGGCTCTGTAGGCCGAGAATCACTACATTCTGGGTGTATCCCGATTACCTTCAACCAACCTTCTTAGCACCACCCGCTGCGATGCTTTCTGTGGCTTACAGGTGCCATAAGGAGGTTACGGTCAGGCTTTTTACATCTCACATGACAAAAGGTCATGGGATCGAAGGCTAAACCCAAGGCATCAACGGATTTCACTGGCTCCACGTCTGGAAATAACATGATAAAGAGAGTTCCACGGCGTGATTGTTGTGCCCGTTAGCCAGGGTTTGTTCACCACTCTTGTCTGTGTATCAGCGCTGCAGTGTTTGCTCGAGCTCCTGGCAGGGATGAATCAATCAGTGGCCCGCGCCTTAAGCTTTTCTTCTTGTGTGTTCTCTTCTGTAATTCCCAGGGGAATGATTAAAAATTCAGCATGCAGATAATCTTACCTGGATTCTTTTTGCCAGGGGAAGTGAAAAGCCCCAGCGAGAGAAATGCAAAGGGGTAATGTGACTTGGGAAACTGAAGATGGCCGCCCCCGCTCCACCTCTGATTACAACCTGAAAGAGAAAAAAAAGGATCCAGTTTCTGTTTGTGCACATCTGATTGTACGTCAAAGCGTGTCATTTCAAGTAGATTAAACGGGAGAGGACCGCCGTGAGTGGCTGTTTCCAGTGCATCTAACAGACGTTTATGAGGTTTATGCAGAACATGTTGGACATCCAACATGTTTCCAGAGTTAGACCAACTTTGTATGTTAGAACAGGTTTATCAGTGGCCTTAGTCCTTAACCCAGTTATCTAATGAATGAGTTTTGTACATAAACCACTCTTTAGCGCATTAGATTCAAGCAACAGTTTTCAGAGGGGAACTTTCTAAAGCAGACGGTGGGGCGGCTGTTAATTCAGATCTTTTACTGACGAGCGTGGGCTGCCGTCTCCTCCCATGTTCCCCTTCACCCCTGTGTCCACATGCAGGCTGAGGCAGAGGCCGCTCGTCTCGCATCCATGCCAGCCTGGAGGAGAGACATGATGAAGAAGAAACTGGATGAAGAGAGGTGAGTAACGAAACTGTGCTGCAGAAACTAGTCGCGTTGGCTGTGCTTGATTATTTGACCCTTAACATGTGCTTCTTTCCTACCTGAGGCTTTAGAGTATGTTATAATATGTGTTTTGCGTGTGGAAAAGACAACATGGGTGTTTTGTTGTAGCAAGCCTTGCCCTATTTGGTATTTACACTCTTTTCTTGTTCTTATGTCCTCCTGATGTGAAAGGGAACAAAAAAGGTAAGAAAACCATTTTGGATATATCTCAGTTTGGATTATTTTAGCCTCAAACCATGCTGTAAAATGTAGTAAATCAGAAATGAAGCAGTGGTAGGACAGACTTCCAGCTTGACTCATTGTGGAGCTGGAACAGAAGCCCAACAGGAGCGAGGCGAAGCTTCACAACACGGGGTCATCTGCGGGCCCTTTTGGGCCACCTGGTGGCCAAAAGCGGGGACTGCACTAACCTGCAGATTCTTCACTTTTGTCATCTAGAAAAGCAGAACAGAAGGCCAAAGAGGCCAAAGAGATCGAGGAGAAGACAGAGCTGGAGCGGCTACGCACCATGGGCTACGATGAGACCAAGCTGGCCCCCTGGCAGCGGCAGATCATCCTGAAGAAGGGGGATATGGCCAAACAGTGAAAGGTCCCTGCTCCAGTGGCCCCCACGTCTCCGTCCCAGACACGGCCTCAGCAGGACCCCAGAAGCGTTGAGACCCTGCTCCAGTTTGAACGACACAACACCATGATCTTGTTGCGCGAACAATTGCTGAAACGTGTGCTTAAACGTGCACACGCCCCTAATTTAAGTCTACTTGTGTCTAGTGTGTCAGCCATGTAGACCTACCGTAGCCACATTCGTGCATCACACATTTATTGGAAACCTCACTAAGCTCCGCGCAGGCGTATTGAAATCTGAAGCAGCTATCTGTCTGTAGACGTTTCACAGCTTTATCTTAGTAGAAACATGCGGTATTGTTGTAAATTCTAGATGCAATTTCTTATTTTTAATACCAGAGTCAGAATCTTCATCACACTACTCCAACACTACACTTGCTCTCAGCCTGGAATAGAAACTGGAATAGTCAAACACTGTATATCCTGTTTTAAATGTAAAGATTGCATAGCTGTTGGGACATGTTGCAATACTCCATTTTCTATATTGAGTAAATTTCAAGCATCTGGAAATGTGGCGCGCAGGTGTAACGTGTTGCTGCCCGACGGCATGAGCAGCTTAACGTGGACATCTCACCGGTGTGCTGAATATTGCAGAAGTAGAAAAGTCTACAGTCGGTCCCGTGTCATGTTCCAGACTTTGTCCCACTAACCTGGAGATGAATCTTTGATGACCAGATCTGCTTACAGACTGAAAAGTGCTGTCTGACAACAGCAAACACACACAATTCCCCAGATCTGACACCATTATTATTATTATTATTATTATTATTATTATTATAATTATCATCATCATCATCATTAGTCCTAGAGCAAGCATTGTTGGCCTACTCTCAAATTGAATATATTATTCCAGTAGTAGAAAATGTGCGTTGACCTGAAGCTTAAACATGATTTCATCAGCACTGACATTATAATTGTTTGGGAATCATTTGCAAATATATTAAATTAGTGTCATCAGATGCCATATATTGTTAAAATTAAAAACTGATATAAATGCCATTGCCATTAGATTTTCTATATATCCATATTCTATGTATATTTGTCTGTCTCTGTACATAGTGGCCCTCTCTGAATATTGTTTCTGTATTGCATTGTATTAATTATTCCAGCCTTGCTCAAATAGAATGTTGGCTAATTCTTGGACAGTTGCATTTTCAGATTGATTAAACTTAAAACAATAAATCTTGAGTCACCAAATACTGTCAAAACAGCTTGCGTCTGCGGTTTTATTATGATAAACTAAAGAAGAAAATCTCTTCATCCGAAAACATTCTTTTGATTAGATAAAGTCTAATTTGCGGTTTAGCTAAAGTGTTTCAAGACTGCCACTTTCAAGGTTTTACATGTGGAATTAGAACTGAATTAGAATGGGACCCAAGCGAAAGCGGCAGGAAAGCAGAGGCAGCGCCCGGTCGAGCCCACCAGCCGCTCCGGGGCGGACAGACTCGGAGCCTCCGGTGCTCCTGCTCGGAGGTCGGACGGGCCACCAGCGGACGAGCCGAACCCTGCCGCACCAATCAGAGGCTGAGGCGGAAGCCAAGCCACCAATCAGAGGGCGGAGATGGCACACCTATATTTGCATAATTTTAAAATTTGTGCACGTTCACCTGTGCCGGTCCTGCCGCACCAATCAGAGGCTGAGGCGGAAGCCCAGTAACCAATCAGAGGGCGGAGATGGCGCACCTAAATTTACATAATTCCTAAATCGTGGCTGATAAATAGAGTTGGCCTGCGCAGGTGTGGGGCTTTCACAAGCTGGAAGTGATTGAAGCGCACCTGTGCAGAGCGGTCACCAGGTGGCGCTAAGCACCAGCCTGTTTCACTTCAGCTTTCCGTCGTTAATCGATAGACAAATCGATTATTCAAAACAATAAATTAATAAATTAATATATTTTATGTCTACATATTAGATCCAAAGACGAGGACCCACCCGGTGGAGGCTGGGTGCACGCCCACCTGTACTGGTGTAACTGGGATGGCGTCACATAAACTATTTTGTAATTTGTTTGCTTGTTTAGAAGAAGTTTGGTTTCGGCTCCGCTGCCGCGGGCAGGTGTCCGCCTGGCGCGCGCACGCAGACAGGCTCACCTGTGATGACGTAGGCGCCTAATGGGATGCCATTGCCATTAGATTTTCTATATATCCATATTCTATGTATATTTGTCTGTCTCTGTACATAGTGGCCCTCTCTGAATATTGTTTCTGTATTGCATTGTATTAATTATTCCAGCCTTGCTCAAATAGAATGTTGGCTAATTCTTGGACAGTTGCATTTTCAGATTGATTAAACTTAAAACAATAAATCTTGAGTCACCAAATACTGTTAAAACAGCTTGTGTCTGCGGTTTTATTATGATAAACTAAAGAAGAAAATCTCTTCATCCGAAAACATTCTTTTAATTAGATAAAGTCTAATTTGCGGTTTAGCTGAAGTGTTTCAAGACTGCCACTTTCAAGGTTTTACATGTGGAATTAGAACTGAATTAGAATGGGACCCAAGCGAAAGCGGCAGGAGAGCAGAGGCGGCGCCCGGTCGAGCCCACCAGCCGCTCCGGTGCTCCTGCTCGGAGGTCGGACGGGCCACCAGCGGACGAGCCGATACCCTGCCGCACCAATCAGAGGCTGAGGCGGAAGCCAAGCCACCAATCAGAGGGCGGAGATGGCACACCTAAATTTACATAATTTTAAAATTTGTGCACGTTCACCTGTGCCGGTCCTGCCGCACCAATCAGAGGCTGAGACGGAAGCCAAGGGACCAATCAGAGGGCGGAGATGGCACACCTAAATTTACATAATTTTAAAATTTGTGCACGTTCACCTGTGCCGGTCCTGCCGCACCAATCAGAGGCTGAGGCGGAAGCCGAGTAACCAATCAGAGGGCGGAGATGGCACACCTAAATTTACATAATTCCTAAATCGTGGCTGATAAATAGAGTTGGCCTGCGCAGGTGCGGGGCTTTCACAAGCTGGAAGTGATTGAAGCGCACCTGTGCAGAGCGGTCACCAGGTGGCGCTAAACACCAGCCTGTTTCACTTCAGCTTTCCATCGTTAATCGATAGACAAATCGATTATTCAAATTAATAAATTAATATATTTTATGTCTACATATTAGATCCAAAGACGAGGACCCACCCGGTGGAGGCTGGGTGCACGCCCACCTGTACTGGTGTAACTGGGATGGCGTCACATAAACTATTTTGTAATTTGTTTGCTTGTTTAGAAGAAGTTTGGTTTCGGCTCCGCTGCCGCGGGCAGGTGTCCGCCTGGCGCGCGCACGCAGACAGGCTCACCTGTGATGACGTAGGCGCCTAATGGGCGACCGCGAGACGAGGAGGAAGCGAGAGCGCGAGGCAGAGACACGAGCGGAGCGGAGCTGTGGGGACGTCAGCGGGCTGCAGACTCTGCTCAGGCCGACTCACCCGCAGCCTCGCCCGGGGGCCACCGAGGACGGACGCCGGCGTGTGTGGGCCACCGCTCCCAGGTAGGACAGCTGTTCCCGGCCTTTCCTCTGCGTGTCACCTCGCTCTTTTCCACCATGGGAATGTGAGGCAGACATGTTTGCTCCCACCCTAATCCGTCTTTCTGAGGACGGCTGAGGAGTGTTTTCCTGCTGAAGTGCATTATTTCAACCAGGCGTTTTACGCTTCTGGCTTCATTGTTTTAGATTTAACTGCGCTAACTTGTCCAGGTTACTTCAACTGATTTGACATCTAGTGTAGGTCCAGGTTAGAGTATTTATTACAAAAAAAATGTTTGGTTGTAGTCTCTCTCCCTTTATTCTTTCTCCCCCTCTCACACAAACGCACACACACACACACACTCTCTGTCACATGCACATGCACACACACACACAGACATGGGACATGGGAGCCCCAGTGTGGGTCAGCGGAGGTATTCAAGGGTCGTGTAGATTGACTAAAGGGGACATTTAAGGAGCAGTGAGATGCAGATAAGCTTGTTTCCAGTTTGCAGCTCATGTCTGGGTTCTCTGGAAGACCCAGCTGTTTGGCTGCTCCACCTTTTCTTACTTAGACTAAAACCACCCAATTCTGTCTCACAAGAAGAGAGTTGTGGGTTCAAAACCCACCCTAACCCTTCTGTGCAAAGGTTCTATGTTCCGGTTGCGACTCAGGTACAGAGAGGTCACAGAGGTCACCGCTGTTTACGACCTCCAAGTGCTCTCAATCTTTAGATTAGTTCAAAGGTTTTCACACTGGTTGGTTTATACTTACAAACCCATCCTTGGGCTGTTTCTTTGGTATCTGCGTGTACACGTGTGTGATTCGCTCTTCTCTTTGTTAACCTGGCTAAATAAAGGAAAGGATCTGCGGGGATGCCCGTGTGACCCTGCTTTAGGCGTTCAGGGGTTGTTTTTTCTGCTTGCAGTCCTTCAGATGCGGGACCTGTGTGGGCCCTGAAGCGGTCGTCATGGAGGGCGTCACGTCCCAAGGCCAGTCAGACCAGTCGCCTCTCCTTTCCGAGAGCCACTTCAACACAGTTCTCCATATATCCGAGCCAGGTGACGACGGCTACCCGGGTCCCCAGGAGGAACCACAGCAGAAGGATGTAGCAGACAGGACCCTCGCGGTGCCTCCGACGGTGGTCCTGAGCACCCAGAGTCCTGCGGCGCTCAAAACCGGCACCCATCAGCTTATTCCTAAGAATTTAGCCACGAGCAGCCGGCCCAAACACCGGCACCACACAACTGTGGTGACCTTCCCCATCGGACTAGAGCACTCGGGCATTTTCACGCGCCACTCGGCGCAGGGCTCGGACGTGTCCTGGGAGGACTACGACAGCGACGGGGACGGCTTCGCTTTACGGAGGAACCGGAGAAACAAGTCCTACAGAGCAGCCGTGACCAGCCTGGACATCGAGGCCATGGCAGGGGGGAAAGGATCTGCATCCACCCTGAAACCTGTCAAAGAAAGCAGAGCCCCGAGTCCCAATCCAGGTCGCAGCCCCCTGCGCAAGGTAGCGTCAGAAGCAGCGTCTTGCTCCTCCGTCCTCAACCGTCTCTAATAGCGTTTTCTAAATGTTGCCTTTAGGGATTTCAGGAAATCTCAGTGTTGCAGCCATCTTTGTTTTAGCGTCCAACGCAACTGTGGCTGCTTTTCTGTCTCCTCTGCAGAGAACCTTCGGGAGAAAGAGGAACCAGAACCAGCGCGGCTCCTTCAAGGATGGTACGTTTGCTCGTGTGTGAGGCGTTGAGGCGTCTGCTCCTCTCTGAAGTCTGGTTATCTGCGTTCATACCTCTCTGCAGCCAGAAACGCCCACTTGTCCCAGCACCACAGACTTCTCCTCACCCCCACCTGTCAGAGGTTTCAAGCACAGACATGTTGTGTTATTGGTGTGTGTGCTACTCTGGCACGCCAAAAAATGCACCGCTATAACTATCCCCAGACTCCCCTCATGTGTACATGTGACCTTATTTGATTAAACAGCGGAGGGTTAAAAGGATCTCTTCCCAAAGGCTCCACAATTTTACCGCTGTTGATACAGAAAAGACAATAAAATCACTGACCCTCGCTTTGGTTTCTGATCCCCAGCTACGCCGCGGCTTTACCAGGAGATCCGCGAGCAGGGGCTGAACTCCACCGTCCAGGATGAGCTGCTGGACGACTTTGTGGTGGTGGAGGCTCCCGTGGAGGACCAGGCCATCGTGGTGAAGAGCTACCGGCCTGTGCAGCTCACCTGGAGCCAGCTGCCGCAGGTAGAGGAGGAGAGCGCGGGGGCTCCGGCGCTCCACCATACTGACACCATACTTTTACATTTTAACCATTTATAGAGGTGTGTTTGAGATTAAATAATCTCCTATACCTAAATATTTCACACCACCGTATACCCAGAACATTTCTCTGGACATTTTTCCACACTGGAGCTCCGGAGGAAAATAGGAAATGGGGACCACGTGTCAGATTTTGTCCAGATATTGTGGTGCAAACGAATGCTGGAGTGGACCGTCTGTGCTGCCGGGTTAGAGGCATGTGGAAAACACTTAGAATAGCTAAATTGTTTCTCAATAACCCTACACACAACAGCCACAACAAGCTTATTGTGCTACTGTGCAACTGCACCTGATTGTGACGGCGTGGTGCCTTCAGGCTCCCTGTCGGCCGTCGGTACATACGTCGAGTGTTTGGAATCAGAGGAGTGTGTATCCAGCGGTCGGGTGTGCTAATGGGTCTTGTTTATCTCTCCAAAGGTGAAGGATGCGGGCATCCTGACGATGATCTCGCCGCAGGAGAGAAAGAGACAAGAGGTGAGTTTTCCTTTATTTGCCAGCGATTAAATCTACCCTAACCTCTCAAGTCTCGTGGCCCACGCCAGGAAATGACGTCATCGTCACACACTTCACACACAGTTCACCTCACCTCGCGCTCAATTTGGCCTTGTCAGCGAAAGTAAAGGATGCCGTCGTGGAACTTGCTGGCACTTGCGGAACGTTTCAGTTCCAGTTCACCGGCAGGGCCTGTGCCAACACCAGAGGGCCACCTGACGTTCACCGCGCCCTGAGGAAGACACACCCCGAGGGTGTTCCGCCCTGGCTGGAGTGCTTTCCCCGCCGTCTTGCACACTCAGTGATCCTGCTGGGTCGGTCTTTGGGTGGCGGCGAGGCCTGGCTGCCTCCAGGGCCCGCGGAGACGCGGGGGTGTGCAGGGGCCCGAGCAGGCCTGGAGCAGCTCGGCCACACTCATCCTTCCTGCTCCTCTCTGACGCTCACTCTCTGAGACATCAGCGCTGCTCTCGGGTTTCCAGGAAGTGCTGTTCACGGGCGGACTTTGGTCCTCTGGACTTTGAAATATGAGTCACCGTCACAAACGTAACGTTCAGCTGGAGCCAGCACTTCATGTCACACAATAAACACCAGTGGACACGCTCCTAAACCAGTGGACACACTCCTAAACCAGTGGACACGCTCCTAAACCAGTGGACACGCTCCTAAACCAGTGGACACACTCCTAAACCAGTGGACACACTCCTAAGTCAGCTTTTAGACCAACCCTGACCTTTCAGTGTGTAAAGAACATGTGTAAATCTGCTTCTTCTATCGGGTCCTCTGGAGTTTTTAGTGTGAAGGCATGAACTGGCCCTTTTGCTCCGGTGGACAGAGGGCTGTCATGAAAGAGGACAAGCTGGACTCGTCCAGCAGAAAGCAAGCCATCAACAGTGGGACTCCTTCCACCGCGGTTGGCAGAGGCCTAGGAGAGGCCTGAGGAAAGGCCTAAGGAAGCTCCCGTGACGTGCGCAACTCCTCTCAGACTGACCCGTGTTCCTTCCCTCAGGCCATTTTTGAGATCATGACGTCGGAGCACTCGTACCTGCACAGCCTGGGCATCCTGGTGCGCCACTTCCACAACAACGGGGCCCTGAGGAAGACCATGACCGCCACGGAGCACCACCATCTCTTCTCCAACATCGCCGTCATCCACCAGATCAGCCAGAGGTGCAGACCACACGTGTGTGTGTGTGTGTGTGTGTGTGTGTGTGTGTGTGTGTGTGTGTGTGCTGTGCGCTGCTGCCAGGGATCTACCTCAGGGGGATTTCCATCCTTAGGATGGTGGTGATGTGTAACCCAGCGCTGTGACTTTCTGAGGGTGCAGACTATTGGTGCTGCTGCTTCTTCTAATGGTTGTGGTGGGGGGTGTGTGTTACCTTAAGTGTGTCAGCAGCAGTGTTGCCCCTGGCCTTCGTCCTCAGGAACTCGTATGCTGCACCAGCGTGTCAGAGCATGCTTGCCAGACAAACTGGTTCCGCTGCCTCCGCTCCGAGCGGCGTTTCCCAGCATTTTAGACGGCAGCGCGTGGCAGGTCTTATCTCCTGGAATGAAACTGGGCTCCTGGAAACCTGAATCACGGGGCGGGTGAAACCGGAAGGCAGAGGGGGTTTCAGGAGCGTCGCTGCCTGCCAGGAACTGTAGGTCGGAGCGCCGGAGCCGTCCCCAGGTGTCGCTTTACTCCTCTTTGTTTTCCAAGGTGGGGCAGAAAGTCATTTAACAAGTTCTCAACAAGCAGAACAGTGAGAATGCTGCAAGATTCATTCACAGATAAGACCGGAAGTTTCATTAACACAGTTAAAACTATGTATACCACGCTTGAATACATTTTAACAAAAAAAAGCTGTGTGTTTAGGACGTGTATTTAGAAACCAGCTGCGTTAAACCAAATCTCCGCTCCTGTTTTTCAAGGTTTTTTGAGGACTTGGAGCGACGTCACTATGAGAATCCAGTGATACGAGACATCAGCGACATCGTTCAGAACCACGCCTCCAATCACTTTAAACCCTACATCGTCTACTGCTCCAACGAGACCTTCCAGCAGAGGACCCTGCAGAAGCTGCTGTGAGTATCCCAGTGTTCTCCCGAAAAGGCTCCGGCGTGAGCCGCGAGGGTGACGTGAAGCTGTTCTCGTGTCAGGAGCAGCAACGCGGCCTTCAGAGAGAGCCTGAAGCAAATCGAGGGCAGCAGCGAGTGCGGAGGCCTGCCCATGATCTCCTTCCTCATCCTCCCCATGCAGAGGGTCACCAGGCTGCCGCTGCTGCTGGACGTCCGTTGACATTTTCTTCCACACCTTGGTCACGACAGCAGCTCTTTTAGCGTCGCTGATGCTAAAAAAACATGTCCTGTCCTGGTTCTCGCCGCAGACAATTTGCCAGAAAACCAAGGACAAATCGGCCGAGTACTTCGCTGCCGTGTGGGCGCTGCACGCCATGAGCAAGGTAGGGGCGGCCGAGGCTCACCGGGAGGGGAGAGAGAGGTGGCCGAATGGGGACGTCACCATGGAGACGCTTGTTTCAACAGTTAGTCAACAGCTGTAACGACGGGGCGAGGCGGATGGAGAGGACGGAGCAGATGTACACCATCCAGAAACAGATGGAGTTTGGCAAGATCAAGGTAAGAGGCGAGCGGCCGAGGGGCGGAGAGAAGCGCCGGGGCAGCTGAAACCTGGGCCGTGTCTGCAGCCGTTCCCCCTGGTCTCCTCATCCCGCTGGCTGAAGAAGCGCGGCGAGCTGGCCGTCTCCACCGAGGAGCTCAGCATCTGGAGGGCTTTCAGCCACAGGAGCTACTACCTGTTCCTCTTCAACGACGTTCTCATCATCACCAAGAGAAAAAGGTCAGCGCCACCGAATCACCAGTTCCAGACACACTTCAGCAGCCAACCACGTGTATAATCGGAAATATAGGAGAAGGAATGAGAGGGCGCCGGTCAAAGTGGTCCATGTTGGAGAGGAACTATGAGGAATGTGTGAATGGGCTTTTCCTGCTGAGCTGTGAAGGGCCAGCTGCCGGCAGAGAGAAGAAGAGAAAGAGGGAGGGGACAAGGACAGGGAAAGGAAGGACTGTGCATGTGGTGCGTGCATACTTGAGATTCTTCAATCCTGAATTTGGCGTGTCAGCCCAAGAGGACGGTTGTCTGCTGGAATTTGGGGAGAAACCAAACAGAGTCGGCACGGAGGAATCAGCCGAGTTTCAGTTCAATTCTATCTTACAATCTGCCTGAGGCATTCATGATGTTTGAAAAGCACAGACTTCCTGATTATGAAAGGAGCGCCCTCATGATTTTAAAATGCCGACAAACGATGCTCATAACGTGTCAAATCCACAGATGGGCTGAGCAAAAGTGTCTGTGTGCAGCGAGGAGAGCTTCGTGGTGATGGACTACGCCACTCTGGAGAACGTGGAGGTGGAGTACGGGGAGGAGGCCGAAGGGCGGACATCCTCACCTGGCAAGAACAGCGCCAACTCCCACCTGGGCTTCAGACTCCTGATGAGCAAGAACAACGAGGGCAGAACCGAGCAGATGTGCCTTGTTGCTGAGTCCAGGTAACGGCCGCTTTCAGCTGTTTTACACGATTTTAATATTCTAACATCTGACGGCGGCGTGAGGCGCAGCTGCCTTTGGGAAAACCAGTCCAGTTGGGATGGATTAAAGTCTCCACGCATGATCTGTGGGGCTTCTGCCCAAGTTCGTCCCACCAGCCAGCTTCACCCAACTGGTAGCCAGGGGCGCCCTCTAGCCACCAAAGTTTACAATTACAATGGTAAACTTTGGTGGCTAGTTTACAATTACCAATTACAAACGTTACAACACTGGTTTGATGTGGAAAAAGTCCCACTTATTCGTGTTTTTTCCCTCTTTATTTAGGGCCGATCGGGCTCGCTGGATTGTGGCTCTCAGAGAACACAAGGAGACAGACGTCTCCACCCCCACAGCTGGTGAGTTCATGTGCTTTGTTTACAAAGGGAGGGCGTAGTAGGGAGAAAAGCTGACTTTAGCCAGGTGACGTGTGTCCTCTCAAAGTCGTGATATGTAAAACAAAAAAAAATCCCCAATCGTCCTGACAGCGATGACAAAGACTAAGCTTGTAGAGGATAAGGCCTTAAATATCGAGTGGTGCTCCTGAGAGCCGCTTCAGCTGAAAGTGCCTGGGTCATGTTGGTGAAGGTCAGCCTCTCTCCATGACAACGGGGAACAACAGTGTGACTACAGCCAGGACAGGTGTGAGTGCTGGATAACACCTGGCTGTGTGGCGGTTTCAGGTCTGCCCCAGTTCGAGGCCACCAAGGCCTACATGCCCAAGGACCCGGACGAGCTGAGCCTCAAGCAGGCCGAGCTGGTGATCGTCTTCCAGAAGGAGGAAGGTGAAGCACTGGTGCACACTGCTCCGCTAGCCTCTCCGGCACCCAGCTCCCTGAGTCGGGGCCTCAAGTGTCCTGTCCTCCTGGCAGAGTGGTGCTACGGCGAGAGGATGAGAGACGGAGAGCGGGGCTGGTTTCCTGCCAGCTGCGCCACCGAGATCACCGACCCCAACACCATCGAAAACAACGTGCAGCGCATGAAGCGCCTGCGCAAGGAGACCAACGTCTGAGCCGGCGCGCCAGGACACCCAGAGGAACCAGGAACCAATGGCCAGCGCCGCCGCGGAGCCTCTTCTCTGTACACAACAGTTCCTTTAGAAAAAAACAAGGGTGTGGACCAGACGTTGGGGACAGTCGCTGATGTGAAGGTAACTTTTAAAGTCTGCGGAAACGTGACGACACTTGAACTATTTCACAGACGTAGTTTTCAGTGTACTCAACACGCTTGGCTCGTTTTAGCATTTTTCCACTTTTTAAAAAAACTCCTAACACTGTTTTTAACTACGCTATTGTAACGGGTGTGTGCCAAACTGGGGACAGAAGAGCTCCTCAGCGCCAGTGATTGACGCTGGAGGTTCGCTCGTGTCAGAACCGCCGAGGCGGGCGGACGACCCAATGAACCCGAGGAGGAAAAACCCGGACCAGTTCTGGTTTCTGAACTTTTATTTTAGCTTGCATTTTGTTAAAATGTTTGAATACATAAAAAGTTATTTAAAAATGTCAAACTGACCAGATATCAAATTTCTTTTTCTTAAAAACCATTTGGTGTAAAAACTTAGGACAGATTTAGAAAAACATTTGCCGTTTCCCCATAATGTTTTGTAGCTGTCACGTAAAAATAATGGAAAAGAAAGGAGTCTGCATAGATCCTGCAGGCGATTGGTGGCGATCTGGTCGAATGCGTGGTGCAAGCTCGTGACGTTGTCGAGTCAAATCTTTATTGCTCAGATCTTGTTGGATGTTTCCTCTTGTTGACAAAAAAAACTGTAGGGACAGAACAGAAGTGAACAAAGTGCTCGCCGCCTGGCCCGGAGGAGGAGAAGAGGGCCGAGCGGCGGCCGGACTCACCCGGACGATGGTAAGTGGTGGTAGACGCCGGCGGGCGGGGGCCTCCCTACTCAGCCCCGCCCTGCTGGGCCTCGGGAGCGGACGTTTTCTCTGCGGATGGGTCGCCTCCTGTCTTGGCCTCCTTGGTTTCCGGGCCGGGTTTGCCGCCGGTCTGGGGGCGTCTGCGGCGGTAGTTCTGACGGGTGCGCCGCTGGCGTGGCTGTTGGTTGGGACCGCCGTCACTGCCCTGGTTCTCCTTGTCCTCCTCGCCGTCCCTCACCGGCCTGGGACGAGGTGGACCCCTGCGGCGAGTCGAGCCTCAGTGGTTGCGATGCTAACCGCGGTGGAAACGGGCTGTCTGTCGGGGCACCCACCTGGGTCTGAACCTTGGTCGGAAGCCTCTGTAGTACTGCCTTGCTGGTCTGTTGCCCTGTTCTGGACCTCCCTGGTTGTCGTCACCTTCGCCTCCCTGGGAGACACAGTTAACGCTTGGATCTTTGTCTGAACCCCCATTTTAGCAACTATGTAGAGGAGCTTTCTGCGCCGTGAAGAAGTGAGCAGCTTAATGGACGTCACTTCCACACTCAGGCGCTGTGAGCTGGAGTCTAGGGTGTTGGGAAGACCCCCGATACACAGATTGATCAGAACCACAGGAGTGTTAGGAGGGAGAGGTTTCAGCGCCCACGTTAAGCTTTGTGCACATTTTAATTGGGGGAGTGCTGGGTGCCTGTTAGCAGCCGTGTGACGGCGTACCTCAGTCATCTCTCCACGTGGTGCGTTTGTGTACGGGGGCCGGCGGCCGAAGCGTCTACGTACAAAATATGGAGGGTAACGCCGTCTGCCGGGGTAGGTGGGTCTGCGTTGTTGCTGCGAGTCTCCTTCGGGGGCGTTCTCTCCCCCACTGCTTTTGTCACGCCCTCCACTGCCTGGCTCACCCTCCCCATCACTCTGGTAGTTCTCCGGGTAGTCGCCACCGCGAGGAGGGCCCCTCCGCCGTGGGAAGCGTCTGTAGCGGTTCCTGTCGGCAGCGTACTTGCTACCCTGGACTGCGACTCCCCCTGGGCCAGTGACATTTGCCGCCTCTGCTCCCTGCAGACCAGATTATCGCTCGCATAAATGCAACACGATCCCGTCCGGCGGCCACCCGCCTGCTTCGGACCTCCCGGGCGCTCACCTTCTCCCCCTCGACAACATCGAACTCTACGGTTTCTCCGTCGCCCACACTGCGGAGGTACTTCCTGGGGTTGTTCTTCTTGATGGCCGTCTAAAAAACACAATGGACCGGTTTGAAGATTTTGAACTCCGGATTCTTTCAGAGGGAAACGACAAATCCAACTTACCTGGTGCACAAAAACATCTTCTTTTGTGTCATTCCTACAACAAAGGTAATCAATTAGCAACAATGTCACTCAGGGAAATCATCCTATGAGCATGGTGAGCAAACAAAACTATAATAGGATTAGAAATAAATAACCAGACACAGATGGCGATTAAAACCTTGAGGAGGGGGGAGTTTCCACTTACCTGTTGATAAAACCATATCCATTCCTGACGTTGAACCATTTGACTGTACCCAAGACTTTTGTGGCTGCAATGAGACAAAGTGCACAAAATTACACTGGGTTTATGCTCCCTGAAGTGATTCTTCACAAACATCACAGTGTCCAGGGAGATTTACCATTTACCACTAAATTCATTCAACAGTTCAGCGGGATCGAACAGCACACGAAGAAAACATGACCCCCTGTGTCATGCAAAAGTTATTTTTACCCTCCAACTGTCGCCCATTTTTAGATCTGGCTCGGCAGTGCCATGCACCAGCTGCACATGGGAGACGTGCAGAGGTATGAATCACATGCCGAGCTCAGAGTCTGGCCGACCCGATTCCACAGTTAACGATGCGCGTTGCTAGTGGTTCGTTCAGGATTAGGTTAGTAATGCAGCAAACGCACAACGATTACCGGGAGAGCCGCTGACATAGCTGTCCACTTCACCCATCAATACGCTTCTGCTCCGTCTTGAGCCAGGCGGCTAAATAACCAGTATTTACACGTGGTGGAGTCGCGCCAGGAGGCGTTAGCAAGGAGCCAGGGACGTGTTAGCATAGCAGCTAACCGCGTCTCAACCATGTGGTTGGAATAATGCCAGTAACCTGGAGCCGTTAGCGTGTACAATTATGTGTTGTCACGTATACGTGGACGGCCGGTGTCGCAAATGCCGATGGTCCCTGACGCGTTATCAGAAATTAGGAGATAGCGTGAGAAAGAAATCAGTCGAATCGTTCGGCGGACATTTTGAACGGCCTGTTTAGCCACGTAAATAGCAACCGTTAGCTCGCCAGGCTAGCGCCGAGCTAACACCCCCTAAAACTGTTAGGCCACGGGGTTAGCATTAGCCTTAAAAGTCGAATAAATTCCGAAGAGTTGAAAGACGCTTTTGATTGGGCTCCAAATTAAGTTTGTGTGCGAGCATTTTGACATCTGTGGACGACAAGAGATGTGGCCATTTACAGAGAAAAAAGTAAAATGGAAACGCAGCCTGGGTCATGTGAACAAAGAGACGAGCGACGGCCAGCATTAGCTTGGCTCCAAGCGTCGACATAGTCGGCCGGTGGGGACATTGTGTATCTTGAGCACTACACGACCGAAGTACAACCGAAATGAGCCAAGTTCAAATCTCTGTCTTGTTAAGCATTTATCCCACTACCTACAAGTTCGCGTATTCTTCCTATTTGGGTGAATTGCTAAGTGACAGCCTGGAAGCACTTGACGGCCGTGGTGGATGGACTACCGGTAACACTGCACCTTAGCGGCGGTTACTGGAATTAGGTTGACGCGAAAACGGAGGTTTGCAGTTAAAACCAGGGGAAAACCAAATCAGGGGAAACTCCTGGGCTCGAAGCAGAAATCTAGCTAGATTGGTGAGTGCAAACGAAACTAAGAATGGCCTCAATGTTCACCAGCATTTCTCCGATCCGATCCTCTGCTGGAGCCCAAAGCCCGTTAGCTGTCGGAGCTAACCAGCTAATTTCCAGTTCCTTACCGATGACCTTCTTATCCCCCGCAGAAGCTGCGGCTGCCGGGCTGGATGGTCCCTCCTCATCGGCAGCAGGCTGCGGCGCTTGTTGTGTCTCGGCCTCGCTGCTCATAGTTACTCCTGGTTGTTATTGGCTTCTGCCGGCGGCGGCTCTCTGATATAATTCCCGGTGCTAGATGGTAACCTGGGCCGGCGGTGGTGGGGGCTACTGCCTTCGGGCTCTCTGCTTTCCTCTTTCCGCTCCCGTTGCCGATCGAACTGGGCCGAACGCGGAGCCGAGCCACATAAGGTTCTAACTAAGCCCCGCCCTCCTCGCGCCCAATTGGCGGTAGCTTGTGACCAAGAAAGGAACCTCGGAATCCTATTGGCCGAGATCTGGGTCTGTAACTCGAGGGCTGAAGGCGCTCGTACCTGTCTCTTGTCCCCGCCCCCAAGTGACGTCAGAGCCAGACGGGTCCTGATGGGACACCGAGCGGCGGTAGTTTCCCTGGTTTATTTAGGAGTTTATTATTGATTTTCTCCTCTCCGTGCTACTGTTTCACACGACTGACTAACAAAAACGATGATTCAACCGATAACAAAGTAAAGTCAATGTAATGTTGATTGCAAAAGAGGTCTCCTCCTCAAGTCAGTCTTTGTTGACACGGTCCAATGAGTTGTGCAAAAGTTAAAAAGAAAATAAATTATATCAAATAATTATTTTGGAGTCATTCTGGATCATATTTTTCTGTAGGTTGCTTGATAAGACCTGCAGTCTGGAAGTGCACAGCACCCAGACTGCACACCAGACGACCCCCGCAGCCCCCCACCCCAAGCCCTCTTCATTGTGATGATAATGCCCCCCTGGCACTGTTTATGAGCACTGGCTAATGTGTGAAGGGCTCCCCGAGCTCCCGTTTTCCCACACAAAACTGGGCTTTACCACTGACCCCAGAAAAGCCTCCCCATGAAGAGACCCCCCACCCGTCACCCCCACTCTCCTTCAGGAAAAAAAAAGATAATGGAAAAAAAGCCTCTTCCTGCATCCATAAGAACAGACTTGAATGGATTCTTTTGTGTTGAAGGACAAGTTCCAAGAGTGAGGGCACGGAGCGGGGAGGGGGCGACTGGTTTGCATGGGTAATGACGGCCGGGAGAAGCGGCGG
This sequence comes from Tetraodon nigroviridis, assembly GCA_000180735.1. Taxonomy (NCBI): domain Eukaryota; kingdom Metazoa; phylum Chordata; class Actinopteri; order Tetraodontiformes; family Tetraodontidae; genus Tetraodon; species Tetraodon nigroviridis. The sequence goes on from CAAE01014710.1 coordinate 429,153, forward strand.
CCATAAGTTCAGCAGAGGACTGAAAATCTAGCTTTGCTGCTTGAAGACGGTCAGAATGACCAAACTCCACTTTTGCTAACAGCGAACGCCCATAGCACGGCCAACAGATGTGCTCAGACTCTCTGTTTTGGTTCCTTTCTTACCAAAATCTAAAGTTTGAACGGAGGTTAAGAAACGAACAAAGACCCCACTTTAAACAAACAGGATTTAAAAATAATAACAAAAAAACATTTATTGAACACCAGGCAGACTGTGTCGAGCGTTGGAAGGACTCTTGTTGAATGTGGTGTGGTGTAGGGGTGTGTATGCCATTCCTCACATCTCTCCACACTGCGCGATGATGATGGGCAGTTTGGGCTTGTTGTTGGGTCCAACTGGAACATTCTGTCAGGGGGAAGGGGTCCAAACAAAGTCAGCGCAATTATTTGATAACCATGACTCAAACAATCCCGACACATCTTCCTGTTTCTGAGAAACCTTTTCATAACTGATGCTTTTTTAACAAACATCATGGACTGATCTATAAAAATAAATACTGACTTTACCTCAATTTTTCTCACGATCAGCAAGCCATCAACCACTTTTCCTGAAAAGTGAAAAAAAAACCCCACTGATGCACTGCATTTAAAAAAAAGTTAATTATTTAGGCGTTCTCACCAAAAACAACGTGCTTCCCATCCAACCAGTGACAATTGGCGCAGGTGATGAAGAACTGACACCCGTTTGTCCCTGGGCCACTGTTTGCCTACGTAAAGACACAAATATGGACAAAAGATGTCAAAAGAAGCTTGTGCTGACTAGTTAGAGGTAATCACGTTTCCAATGATCAGAGCCGATTACTCCGTAACCAGGCTGATAGCACAAATTTGCAAGAATCTATTTAAAAACGATGTGTTAAAGGGATCGAGATGTTGACCGGGTTTCTACAAACACACATGGGGACATACCATGGACAGAAGACCCGACGTTTCATGCTTGAGAGTAAAGTTTTCGTCTGCAAATGGGCCCCTGTAGATGCTGCAGACTCCGGTTCCGTCACCCTTCAGGAAAGAAATTGACAGGGGGCAAAAGAGAAGCTCGTTATGGCTTTAGATGTGCTGCAGCTCACAGCATGTCCGCAGGGGGGCAGCAGAGCCACAGGCCCCGGCTATTTCATTGGTTTGAGGAGGCCCAGAACTCACGTTGACAAAGTCCCCTCCTTGGATCATAAAGTCTTTAATCACCCTGCCGTTTAGAAGACAAAAACAATACACGGAGAACCTTTAACACCCTCACATATGCTGATTTAATCAGTGTTTCTCTTAGGTGCAGATTTCAGCACCTTGTCAAGAAGGTTCCTGTGCTTTGTTTACCTGTGAAAGGTGCAACCTTTGTATCCAATGGGGACTCCATCCTTCCTGCAGAATAAACTCCAGTCACATTAAAAAGCAACAGAAAGTGTGCCCTTAAGCTTTCGTGATGCATTATTCCCTTTAAGAGGAACCAACGGATATTAAAATAAAATAAATATTTGGCCAGAAGATCCTGTTCTGCAGAGGGTGGCGAAGGTTTCAGGGCAAGTTCCACCGCTGTATGAATGTATTGTGCTTCTGTTAACCATTGCCCCACCCTTCGCCTGTTAGCTGCATCTGCCCCCACCACAAGCTCAGGATCAACCTTTAAGAGTGCGATTCCAGACCCTGGAGGGTTGTTGCCGTGTTTGGATGTCACAGCCCCTTTAAGTGCAAAACCAGGTGACGCACACAAGGCCTAGGGTGCTTTTACTGTGGCGGTAGCTCGGCCCTCAGTTACCTGAACTCCCCCGTGCAGAACTGCCTGTTGAGAGACGATAAAAACATTTTAGTTCCTTTTTTTTTTTAAAGTCAGAAGCAGTCATGATGCAGTGCCTTCCTGCAATCAGGATCAGGCAGCACAACGATGTGCAATGTATTGCAATGACAGTTTTGGCATCGTGTGGCCTGCAGAGTTGTAAGATCTCACCGAAAATTTTCTGCCGTCTTTGGAACCACGTCAGCGAAGAGTTCTATCTTCATCCGCCCCACATTCTGGCCAAAAACGAAAAAACAGGCTGTGTAATTGTCAGAGGTACCAAAACAGAGAGCTGCACTAATGACTGATTTGCAAATATTAGCCAGGAAAACAGGCCGGCCAGCTCTGTAAAAAAAACAAAAAAAACCAACCCATGGCTACAGGTGCTAAACTGGCCGGGCTGGACTGACTGGTTACGCTCAAAACGAACAAAGCGTTCAGTGGCTGGACGAGTGTTGGATTTCTCTCTGAGCTTTTACTTCACACCCCGTCCTCACGACCTCACTGCTTCTACAAGCTCTCCGTTGTTGGTGGTTTTTTATTTTTTTACTGGAAATTTCAGCAGTTTAGGTCAACTACCAAACATATGGTTCCGGTAGCACTTCCCACCCATCGCTCCATGCACGGAAAAAAAGAAAGAACTGAGGAAAGCAAAACGGACACAGGACATTCCTGAACAGAGCCCCTCTAGGCTGAGTGTGTACGCGGCCACTTCGGGGACAAAGTCCGTGTGTCTTCGTGTGTGTGTGCGAAAGCCTTCTGGTGTGAAAAGAGGGTTTTGTCTCTGATACGACACCACGACACCAGTGCCTAACACGCAGAGCTCAGTAGAGAGAACCCTGCTACCAAAGAAGAGAACAGAGTTCCACTGAAGCTACGGTTTGTGGCTGGCTGATGCAGTTAGAACAGGTGTCATGTCAGCCGGTCATGGAACAGGCTGTAAAACGGACCGTTGGAGGCGCCTGCCCGTTTACCAACGACGCCACATCCAAAAAGGCAAATGGAACTTGCTAAAAAGTTCCATTTCATTTAACCTAGTTCCTTTATTTAAGAGGTGGATGTAGCTTTTTGTGACTGAGACTTTGCTGATGTTACCCACTGAAAAACAATGTAGCCATCGTTTGCCAAGAGAACACAGGAATTTCTGTTGACAATGGAAGAACTAAACAAGGATGTGGCAAGACGGGGGTGTGTGTGTGACTAGCAAGAACCTGCCTGTCCACTGGCATCACCTGTGATCAGATATGGAAATGAAAAACCTCCTTTGGGAGCGCAGAAGTGAGAAAACAAGCCTCGGTGGGCCGAGGGAGGCGTGTCCCGCTGGTGGCTTGTTTTCGCAACAGAGGAAGGTGGAGCCACAGCCTGAAACGGGAACTGCAACACTGACACAATGGTCGTGGTGTGAAGGCGCAGAGAGCAACCGCCGGCTCTGGTTTCTGAGCATCTCCCGTTCAGAAGCGCTGCTGGAGCCACAGGAACCGGGACCCGGAACGGAGAGGTACGCAGGGTGGAGGGCGGGTCTGCCGGGTGGATTTGTCCTTGTTTACCTGTCCTCTCTGTCTAAAAGCCTGACAGGTTAACGTTTAACCCTTGTTTACGCGGATAACAACGTTTATGACTTGATGAGGACGGAAACAGGGGCTTCTTCCTGGTTTCCTCCACGAACTGATCTCTGAAAGGTGAAAGGCCACACACTGATTCCGCCTCCCGACTGTCTTTCACAGCGTTGCTGGGCCTGCTTGGGCGACACGACGCCCGTGCTCTACAAACACATGCTGCCAATGAGAAAACAGACAGAAGAGTGAAATGCTGGCGGTGTTAGATCAAGCGGAGGCGGCCTCGGGTCTCCGCATAGACAACACTGACAAATTTCTCCAGCTTATGCTTTTCAAGCTGCTCCTGGACGCTGCGGCCTTCTACTTGTGCTCCCAGAAGTCGTACGCGTACGTCTTCACCGCCTGCAGCCTGTCCATCGTGGTGGCCGACGTGGTGCTGACCTGTGCTCTGGTGGGGGTTTGGCTGGTGGGGGCCCAGGGCGCTCCGGTGGCGCTCTGCCTCCTCCTGGCTAAAGCCTCGGCCACGTACGGAGCGCTGCCGCTGCCAATGATGCTCCTGGGTTTACTGGACTACTGCCTGCACGACTCCTACCTCTGCACCTCCTGCAGATACCTGAGGAACGCTGTCCTGGTCTCCCTGGGGTGGCTGCTGGCTCTCATCCACGCCCACAGATCTGTCAGAGCCGAGGCCAGGGACCTGAGCTGGGCTCTGGTCTGCGAGGTGGACGAGTCCGTGCCCGTCTCCTTCTTCGGTCTGACCGTTTTGGCGGGGCTCCTTTGCGTGATGCTGCCCTTTTTGCCCCGTGTTCCCCGGTGGCTCAGGGAGGCCGACAGGCTGTCCCAGGTGAGGGAGGAGCAGAAGAGCCACAGCAGTGACCTGTTCATCGCCACCGGCGGGGAGAAGCAGGGGCAGCAGGACGTGGGGACGAGGTCCTGGGAGCGGCCGCCTCTGTGGGCCAGCCTGGCCTTGGGCTTCGGCACCTTCTGGACACCATATCTGACCCTCTCCGCCGTCTGCCTGCTCTTGGACCTGGGCGTGCCGGCCTACGTCACTGTCAACGTGCTGTGGCTGGAGTGTGCCAACAGCTTCCTCATGGGGCTGGTCTTCTGGACAAGGAGCAGTAGGGAAGGGCCGTATTCCCAACTACCCGATAACGTGTGCCTCTGGAACCTCTACTGGCATTTGAGCAATGGCACAAGAGATCAGGGGCTTCCGATAGCCGTGTTCAACCCCTCCAAGGTGAAAAGGAGCAGCCTGTTTTTAGTCTAGCCTCGTGTGCAGGGGTCGTCTGTTAGATTTCGGTTAGATTTCCTTGGGTAAACGGGTGCAACTTGCCGTCCATCGGGCACCACTGAGGTGTCAGCTCGGCACAAACCCTTCTCTGTGGACCACCTCCAAATGGATCAGCAAATGTTTCAGATCACTGGACGGATGGGCTCCTTAATGTAGCGTAATTGAGGTGAGCATTCTTATTTATTCCATCTGTGCATCTCTAGATGGCTTTGAAATGATAATTCAATCAATAAAAGCGGTTTGATTCCTCTACCTCTAACTATGTGTGCTGAATGCTCCTCATGGATGCGGAAGAAGCCAATGAAAACAGAACTTTTACCACACTGAGCTCGAGGGCTGTGTGTTTTTATCTTAATGGAGCAGCAATAATTCAAGTTTATAGTTACAGTTTAGGAGCAAACTCAGGCTTAGGAACCAGCCAAAACAAAATATTAAAAACTCCATCTCAGCTAATGATAACATAGGAATATAACAACTGCGATATTAGTTAAAACTCGACTTTTTTTGAACCCACCCATTAATAAATAAATAAAACTTTAACTAAATGAAAAATCTCCAAACTGAACTAAACTAGATACAAAAGAATTGCTATATACACTGTATACAATATACATCAGCTACTACATGAGAACAAAAAAGATGAAAGAGAGTGTAGAGAGAAATACAACATATTAGGTGAAACCTGTTTGAAGCAGAATTCCCAGTTAATTCCCAGTTAGCACCCTTCAAGCACCGATTGTTTTTATAACCATATCTGCCATTTTGATTTCATAATATCGCCAAAAACAAAAAGCCTTACTCTGAGATATAACGTTAAAACTCGTTTAGCACATTTCTGTTGATTTGCTCTTTGCAAAAATAGCGCTTTATTACTTATTCTAACTATTACTACACCGCATAGCAAGAGATCTGAGAGTCGCACGTAAAACCAACGTTAGTGGTAAATTATGAGTTCTTCTCACCTGTCCTCCTATGGTAATGTCGAAGAATACCACCGGGTTGCTGGGATTTGACGGCTGGATGGACATTGTGACGCTTTATAATCTCAGATGAAGATTGTATCGGCGCTAATTCTTCCAGCTACACGCTTTAGTTTCAAATGTGGAGGAAGCCATTGACGAAGATCAACTACGGCTCGTCATTTGGGACAAACTCGACACCACTTACGAATCGCGATTGTAAAATATGAGTGTGATGGCGCCCCCTGTTGACCACTCCAGGCATCTTCGGAATTGTTAATTCAGATTGTGAAAGATTTGTTTACGTTTTTAATTTACTGTGAGAGACTTTTTGTGGCTAACCAAAGTTTAAATAGAGGCATTAAGAGATTATTCTGTCAGACCACAGAGCTCTCCTCAGTGGCCATTGTCAATAACATCCAAACCCAGTTCAAAAAAGTTGACATTATATATATATACACAACACATAAATGCAAAAACACTAATACGGTTTCTGTATCTTTTATTTACTTAATAAAACTCAATTTACAATTGACAGAAAAGTTTCTTTTTTTTTTTCAAAATAATAACACAAGAAAAACACAGTAATTAGACTAAAAATATTGTAAATGATATACTAAAGCACCACAATAAAAAAAAGTGAATTCAAAAGTGACACAACAGTAAAATAAATGAAAAGGTTATCAGGAAGGACATTTTTATGTAAAGTAATGTGGTTTTTTAACATTGACTCCATATTCTGAAAGAGCAGGCGCGAGGTCCTCCATTGTCAGGGTGTACTTCTTATCCTACAGAGGAACAGATGAGTTAACCACTAGCTTGATCAGTAGCAGTCGCATAGAGCAATGTCAAAATAGATGTTACACCTAACGCAAAACTCCAGCCAACTGTTATCTGTAAATATCTCCCCGTAACATTTACAGAACTAAATGTCCCAAATATAATTGCAGATTCCATTTTAATGTTACACTGACTGTTAGTAATAAGAAAATTCCTGTGTATATTCTCTGAGAAGAAACCATCCATCAACAAAGCCAGCCACAGAAACACTGACCTTTGTCTTACTCCGTGAGCTGCCTGAAGCTGTGCCCTTCATTTTACAATACTGCAGAGCGTCATTGGCAATGTCCGAAATGAATTTCTGAGAGGCGAGGGAGATCAGGCGGATTCTGGATGCATAAAGAAAGCCAAAAATGAAGTCAGAACCAGATCTTTTGCTTCACTGAATGTTCCAACCGTGCAATGCAAAGATATTGAACAAAAAAGACCTTTTCTCACAAAAGTATATTGTTTGCAAAAGAAAAAAAGCTAATACAGTCATTGTAGCACTTACATTCTTGGATCAGAGGCCTCAAAGCCAGCCCGGTTGAGGTAGTAGCCTGTCACTGCATCAGGAATCTGACAAATAAAGAACACGTCCATTAAAAACTCGTCCAGCCAATAATTAAGCAGAACAGTCTGTCCTGCGATGGAAAACAAAATAAATGACTTTGTTGGACAACGCTGCTCTATTTTGCACAGGCAGAAACTCACTGTAGGGGTGTACTCTTCCAATTGCATGAGAAAATCTGCCAGAGGTGTGGTTGAGAGGGCAGATTTGACGTCTCCGTTGGCGATCCCACCGGGGACGTAGACCCCGTTGGCCACCGCGGTCTCCGCGGACGGCGTCGCCATGGACGCCGAGGCTGAAACAGCGTGCAAACTTAACAACCTGTTGTCGCATACGCGTTGCACAACATGATCAGCAAATCCATCGACTTTTGTAACGTTATGCAAGGTGACAATCAAAAAAATCGTTCTATACTTGGAATAACAGTAGCAAGAGTTGATCGAAGGTGATGCGACCGCCGACTTTAAGAGGAGCCTATCACAAACGTACCATTAGTTGTGGCTGGAGGGAGGCTGCTGGCGTTTTCTGATGTGTTTTCATTAGCGATGCAATTACTTGAAGTTGAAGATGTCGTAGACGAGACCCCAGTTGTGACAGCTTGATTAGCGTTCTCCATATTCCTGGTGCAGTTGTTAGCTAACGCGCTAATCTTTGCTAGCTACCAACAAAAAACCCGTACGACTGTCTTCCAAAACACGATCCAGCGTTGTATGGTATCACCAAAAATCGACAATAAAAAAATTATTGTGTATGAACGTTAGTGGATTTTTTAAACAAAATTCCAAATAAATCGTTAAATCCAGACACTATTTGCCGCTAGAAAGCTAAGCTGCTACGCCTCAGCAGTTAGCCGTGAAGCTGGTAGTGACACGTGACCCAGTTGCGTTTGTGTTGGATCTGACGTCAGTAACTCGGAGATTGGAAACGGTTTTTCTTTTTACGATTGCAAAAAGAAATATAATATATAGTCTTACTAAATCTATATAATTTTACTTGAATGATTTCAACACAAGTTGTTTTTATTTTAATAAAAGCTGACTTTATCCGGACTGGCAACCGGACATGGTCTTTGCCCCCCGGATAGCTACAGACTCTGGCCTGTAGGGGGCGACACTCTGCAGTAAGGAAGTGGTCGGTGTGCGTTTGTGCGTGTGCTGAGATTACAGTAAGATTTTTAAAATTCGATATTATTTCACTTACAACCTAATATGAGCAAGGTAGCTGACAGATTTTCAATTGACAGCACTTCGGGACAGAACCTGCAACCGTGCCGAACAGCTGGGGCTCCCAGGCTGCCAGAATGACGTCACCTGTCCGCGTGATCGTGGTGGGTGCAGGTAACCGGGGTCAAAACTATTCCAATTTTGCATCCATCCACCCCGAACGAATGAAGGTAGGTGTGAGGGACCTCATGCTGGAGGCTGTCATCAGTAACCGAGCATGGGTGGTGTTCCTCCATCCGCAGGTGGTTGCGGTAGCTGATCCAAGGAAATTCGCCCGCACAAAACTTGGGAAACAGCACAGCATTAAGGACGAAAACATGTTTGAAGGTTTGCATAAGATAAAGCACCTTTTTGTAATTTGAACACATCATCATAACTAATAGCCGCTGGTTGAATTAGACTGGCAGTGTGTGGTTGACAGAGAGAAGTTTGCAGATGCAGTCATCATTTGTACCCCAGACCGCATACATAAGGTAAATGTGCAACCAGAGGATTACTGCTTCCTCCTTCTGCGTGTATATCATTTTGTTATTTAACTTTTTTTGTTTGTTTGTTTGTTTGTTTGTTTGATTCTTTCCAGGAGCCTGCAGTGGCTTTTGCAAAAAAAGGATACCACATTCTGCTGGAAAAACCCATGGCAGTGAGTCTGTTTAAACATCATTTCTCCTTCTCAGTAAATAAAAAATATAACTCAGAAGTAGAAACAATTAAAAAAAAACGATTGTTGTGTTTATATCATTTTAGACAACGAGGGAAGACTGCCAAATGATTGTGCAGACTTGCCTTCAGAGCGGAGTCATGCTGTCAGTGGGTCATGTTCTCCGCTACGATCCAACCATCCACAAGATAAAGGTCAGTATTTGTCTGTTTACTGCTTCGTCGTTGTCCATTACTTTACTACTTTAGTATCCTGTATTTATTCTGCTGTGAGTTGAACATTTGTCGTTCATCGGTCCGTCCTGTTTAGGAGCTGATTGATGCTGGGGCCATTGGGGATATTGTCCACATTCAGCACCTGGAGCCGGTAAGGAAGCAGAGTGTAAAATAATATAGGAATTATATCAGGGCTCCTGAAATCAGCCATGATATTGACGACAGGTTTATTTGAACTCCTTCTGCTGACCTACCGTGTGTCCTTCTGCAGGTGGGCTTTTACCACTTTGCTCATTCATTTGTCCGTGGAAACTGGAGGAATGAGGCCGAGAGCGCCTTCTCTCTTTTGGCCAAGTCGTGCCACGACATTGACCTGATCCATCACTGGGCTGGAGCTCGCAGGTAAACAGCAAGGAATCAAAAAAAGGCAAGGAGGGCAGATGCCATCACTGGCACTGACCTAAATGCACCCCTGTCGCCGTTGTTCACCTGCAGGTGTCTGAAAGTGTCGTCATTTGGATCCCTCAGCCTCTTCAGGAAAGAAAACAAGGTGTCTGGTTTATTTTTTTAATGCCTTTGTCAAAAAGTGGAGAGATAAAAAAGGGCAAAATGGACTGTTGTCTGTATCTTTTTAAGCCGACAGGTGCTGCCGATCGCTGTCTGGACTGTCCCATAGAGACAGACTGTCCGTATTCCGCATGCAAGATATACCTGGACAGAATCAAAGCGGTATAAACGGCCACCGTTTGATGCACAAACACTGGGTTTTCCCAGAAAACCATCATTTTCCAAGTGTTGTTGTGTGTTTGTGTGCTAGGGTCACTCTGGCTGGCCCGTCTCAGTCATCTGTGCAGACTCCCACCCAGACGTGGAGTCGGTGACTCGGGCTTTGCGGGCTGGACCATACGGCCGCTGCGTCTACGCTTGTGACAACGACGTCTGCAGCAACCAGGTAGGAAAAGACTCAAAAGTGTGTATCATCGGAGATTTACAGCTTCCATGTGTCAGTGCTCCGATGAGCTGGCTCCATGCCCCTATAGACAATTGTTTTGTGTGTCTTTTCATGGTTTTATGTGTCTTTTCATCATCAGATTGTGAACATGGAGTTTGAGGGGGGCGTGACGGCAGCCTTCACCATGGTGGCGTTCACCCAAGAAATATGCCAAAGGAAAACAAGCATTTATGGCAGCAAGGTAGCAAAAAACCCTGCGTGTTTATGTGTTTTCACGAGGGCGTGTATTTTTTTAATAAATGTGAACGAAAGCATTTTTACTTTATTCAGTGTAGCTATAGCTTATAGGTTAGGTTATAATTCTAGTAAGATATGATTTGACTTTCAGACCAGTGTCAGAAGAAAAGGACGACTCACCAGCACCAACTGCAGGAGCCAAAAAGCTTCTTTTTCAAAGAACACCAGTCGACGTTTACCTGTCCCGGTTGGACTTTTTCAGGGAGAGCTGTCGTACGATGGCCAGGGCATCCGCGTGTTTGACTTTCTAACCCAGAAGTCGACAAAACACTCGGTACAGGATGACCCGCCCGAGGAGTTCGGCATGGGCGGCCATGCCAGTGCAGACTACAACTTCATCAGTGCCTTCGTTTCCGCTGTGGCGGTGAGTGGGCTTCGCCGCTGCCGGGGTTTCCCCTGGTCCAGTCTCCTGTTTGCCTGGTAAGATTACTGACACAGCTGTTTTTGTGAAAGCAGGACAGTGATCCATCCCACATCCGCTCAGGTCCCGAGGAGACGCTGATGAGCCATTTACTGGTGTTTGAAGCTGAGCGTTCCCGCCTGCAGGGCCGAGTGGTGTACTGTGGTGAAACTAACCAACAGAAAGAGACAGAAAAATGACTCGAACCGTGGTAATCGTGATCTCTAGAAGGGACCTCTGGAAGGAGATGGTGAGCTGTAAGATGCCCATTTGAATCAGCCTTAAACATTGTGATTTTGTTAACTTTATCAAGCAGATTTTCAAATAAATATCTGACAGAATCTTCCATCCGATGACCCCTCATGACTCTCCTTTGCCACAAACATCTCAACGTCCTGTTTTTCTGAGTAGTTTGTCAAGGTTGCTCTCTTTGTTGAACTTCCAATCTGCCTCTTTTTTCCATTATTGTTGTTGGCATATTTGGACGGAAGGTGGCGCTGTTTGCTTGGCTAAAAGTCCACCTCGGCCTGGAGCAGCAGGGTCACCTGTTCCAGAGCCAGCAACAGTTGTAATAGGTGGAGTCTCTCCTCACCAGGTGTGGAGGACAAGTCCACGCTGGGATGACTAAATCTGCCGGGCTCCAGAGGCTCCTATCTCTAATGCTTCCGGCTCGCTGTGGCAACAGATGTTTAGATAAAAACTAGAAAAAATGAAGAAAAGCTTTGATTTACTGCCAGGATAAGATTGCAGGGGTGTCAGTGTGGGCACGCCTTTGGGCAAAGGCTGATTTTCCACATGATGTCACCTGCCTCGTAATTGCTGTGCCTCGTTTCCGGTTTGAAGTCCCAAGAAATACAGGTTGTGACCTTCCTGTCTTTTATTTCCCAGGGTAATAAAAATCGGCGTAATCACGAAACATGACATACTAGTAGGAGGGGGATCAGCGGCATGGAGAGGATCTGGCAAACTGAGTCAGCAGCTGTAATCTTGAATGAGTCAGGCGAGCCTCTGGAGGGCCGTGGCCTCGCTGCTCCCGCACGTGGAGGCGAGCAGGGCGCCGTTCGAGCCAGGCCTCAGGCCGCAGCAGCAGCACGGCCTCCACGCCGCTGCCACCACGCCAAAGCCAGACGGAGCAATGGTTTCCACTGACGGCTGCTGCTGCTGCGGCGGCGTCGCAGGGATTTACCCACCGACGTATCCTCTGGATCCCACCGCACGCAGACACGGTAACGGCAAGTTTGGAAATCCCACAGTTCGCTTACTTTTCATTTCCTCCCTTGCAAGACGCAAAATCTGCCATCCAGGAAGAACGGGAGGAGGAAAAGACAAACGGAACCAATAAACATGCTGGAGTTTGGCTCGTTCGGTGATTCACCAGGAAACGATGGGGCGGGAGTGAATGTAAAGTGAGCAAAGGGAGGAAGGTGGGAGTGCAGGGAGGGGTGGAAGGAGAAAGAGAGGAAGACTGGCTGAGTTATGAGACAGGACTCTCAGATATGCTGTGGCAGGAGGACGGTGGTGTTTCAGCCACGCTTTCGAAAGACGTTTGATCCCAGATCGCAGATGGCCTTGATTAACACACTCATACACACACACAGACGGTAAATACAAAAAAGGACAGAGGTTAAGTGGTGATTCAAAAAGACTTTGACCTCACTGAAAAGCAAATATAGACTTTACTCAATGGGAAAACACTCATTTTGTCCATGTGCCATTGAGCAATCTGGTGGTGTTTATGGATTTTGATGAGGCTCCAGTCATTCCAAATACACCCTCTTTTTATACCTTTACCACTGGGGCCCGCTCCAACGCTGCAGGTGGTGGAGCTGCCCAACCCCTCAGAGATGTGTGTGTGCACGGGCAAAGAATCCCTCTTTTCATCTCCTGGGCCCTGCTGTTGGTTTGAAGCCGTCGGCGTGAAATCAGATGTGACGCAGCCACTTCCTCAGCAGCGTTGCCCCCAGACTCCATTGTCCCCGGGAACAGAGAATGTCCCTGCCTGCCTCGGGGCGGGGGGGGCGCGCTGGGATGTGTCTTATATAATCATTTTGCTTCATCACCATGGCGTCCGAGGCCAGGCCCAGATGACTGGCTCTGGTTCCTGGAGCTTTCCCAGCGACTGCATCAGCTGACGTCCGTCTTCACACTGTCCTCCTCTTCCTCCTCTTTGATAAGCGAGCTGTTTCCTTGCGGGACGAGGGTAAAGGTCATGGTGGGAAGCCTACTCAGACACCAAAGGAGGTGTTAAATTAGAAAAACGGCCTTTTCTGTGGATGATTACCGAGTAAGTTCAGCGAAAGGAGTGTGTTTCCAGAGGTTCCACCCTTCGCCTCTCCCTCCACAAATTGAGTCATTTATCAGGGTTGAGCGGCAGAAAGGTGACTGTTTTGGGTCAGACAGAAGGAAGTGGTGGGTGGTGGCGATGAGGTGCAGTCAGGACGACGGAGAGCAGCCATGTTTCACCAGCTCTTCTTTTTTTTCACGCATGTTACAGGAAGCAGCGGCCGGCTCGTCTGTCTGCACGGCTGCAGCAGGACCGCTGTGATTACTATTACATGTTTATACGCAGCTGGTTCGTCTATAAGAGAACCCCCTACGTCAGCATGTCAGCACGTCAACCTACACAGATGTATTTACCGTGCAACATACATTCGGACTCGGTGTAATTGTCTTTCCAGGCTACAGAAGCAGGAGGCCGACGTTTCTGCTCTGCAGTTCAATGCAGAATCACTTAGGACGCTTCTGAGTCGGTGCACGTTTACACTGCTGCCTTTATTTTATTGCTTTAATTACTTTTCAGTGGTGAGTCTTGTGTAAAGATTTGGAAACCATCAAACTGCTGATTTCCTTTTTTATATCAGAATACTAAATATAAACATGAAAACATCTGCTCCGAGGGGGAGAAACTTGAGCTCCACTATGGTTTTTCCACATGTTGCCCTTTATTGTTTCCCATAAATTGCAGGTCACCTGAGCTAAAAAGAACACACTCATAGTGACTTTTCTGTCACGATGATTGTGCCAATGCAGAGTTCTGAAAACACGGTATTGTTAAGGTCTTTTCTTTTTCTTTTGGAGCCCTGATGTTTCACAAGTCCAACCGTCAGAGTTCTCTGCTTTAACCTCAGTGCTTCCAGGCTTTGATCCAGGAGCTTTGAGCCCACATTTGATGCTGCCTCTTTAATCTGGCATGAGGGACCTCCTTCAGAGAGATCCATCACATTTCTGAAAAACAGGCAGGAAGGGGCTCTGTGTGTGTGTGTGAGGGGGGGAAGCGTGTACACATGTGGGAGGTGGGCTTCTGACTGCACCGCCAGCTGTGAGGGACGAAGGTCTGTCGGAGCAGGAAATGACTTGACCTTCCCGCTGGGAGACAACAACCCCCGCTGCTTTGAACATCCTGGGTCACCACCAGCGCCTACGAAGGGCAACGCAGAAGATTATTGCTAATCCAGGCAGCAAGAGTGCAGATGCAGCAAAACTGAAGGAAAAAAAATAACAATAAACTTAGAACTCGCTGAGACAACACCTCAGGTACAGCTGATTTGGTTTTATTAGCTCAGTGTTTCTGCAAAATCACACAAAATGTGACAGATTGTCGAGAAGTCACACGCTCACATGCTGAAAAGAGCTTAGTTTGTCCACTGGACTGTGTTCCAATTTCCTCTTTATTTGTGTTCTTGTATTGATTACCAGGAAAATAAATTCTCCCTGGATGACGGTGCACGCTTGGCTGGCAAGATAAAGAACGGTTGGTGCTCACTTTCCTGTATTTTTCGCTAAAACCAGCCCCTTTTTCCTTGTGCTCCTCTCAGCGTGGGTGAAGACAAACAGACAGCGCAGTCCAGTGTGACCCGCCGCCCTCAGAACAAGGCCCGTCCACCAGGAGCAGACTGGCAGTCTCACTCCCGCTGCCTTCTATCAGTTCTTCATCGGACCTGAGCCAAATGCCACCCACACGCTCACCGACTCCCGCACAGGCCAAACAAAAAACCTTTACGACATCACGAAGGCCGATTTCCCAACCTCTCATCACAGGACCGAAGCACCAAAGCTCCCATCTGCAAAAACAAAAGGAAAAGTGGAGAAAATCCTCCCAAGTGCAGTTTGGGCAAGGCACTAATGGCCAGCGAGGTCCAAAAACAAGATTTGGATAGCCTTGACAAAAAGCATTCTACAAGAAAACAAGAATTTGCTTTGGTTTTCTCCAAGAACGGATCAGCGGATCAGGTTTAGCTGAAAATGACCGGAGACGCTTTGAGGAAATATTAACATTTGGTTTGTCCAGACGAAACACTGGTGTGATCAATAAAACATAAGCGTCCAGTGTCAATCAGTCCATCAGGAATAAAAAGCTACGTACACAGAGGACGCGACTGACTTGTTTTTTCAAAAAAACATACTATTTATTTGCCTCAGAATCATTTGGGACAAGTCGGATTCATTTTGCAACAACAGGCTGAATGTGAACACAATGTGAACGTTTCGATCTCTGGCTTCAGAACTGTTCCTTCCTGAGATGTCAAATCACATCAGCCGACACAGATCCATCAACAGTCCTGCTGTACACTCATACACGCCTGACTGGCTTGCGTTTCAGTACGAGCCGCCCTTTTTCTTCTGGTCCATTCTGCCACGTTTCATCTCTGATAGCAGAATGTTGCCCCGTTAATGGGACAAGTAAATAAAGTAAGAAATAAAGTTTAGTTTTGAAGATTTGGAATAAAAAAATATTATTTTTACTCCTTAAAACCAGTATTCCTATTCTTATTCTTATTCTACTTCTTCTTATTATTATTATTATTATTAGTAGTAGTAGTAGTAGTAGTGGTGGTGGTGGTGGTGCTACTGAAAATGAAAATGGGGGTGTTTTGTGAGGCTTGTGCGTGTTTATTCTCTGGTATTTTGTTTCTTTAAGGCCGCTCTGGGTGGAGTCGCACCAGCGCGTCTGGGGCGTATTTAGGAGGCGACGTGGAGAAGCGCGTCACCCTGACTGATGACTCCAAGATCCGGTGTTGTGGTGAGAGGAGGATGCGCACATGGTTCTGGCTCTCCGGTACAGCGGACACTAGGACAGCCGGAGCTGGGTCGGGTTCTGCCACTTTGGAGACAAGGAGAGGTCAACCCGGGATGGACGCTGCGCCTCCTGGGTGAGAATGATCCGGTCCGACCGGGACAGTCCAGCCATCTCAGTCTGGAAACTCTCATAGATCTATTCTGGGAATAGGTTCTATGTTCTATGTTCTATGTTCTGTACGCAGCGGAGTCTGTTTAAACTCGTTTCAAAGCGACAGTGTAGTTTTGTTTTGTGTTTTTTGACGTGCGCTGGAAATTAGGTAAAGTTTGAAACATTACGCGCACCGCAGACTGTAACCTCAGTCTCAGTGTTAATCTATTATTCAGGCTATATCTTTGTATTATGGGATGATCAGTAGTTATTTATGCAGGTTTTGTATGTGTGCTGCTGGGGTAATAAGACAAAATCAGCGGGACAGATCGCTGAATGGGGCCCCGGCGCCACCTGTGGACCTTCCGCGACCAGCCGCTAGGGGGTGCTGATATCTATCTATCTATCTATCCATCTATCTATCTATCTATCTATCTATATTCAGATTTTTTTTTAAATTGTGTAATTTAAATCTTATCTTGTAACTCTTCATCCTCCACTAACACAGTTTAGCATTTTTTTTCCTGCTCTGCTTTTCCAGGTAATTTCAGCACCTGCTTCCTGTAATCGAACCACCAAAAACTGCTACCAGGATCAGACAAAGAGCCAATAAAGGAATCTGTAGATGATTCATGTCCAAACAGACATGGAAGCCATTATTGAGTAAACTGTCGTTAGGAAACAGATTAAAGCAGCGACCAATGATTCACTATTACTCATTATTAGAGCCCCGGTTTGGAGAGGTTACGTTTAAGGTTGTGTTTTGTAAATTCCACAATCCAAATGTGTAATAAATTGTTGGCTGAGTCTGGACAGGTTAGTGGATTCTAAGAACTAGAACCTGGGAGTTAAACTGTTTACTTATTGATTGAGCTCTTAAACACGTCTTAAATTCAAAGGTACCCAGGTGTACCGCCGTGTTTCCGCTGATTTGTGATTATGTAATTTAGAATCACTATTTTATTTACCAACCTGGCCGTTGCACAGTTAAATCTTTAAACTGGATACACAAGCGGCCTGGACGTTTGTGCGCAACGTTGGATGGATTTTAAATCCTGTGCACCTTCGTATCCTAGTGGAAACATTTATAATGAAGTTACGGCAAACATAATCTGTGAGTGGCTGGTAGACTTTTAAGTCAGCGAGGGGAGGATGTGAAGCACATGGTTTACGGCAGCTCTGTAATCCAATCATGGCTGAAGATCTCGCCAGTGAATGCCTGAATAGGGGAGGTGGGACCGGCCGAGCACAGCAAACCCCTTTTCCAGCCTTTGGCTCGTCTTTTCCACAGCACCGACGCTCTTGCGGGGCCATGGGTGGCGCGGGCTCATGCCTGAGCCGTGCGCCTGCGTCTCCATGGCGTGTCCACGGTCCCAGCCTCGTGGGAGAGTTCCCTGGGGCTCGCTCCACCGCAGACCCGGGCGACACAAAGGCCCATTCAAGCCTGAGAGTGGCGATGTTCATGAATGCCGAGCCCTGGCTGAATCCCCGATTGTTCCGCGTCCTCCGTCTCTGCGGCTCTCAGGCGGAAATGACGCCACGGTCGGTTGTTTTAGGGATGACATCGATATGCAAATAGATGCCTGGCCGCCTGTGTTGTGCTTGTGTGGCGCTTGTGTGTGCGTTGTTGGCCACCCACGCTGGAACATTAAGAAACTGGTGTTTGTCATACTTGATGAGGCTAAAGCGTCCAAGGGGCCGCGTTTTAGCAGGCAGAATTCAAAGTGGAGCATCACAGGAATGCTACACAATTAGCCCCTTGTTGCAGGGGTGTGTGTGTCAGGGGTTGAGCGTCGGGGAGCAGGAGGAGGTAAAACGTGCTGCTGCCCTCCCACGTTTGACCCAGAGGTTGCGCAATAGCCTCCACATCCGACAAATGCCTGAAACCACACGTGGCTGAACCCAAAACAGTGTTGATTTTGAGGATGTGATGACTCTTTTCCTCCATATTAACGGTCCAAACGTGACCTTTGCTAGGTTAATTCAGGTTATGGTCTCCCTGGACCTTTCGGGCTTCTCGTGAGGATGAGTGCGAGCAGCAGGTTGGATGCTGGACAGAGGCGTGCTTCAGACGGCTGCTGCTTGTATCGTGTTTGGCGTTTAGCACTGATGGACTAAATGTTTCTTGTCTTTCTGTTCTACCGTTCCCGAGGCCATAAATCTGTTTTTTTCCCCTTTTTCTCCCCGGCAGTGTGTCCAGCTGGCTACAGTAGAGCTGTGATGGCTGCGGTGGAGCCGACCTGCATCGGAGTTTTGCACTGAGACCTAAAGGATTTTCAAGAAAACAGTTTCTGCCTCAACATGACCAAGAATCTGAATAAATTCTGGGGCCAAGATGACCTGAACAGGTAGGAAACCCCCCCGGCCCAACCCAGAACAGAGCTTATTAGAACTAAAGGGGTGAATGAGCAGCTGTTGGACAACGCAGCCCTCACGCATACGTGCGCTTCTTTACATGTGTGTCCAGCTTGTTATTTCACATATAATGACTGACCCGTGCCAGGTTACGTGTAGGAATGATTTACACGCGTCTGCGGCTCGGTATGGATTTCTCAACCTGTTTTCCTTCAGCAGAACGTGCTTTGAGGTGGAAAACAACCTGGCGGAGCTGCAGCGAGCACAGGGCGCCGCCGCATTTCACCGTAAGTCAAACAAGTCCTTTTGCAGATTCGGGTCTGTTCTTTTTAGTAACCCGCTCACTTCCAGGCTGGGTTAGTACCAGGTAGCCTCACAAATATAATCAGCCTTCTCTAAATCCCGACTTTCACCCGTGCTGGTGGCTGTATTTATTTCAGTTTTTTGGTCACGCTTTACCACCAAAATTGAGCAACTTTTCCGTTGCGCCAGTCTAAATTGGCGCCGGTTGCGCTGAGCTGCGTAGGAGGACTGAGCCTGGTGGACGTGAAGTGGAAAGTCACAGCAGCTGCTGGCACGGCGGATGTTTGCCTAAAGAAGGACACAGGAAGCTCTTATCCGCTGATAATGGCGATTCCTGTCTTAATCAGCGTGTTGTGGCTGATGTTTGACAAAGATGGCGATGGGTTGCTGATGATGGCTGATTTCAGCATGTTTTACCTCCTGTTTCCTCAACACCCACCCCGCTTTTATTTTTTTCCCCCCAAATCTACGAGCAGACCACTCCCCACGGTGTCTGGACCATCCAACAGCGCGTTCCTCCCACGCTGCAAGTTGTTTTCCATGTTTCTTCCTCTGAGAATTGTTTCCACTCCGAAGGAAACAACACCGATAGCAAAGCCTTGCAGAAGAAGCAGCGATAGCGAGGGTGCCCGATAAAAGCCCCGATGTCCTGGTAAACATGGCATGTTTTTCCCCCTGCAGGTACCAGCTCCCAGGCTCCTTTTCACCCCCAGCCTTTTCGCCCCAGCCGACCTTCCAATGACATCCCTGGGCTCCACGAGGGAGACCAGGTTGTCCCGTCCTCGCACAGATGGACAGTGTTTCCGGGCCGGGATCGAGACGTCAAGCCCCTCCCTCCTCCGCCTGACCCTGAGGAGCTCATGTCTGATGAGGCGGCCGACAGCGAAGTGGAGTTTTTCACCAGCGACCAGCGGCGGCTCTTGCCCAGAAGCTGCCCCAAAGCCACGTCCAGCAGCCGAGACAGCGGCCAGGTGAATCCCGCCTACCAGGAGAGCTCGCTGGAGCCTGGGGGCGCCGGGCGCGGCCCCATGGCCTTCTCCTGGCCCGGCAGGGAGGAGGGAGCACCCGCTAGGGGAGGGAACATCTGGGGCCTGGAGCGAGAGGAGAATCTGGACGCTTTGTGCGGCAGAGACCAGCGGCGATCCCCCAGACCGCGCTGGTGTTCTGCCGGACCCGCTCCTCCTCCCAGGAGCAGCGTGACAACCTGCACATCCGACAAGCCCCAAGTCCCCCCTCGTATCCCCATCCCGCCGAAACCCGCCGCTCCCTCAAAGGCTGCGGGTGCCGGCGAGGAAGACAGGCCTCCCAAAGTCCCCCCGAGGGTCCCCCTGGTCCCACCCTGCCCACCGCGCACCCTGAGCCCCAGAAGCCTTCCCATCTACATCAACGGCGTCATGCCTGCCACGCAGAGCTTCGCCGCTAATCCCAATTATGTGAGTAAGGCGCAGCAGAGGCAGCACAGCGACAGAGCGCCGCCTGCAGGCCACCGCCCCCCCTGCATCGTTCCCATCCTGAAGGACGGCAGGCAGGCCAGCAACACCCATTACATCCTCCTGCCGCCGGGTCGCCCGGCCCGCTCAGAGAGAAAGGAAAGACACCTGAGTGAACCTGCCAGGATGGGAAACAGCAGCTTGTGGCAGAACCGATAACCGATAACGTCGCTTCCGTTTCAAAACAGAGCAAATACAAAACTGTGAACGGCATCAGATACGTGGTCCACTGTGTTTCAGAGTGGAGACGCTTTCTAAAAGATTCCTTTCACCATCATTGAAAACACAGAAATCTTTACCTCTATGAACGTATTACAGTCACGGGTCGCTAAACGTCTCTGAACATCGTCACGATTAAACCAATGCATTCACATCCTTAAAAGGTGTCATGTAAAGAATCATTACTGTGTGTACAAGCTGGGCTTGTGCAAACATTTCCACTCGCGCATCAGTTTGTATGACAATGCTGCTTCGAATCTTCATGTATTCATAGATTTATTGTGAAGGGGAACCATTTAAGGTTACAGCAGATTTTAGCCGTCCATGAAAACACGCAACATCCTGCTTTTGTGTTTTTCTTAGAGTTTGTATTATATGAAGTTTAATTTATTGGAAGTAAAAATCTGTTACATTGTGTTTCCATGAAGTTAATCTATAGATTGCCCTAGTCCGTTGTATTTCCTTTATGTAACAAGCATATTTGATGCAGTGTAGGTGGGAACACACCCTAAATCGACTGATTTTGAATTCTTTATGACTAATTTAACGGGATCTACAGTATTGGACTTTCCTTTGTTACATGGCATGGAAAGCAAGTTACATTTCCGCTGCTGAGGTGCAGACTCAGCTTCGCTGCCTTTGTTACATCAACAGAAGTTCTCGTTAAGGCTGTGTTGACTCACAATGGGATCATTCTAAATCTGTATTTTTAATCTATTTATAAAATAAAAATAATTTATTCTCTATAAGTCATGTCTTTGTTGTTCTTTTTAAAATTTACTCCAAATGCTAATATAATAGGATAAACAAGCAACAAAGATGTAGCATGTTTCCTTCCTGCTATAAATAGCAACCAAAAACTTGAGGTTTTGAGACAAAGTTTATTAATGATTGACAGCTGTTTAAAAACGGTAAAGAAAAATGAAAAATGTTGGTGCGGGACGACTGAGGTACAAAATAAACACCAGTAGTAATCGCTCTTACTTTCATCAGCAGCAGTAGGACAGTGTCCTTCCAGTCTTTAATAACAATTCAAATCTTGATTTATCTCACTCACAGTTCATTCGCCATCAAACCAAATGGCATTTGTGGATCAGTAGGTCAGAAACTCAATCAAACTATGGTATTGCACTAAATCATGCATGTGTGTACTAATTATCCTCCGTATTACTGCTAGAACAACCCAGTCAAAACAACCAAACTAGTTTCCTCTGACTTGGCTGAGTAAGATCCAAAGTTCTATAACTCCATCTGTTAAATGTCACAAAAAAATGGTGCTGCTATGACGTAATTCACTGGGCTTGCGAAATAAGTTAAAAAACAAAAAGCTAAAACCAGTACTAATCCCTCCTATCGTCAACCCCTTCCCTCACCCCTGCAGTTCCGTGTGGGCCTCACTGAACCTCCACCTGTGATCTCCAACAGGTGGGTTCCGCGGCTGTCGCTCGTCTCGCTCGGCTGAGAGGTCTTATGTGCAGCCTCGCGGGGGCCGACAGAGACGGGAGTTAGTTCCTCAGTCGTGTTACCGCCAAGCTCGGTTGAGCAGTTTGACTTCGGCCAGCCGTTTGCTGATCATGGTGGCAAAGAAAAGGGCGAGGAGAACGCTGCTGATCAGCATGTAGTCGTAGTCGTCCTTCAGCACGTCGAACTGCTTTGAGGGATAGACCCGCGTCTGGAAGATGTCCAGACCGTAGGCCACCACCTACAGGGAAACCCAGGACAACTTAGATATACATGCAGATATGTGTAGGTGTGTTTTAAACACCGCTGTATCACCGGTGATGCAGGTGCAATCACCTGCTCTCATTTAATTCTAATTTAGTTCACAGTGAAATCATGTAAATGGAGCCATGAGTGGAAAAAATGCATCATCCAAGATGCCACCTGGTGGACAAACATGGCCACACACGATGAGGGATGAATAAAGGGAAATGGGCATAAATATAAGGACAAAGCAAATATGTTGTTATAAAAATACAAAGTAGTACCGTATTTTCACGACCTTAGGGCGCACTGGGTTATAGGGCGCGGTTTCAGTTCCGGGTGCTTTTTTTGTATTTAACATGTACATCAGGCGCCCCGGTTCATGGGGCGGAACATGGTGAAACACACCGGTGAAACATGCATGCAAGTGTGTGTTTTTAAAAAGGCAGCGGGAGCAAAACTGAGTTTGGTTGTGATTCATGGATCTTAAATTGTCTGGCGGCTGCTCGATTCCCACGATCCTCCTCGGAGCTGATCGTCTCCAGGTCAAACTGGGCTTCATCAGCGTCTCTGCCGGTTTCAGGGTCGCCGAAACACCGATGTTCAGCATCACGCTCACACCGGCGCTGGTGTCCGTTAGATACAAGCCACGCCCACACTCTCCCTTTAACGTTCTCATGGTGTCCTCAACTACGTCCGCCTTACAACAATATATTAGGCGCGCTGCGCCGTAAAGGGCACCGATTCATAGGGCGCCGGCACGGTGAAACACGCCGCTGAAACACGCCGGTAAAACACGCCGGTATAACACACCGGTGAAACACGACGGTGAAACACGCCGGTATAACACGCCGGTGAAACACACCGGTATAACACACCGGTATAACACGCCGGTATAACACACCGGTGAAACACGACGGTGAAACACGCACGCAAGTGTGTGTTTTTGAAAAGGCAGCGGTAACATAACTGAGTTTGGTGGTGCTTTATTGAAGTCGTTCTTCCAACTCGGCCACCTCGCCTTGTTTCCGACAAGCCACGCCCACACTCCCCACTTTAACGTTCTCGTGGTGTCCTCAACTACGTCCGCCCACATTAGGCCCGCCGGGTCATAGGGCGCCGGCATGGTATAACACACCGGTGAAACACGCCGGTGAAACATTCATGCGAGTGTGTGTTTTTAACAAGGCAGCGGGAGCAAAACTGAGTCTGGTGGCGCTTTATTGAAGTCGGTCTAACAACTCGGCCACCTCGCCTTGTTTCCGAGGAAACTCGGCGGCGTCTTCTGGACCTGCCGGAGCTCGTTTTCCAGCTTCCTCCACTTCCAACCGTGGATTCATGGATCTTAAATCGTCTGGCGGCTGCTCGGTTCCCACGATCCTCCTCGGAGCTGATCGCCTCCAGGTTAAACTGGGCTTCATCAGCGTCTCTGCCGGTTTCAGGGTCGCCGAAACACCGATGTTCAGCATCACGCTCACACCGGCGCTGGTGTCCGTTAGATACAAGCCACGCCCACACTCCCCCTTTAACGTTCTCATGGTTCTCATGGTGTCCTCAACTACGTCCGCCTTACAACAACTCATTAGGCGCAGTGAACCGTAGGGCGCCGCACATTGTGGAGGAAATGTCTGACTTTTAAGTGTATGGTCGTGAAAATACGGTAAATGGAGCCATGATTGAAAAAAAAAAAAAAAGATCCAAGATGCCACCTGGTGGACAAACATGGCCACACACGATGAGGGAAGAGTAAAGGGAAATGGGTATAAATATAAGGACAAAGCAAATATGTTGTTATAAAAATACAAAGTAGTTAAGATGTAACAGTAGTTAGACACTTCTATTACTGGATTCTTCTTGAAAGAGTGACTCACCAGGCAGGTGGACTCCAGTCCAGAGGGGGCGGTGTAAATTCCTCTCACCCTGGACACAGACTGATTGTAGTTGATGAACCACTCGGTACGGATCAACAGCTCTGGAGCGTATGGTATCAGATTCTCCTCACTGAGGAGGAAGTGGACAGGTTAAATTTAAATGATTTCGGCCTGCAAAGCACATTTCTCTGTTTTTGAAGACCGAGTTGATGGTGTGTTCACCGTGCTGAAAAGCCTGAAATCAACCTCGACAGAAGGACTCACCGACTTTGTTCTGTTATTATTTCTGGTCTCCGAGGATCCAGGAACATCTTGGGTAATGACAGAATCCCTCCAGACGGCAAACCAACTGCGTGGAGAAAAAAAATACAGAGGAAGGTTAGAAACTGGGTGGGGGGAGGAGACCCGTTCCTGGCACCCTGCCACACGGCGCTAACACCCACTGAGCAGGTGGCGGCTGGTGATGCCCTTCTCCGTCAGCGTGGCCTCCACCGTCGAGATGGAGGACGGGAAAATGTACGACTGCTGCAGCACCTGGGGGGCGTGCGGCCGGTCCAGCGAGCTGAACACTGTGCTGTTGTAGAGCTCCGTTCCCTCGTACAGTTCAATCACAGAGAACTCGTTCCTGCGAGACTTGGTGCTCCAGTACTCGTACTGCAGAACCAGACAGAGGCGAGGGTCTCCTTCAGCCGCGCGACGGACAACTGCGGTAGAGCTGACAGACTACTGGGACGGCTCCGTAACTCACCACCACCCAGTTTTCAGAATGCACGACGTGGACCGGTCCTCTGGCCTTTCTCTGAACCGCCTCGTGGATGATGCGCCCAGTCACGCCGTCGATCAGGAGCATGCCGACAAAGCTTCGCTCCTGATGGAGGTCAGTGCTCTCGGTCACCACGGCAAGCAGGTTGGGGTTCAGATACTGAAGGAACACAGAGCAGAGGACGTGCAACCATGAGAACCTGGCTCTACGGAGCATTGATCCCAAAGATGGCCGCTTGTGAGTGGGTTTATAGACGAAAAACCGATCAAACAGGAAGAAAACGCTCTCTCGGCGTCCCAAAAAAAGAAGCATTCTGGGTTTATTCTTTTTGGAATCGGTGCTGAGAGGAGGAATGAGTCACAGGGGAAACAATGACAGAAGGCACAGATTTTGTGGGAAAGTATTCAGCTGACATCAGAGGAAAGGATGTGGCTGTTTCTGACAGACGTGGAAAAGCGAGAAGCTGCCAAAACATTCTGGTCTCTTCCAGCCCAAACACGGCTGATGACACATTCAAGCCTTCTTTGCTTTTCCACATTCCTTCCAAAAAGGAGACGTCATACCTTGTAAAGCACACTACGGTCTCCCATCACTCTTCCCTGGGAGTGCACATGCTCATTTGGTCTCTTTCCTTTGACTGACACAATCCTTTGTGTCTCCGTGGGGATGACGACTTCCCAGATCAGCTCGGTGGACAAATCCTGAGTGAAAAAAGACATTCCGTTAATCCACTTTTGAGCCTTTATCCTGTAGTAACCAAGAAATGAGAAAAAACATTATAAAAGGCATCTGTATTTACGTACTCTAAAAAATGGGTTTGTTTGTAAAAAATGAATAAAATCTGGAGTGACGCTGAGACAGGAGACCTACTGTTCTCAGTCTGTAGCCAGACAGCCTTCCCTGGCTGGAGTCTATGAGGTAAAAGAAGATGGAAGAGGCCATCTCCTGCAGCTGCTGCAGCACGTTCTTTGTGTAGGGAAAAGCAGACACCTGCGGAAAAACAATCCACCAATAATCGATTTCCCCTCAATTGATGAGTGAGGAGGTCTCGGCGGTGCCACCGACCTTGTACTGGTCATCAACCAGGAGCAGGACTTTAGCGTAATCCTGGTCCATCAGAGGGAGCAGGAGCGACTGAAGTATCGGCCGAGGGAGAGCCGGAGGAGTGACATGACTCCTTTTGCCAAAAATGGGATTAAACACGTGGAGCGTGGCCAGGCCTGTGTCCTAGCAAAGGAACAACAATGCAGCAATCAAGCATGTTCCTGCAGGTTCGGCTATGAAAGACGGAAACGATGACGCACTAAATGAGGTATTAAATTTAGTGGCCTCTTTAGTACGACACTACAATTGGACGGCACCATGAAACAGTCCAGATTTGACCGCTGGGCACCAGCTACCTTGTCCTTGATGAGCAGCGTGCACTGTGGTGGGTGAGGGAAGTGTGCCGTGGTCCGCTGCACCATCAGTTTGAAGACTGCGTTTGCTGGGATGTCGTCCAGATAATGCCTCCATAAAATGACGCCTGTCTTGCTGTCGATGCCGAAGAGCTTCACAGAAAAAGATCACAGATCGGGACGAATGCAAGAGAAGCTGTTTGAAGGGCTTCTGCTGGAGGATTTGTTACTGTGTTCATTCAATTTCAGCCAGAAAACCAACACAGCTTGTTCCTTTCTCACACAGCCTAAAACCGATGGGTTATTCTGGTACCTTCCCAGACGCAGTGACCATAACCATCATCTTCTGCAGGTTGAACTCGTCTCTGGAGAGGTTCTCGATGGTTACGTCATTTTTAACTTGGCTGTGAGGTTTCCTCGCATCGTAGAACAACTTCCAGAGGTGGCTGATCCAGGCCTGCAGCAGGATGAGCTGAGAGGAGAGCCTCTTCAGGACCATGGACATCAGGCCGTCTGGAAAACAAAAGACGGCGGATTCGCACTACGGATATACAATATGAGCCTGGAGAGACCTATAGAAGAAAACCAACCAAACCAAAGGCCACCAGGCAATAGGAGGTCAACGACCAAGAAAAAAATCAATGGATTTATGAATCAACATCATCGGCGACGCAAAGGACCACTGAGGTGTTGACTAAGTGCAGAGCATTACCTTGAATGGCTGAATCCAGGCGCAGCATTACAAACAGAACAAAAAGGATTAAGAGAGCATTGCAACAAAAGCGTGGTCCTGGCCTAGAATGTGTTTTTTTTGTTGTTTCTATGATTTACATTTGTTATTAGGACTCTACGAGTGGGCGTATGTGATATAAATAGAATTTCAAAAGTGCAGCATTTACCAGCCTTTTTGCCAAACTCTCCCTCCAGTTCAGCCTGTGTTCCTGTAAGCGGCAGATCCACCATTTCCATGGTGACTACATCCGCCAGAGCCTCCTCTCTCGTCCACATGACGCGCCCTGGAAAAGGGGGCCCATTACTGTGCAGTCATGTGTTCCCCTCCACACACCCTCGCCGAGGATGCAGCTTGCTTTTTTTGGTTGTTTTTGGCCGAATGGAACAGAAAAAGGAGCCAGAAAGCAGCACATTAGCCTTTATTCCCATTACCTGGCTGCTGCAGGAAAGTTAGAGTGTGGTCTTCGGTTTGAACCATCACCCTGTAGCCAACAGCATCGTCTTTCTTGAGAAAAGCTTGGACATACAACTGGAAGAAAGAGTTTAAAAATGCAGAAAGGAGAACAAATATCACCGTCAACGTGACCAGCCCGACAGCAAGAATTAAGGAGTTACTAGTTATACGGGAAGACATTTGAAACTCACTTTTTCTGGCTTCCCACCGTTAGGATCCAAATTAAAATAAATCGTTGTGTCTAACAGTCTTCGACCTGTTTCTGCACTGAACAGATTAAGACTGCAAGCCTGAAAGAAAAAGGCAGAGAAAGCTGTAGGAACGGGTCTTTTTTAAAACCATAAACCACACGCTGATTAAAAAAAAAAAGCCATATAAATTACACAAATGACCTGAACTTACAGTTTTGTTCTTGGGAGACATGACAGCAGCAACAGTTTTTTCTCCAGCAGTGGCGAATGAAACCAGCAGGGCCTGTTAATAGGGACAGTGTAGCATGAATGGATGACAAATGCTGTAATTAACCAGTGTTGTGGAGTCGGCCTTGAGAAATCCAGATAAAAGAAGCGTTAAAGAGCAGAAAAATCCAGAGACAGAGTGTTACATACAGGGCTGAAATCCCTCAGGGTGACTATCTGCCCGTTGTTCAGCTGGAGAAGGAAGTAACGCTCAGGCCCGAGCTGAAGGAAGAACTCTGAGAGTGGCTGGCGGGCTGGGTTGGGCTGGCTGGAGATCAGAGCCGGACCAAAGCCAGGACTGGCCTCAAGCCCCAGGGACTGGAGGAGCACAGTGGAGAAAGGGAAATGGATCAAACATCCAGTCAAATAGTGGAAACGTCACAGAAACGGAGAGCTTTGCAGACCAGATCCGTGAAGAAACCCTTCTGATTTCACAAGCTGAGGGCGGGATAATTGGCTCTACCTGCAGGGGGATCTGAGCCATCGCCGTCTCCGAATGCAGGTCAATCATGTGCAGGGACACAGCTGCAGGGTCCACGCAGATTAACCGTCCCTTGCCAATCAGCGCACAGCTGGACTGTATGTCTGACAACCAAGGAGTATCAACAGTGATCTGGAAGCAACAACACCAACAGAAATGTCAGCTTTTACCTGACTCTCTCTCACCTGCACCAGTTTTCTCCAGATATCATTGAAACACTTCATGTTGGACCTTAAAACCTCCATTACCTGCTTGATTATCTCTCCATCTTCTACGCTGAATGCCGCAACAGCGATGTGGGAGTGGGGGACAAGTCCCAGTACAAGCACTTCACCGTTTCCAGAGGAAAACACAGTCTGGTAATCCACACTGTCACTGGGAATTTAGAGGGGACAGTTACACATCTGTTGAATTCAAAAGCCATCGAAAGCCTGCCTTTAAAAAAACAATTTCTCACTTTCTGTCTTAAACCTATGATGCTTTGTGTATGTGTCCACTAAAAGTCTGGTGGAACTAGGTTACAAACCACAAAGTCCGAAAAACAAAATGCCACCTGCCTTTCTGGGAGGTTCTCTATCCACTTTGGATGACCATTAGACAGGTAATGGAGGGAGATGGTGGTTTTCTTCAGAATGGCAACGTGCTTCACATTGTCCTGTTGTCCAACCAAACAAGCTGCCTGGTAACTTTAATATGGAATAAAAACCGTTAAAATCTGCACGCAATCGGTTATAATCTGTTAAATTCACCGGTAAAATAACCTTAATAATCACCTTCCGGAGTCAAGCACAACCTCCCAGTTCAATCCACCAACAGTTACATCCCAGGAACGCAGAAGACGGCCTTTCCCAACCACGAGCACCGCGTCTACAAAAGGACACAGTTTAGAAAGTTTGCTACTAAAAACAGGTCAACCGTGACATCTGGGTTACCTTGTCCATGTAGCATAAGAGAATCAATGTTGCCCTCTGGCCCAGTCTTATCCACATGTCGCCAGACTAACGTTTAGGACAGAGAAGGAAACCAAAATGACAGTGTTGCTTTTGGGAGTTGGACGTTTGGGACAGGCAAGGAAAGTGCTACAAAAGACGGGACAGGATACTCACAGAGGTCTCCGGTTCTGGTGTTGAGTGCAGCAAAGACATTGTTCTCCGTTGCCAACAGCACCTTTTTGGCTCCCTGTAGATGTGTGTCAAAGGAGGAAAAGCGAACCTTGCCCACATACTGCTGCCGCCTGAGGATTGCAGGGAGGTGCAAGAAGGCCAACAGGAATTCATGCATTTCTATGTGAACAAAGGCTTGCATGACCAGAAAACTAATAAAAAAAAAACCCCTACCATAACCACGTATACAAATACACTATAATGAGAATTACAAACAACTACATTACACAGGACGCTGTCCGAACGTTTGGAGTAGCACAGTTTCTTTCATTGATCTAACTGGATGTGATTCAATGCCAATATACAGCGTGGGAATGGAACGGACAGTTAAGTTTACCAGTATATCCCCAAAAAGGTAATACTTTGTGTAGTTTTTTAATTAGTCAGTTCACCGCCCCCCCCACCCCCCGACACACCGGGTCTAGCTAGCGGTTGTGACAGCTGATAGCATTAGCATCTCCATGTTATACATGCCTCTACACGAAAAAAAACTACTAAAATCCGATCTTACCAGTCAAATTTCCCTACTTGATCTTCAAACACAGCATCGATGGTGCTATATAACAGAATAAATGTTAGACATGCTAAAATTAGCTTTGCCATTGCAACAGTAGTTATGGCTTGCTCTCGACAGCAGGAAGTCGGAAGTTGACCGCCTCAGGTGTTGGACCGTGGTTGGGCGGTGCTGCCCCCCAACGGCCACGGCTGGTACTGCAAAGAGAGAGACGCTCTTATAGTAGCCGTGTCAAACCAGTGAGCAAGTACATATAACATATAACAACATATACCATTTACGCTCTACGGTGCATATTAACCATTCAAATACACAGTTTTGTGTCAATCCTAAACCGCATAAAGAGTCGGGTTCCTGCGGAATCTACACCTGCATGTCAATTACCGTGTTGCCTCAAAAGGTTCACACTGAGTGGTGTAAGTAATACGTTTGTTGAAGCGATTAGTATTATTGTTTGTGTCCAGGTTATTGGATTGTGAGCGCCCCCCTTGTTGTACTTTTACAGTGTCTTCTTTCAAGCGGTAGATTTTTTTTTTCTGCCGGACTCCAAGATGGCTGCGAGCGGAGGAGACGGCGAACACGAATGGACAGCAGCTGTTCGACCGCTTTTGTCAGCGTCGTACACCGCTTTTGAAACCAGGGAGCTACCTCAGCTAATTGGGTCTATAATAAACAGGTAACTTGTTTGATGTCAACCGATTATGTGACACTATTTGCTTAAATACTGGCTTCGTTCAGTCAGAAGGGAGCTAGCGGGCTAACTGGCTAACTTAGCTGGGTTATTGAAGTTCGATAGGAAGCTTGACAGCTAAGCTAACGTTAGCAGCTAGCATACTGGGGTTGGTTTTGCATTGGCATCAAATCAGTTCCTTGCGTTAGCCAATGTGCTAAGCTTAGCTAACTTTTTCAAAATATTGATATACTCTAAACCTATTGAAGATTATTTTGCAAACATGGGGCATATTGTAAGGAAAACGGGATAGACCATTCTGATGCAGTGTTGTCGCATAAACATTTGCTATCGTCGCTATATGACGTTAAAAAAAAATGCTTCATCATTAGCTAGCTAACACAAACATTAGCCAATCAGCTAAGTAAAGGGCCTTTCCCCCGGCGTGGTTATCGTTGAAAATTTCCCAGTATAGTGTCATTTGATGTAAGGTTGATTGACTAAAATATGGTTGTTTTCTGTTTCAGTATTTGTGTGCGAATGCAAGAACAATTCGTCATCCGATCATTTAGTTAAGCTTATGTATCCGAACAGAAAACATTGAGCTGGAGTGACACTAGTCAGAATCGTATTATGATGCCCAGCTGAAAAGACTAATACCCACCATTATTGTATCTATATTTTATAGCTAATAATATGACAGTAGTCAGTTGGGTTTTTCTTGCATTGCCCACGGTCATGGAGGAAATTGCCATAGTGCTAGTAAATACCAGAGCATTGGTGCAATGCTGACCCTGCAGTGAGGCCAGTGTCTGTTGGGCTAAATTATTATTATTTTTCTGTTAAAATCCGTCGTGTTTGTATTTAGACCTGTAAATCAACTTGATGAGATGACTGTAACTTAATACTCTTTGCTGGGGACATAAGCAGGCCCCTGTTTTTGTTCAAGTGAAGTGTTTCTCTGGTGTCAGCAGAGTTCTTTCACATTCATTATCTTTAAAGACTAGATAAAAGAAGTCTTACTGTGTTCTCCTATTTGTCATTGTGTTTTTCTTCAACGACGCTGCCACCTGGGCTGGTGTAAATGTCCCTGACTATACTGATGCTCACTCACTAATACTGTTTTAGTGATAAATGGTGCTCAGCATGGAACCAAATGTTAACTAAACAATGTTAAAATAAATTCTGATGCTATCAACCAGACATCTGAAAACAACCGTTACTTGCTTATTTATCACAGGTAATGCGATATCTTAGGCCACAGCAGATCGGATTCCTTATGTCAGTTACAATCTAACTTATTGTGTGTGGCAGACCTAATTGACCTCAGAGCAATAATATTTTATCTGCTGCTGCTCAAGAACTGGTTCTAGCTCAACCAGGCCTGACTGGAAGAGCTGGTTTTGTCCTATTTAATAATTGAATTGAGTATGTGTGGCTCTGTGGCCCTGTGTGGTTAAATGACCCTTTTGTCCTGTTGCTAGCTGCCTTAGATGATCCACTAAGTTGCACAAACAATTATCCCACAGAGAGCCCGTACCCGCATCCACTGGCATTTGAGCATTATCTACCTCTTCTCAGAACAAAGGATGCTTTGAATTAAGGGATAATTTTAAAGTCTTAAAGAAGTGTGAGTGTTTCTGAACCAAGCTGTGATGATGGAGTTTCATTTTGGCCAAGCTCAGCAGTTTCATTCCCTGAATGTATACTGTTTCTCTCTCGCTGTGCACCTGACAGGATTTATTGAGATGCTCTTTTCGTCCTCTACAGTGAATCCGACATTCTTCATCATGACAAACAGTACGAGCCTTTCTACTCGTCGTTCGTGGCGCTCTCGGCGCACTACATCACCACAGTATGTGGTCAAAGTACGTATCCCCTGGGAACAGGCCAGATATTGTATTCCCTAATCCCTTTCTTAAAAATATTATCCGTTTTCTTTCTTCAGTACCAAGAAACCAGCTTCTTTCCGTTGCTGCGGCATGCAAGGTCTTGATTGAGTTCTCGCTGATGCGGTTGGAGAACCCAGACGAGGCATGTGCAGTTTCACAGGTGAGAAACTCCAACCTCCCAGACGAGGTTCAGGTAAAAGGCCGGAAATCCGCAGAAGACCTGACGACTGTTCTGTTGATCCCTCCGCAGAAACACCTGATCCTCCTAATAAAAGGACTTTGCACCGGCTGCAGCCGGCTGGACCGCACAGAAATCATCACTTTCACCGCCATGATGAAGTCAGCCAAGTTGCCTCAAACCGTCAAGACTCTTTCAGATGGTGCGAGCTCAAGTCAGATCACAATAACTCCTTCATTATTTGGAATAACAATTCCACCACATGTGGCAGAGGGGGGAAACAGAAGTGGCTGACCTAACTGTACCTCCTGTCCTCCAACAGTGGAGGACCAGAAGGACATGCCCAGTGCAGTGAGCCCAGAGCTGCGGCAGAAAGAAGTACAGATGAACTTCTTCAATCAACTGACTTCGGTTTTCAACCCCGACCTCTCGACCATCCTGGGCTCCCCGTCAGCAGCACCCACGCAGGCAGGTGTCGGAGAGCTGCTGGCCCAGGACGGAGCTCTGCTCATCTCCACATCAGTGCTCCCCCTCCATGACCCTACTTGATGGCGCGCTGCTGCTTGTGCTGATGTTTGCAGCTCGTGGTTCATCAGTTCCTCAACTCTTTGCTGTTGTTGTTTACAGGCTGAGAGTGATCGCGATGAGCTCAGCACAGACCAGGCCACCCAGGCCAAGATGAAAAATGCCTTCGTTTCTCAGAATGTGTCAAGCTTACAGGAACTCGGTGAGCCTTTTAAACAGTAGCTGTTGTCCCGTCAGCCATGAGCAGCCAAACTTGTTCTGCCTATGGCCACCCTGACTCTGGCCTGTGTCTCTAGGTGGGTCTGAGAAGTTGCTGCGAGTGTGCCTCAACCTGCCCTACTTTCTGCGCTATATCAACCGCTTCCAGGATGCTGTATCAGCTAACTCATTCTTCATCATGCCTGCCACGGTGGCGGATGCCACTGCTGTCCGCAATGGGTATGTTTTTTATTTTTCTTAATTACTCTATCTATTAGATAACCATCTATTAGCAAATAAAATTGGCTTTTAAAGCTGAAGGGAGTAAAGACCATGTCTTTGAACACTCTCCCCAGCTTTCACTCACTGGTGATTGACGTGACCATGGCTCTGGACACGCTGTCCCTGCCTGTGTTGGAGCCCCTGACCCCAGGGAGACTGCTGGACATGACCGTGCTGGCCCTGAGCTGCCTCTACGCTGGTAGGACACAGCTGCCGTTAGACCTGATGAACTTCCTCCACTCAGGGATCCAAGCAGCTCATACTCGCATTCACTGGCCCTAATCTTTATGTTTTGCAGATTATTGTGAAAAAGATGTTAAAATAAACCTGTGTGTGTGTCCAGGTGTCAGTGTGGCCACCTGTATGGCCATTCTGCAGGTAGGCAGCGGCCTGCAGCTTCGCTCTGCCTCCACCGGGACTAAAGAAGAAGATTACGAAAATGACGCAGCCACAATTGTCCAGAAATGTGTGAGTGTAAAGACGTTGTCAGTGTTCTGATGTGTCTCCCGAGATAACGAACACCAAAACTGTTAGTTTGATTTGCTATTTCATTGTTTCCACACACTATTAGTTTTTTTCTGATGTGGTTTTGAAGTCCATATAACCTCTAATAATCTCTAAAAGTGATGACTGTCTTATGTCTCTCCCTATGCAAACCTTGTGCTTTTTGCAGCTGGAGATCTATGAAATGATTGGTCAAGCGATCAGCAACTCCCGAAGAGCTGGAGGAGAGGTGAGACGCGGACGCTGATCTTACCACATCACTAGTAACACCCATGATGGTCTTAGCTATAATAATTCGGTGTCTCTGAAATCCCCACCTGAATGGCCATAATGAATCCTGTTGAAATGTTTTTGCAACAGCATTATCAGAACTTCCAACTGCTTGGAGCCTGGTGCCTTCTGAACAGCCTCTACCTAATTCTCAACCTGAGCCCCACCGCCCTGGCAGATAAAGGGAAAGAGAAGGACCCTCTGGCTGCCCTGCGTGTCCGGGATATTGCCGCACGGACCAAGGATGGCGCAGGATCGCCTAAGCTTGGTCCTGGAAAAGGGTATCTATCCTCTGCTTCTCTTAGGGCAGAAATGACTTCACCTAGAGGGAAGTGATTTGTTACCTAGAGCATGGATAATGTTGTTGTTTGTTGAGGATCCCAAAAAAGACTTTGAATAATTGCTTGCTACTGTTTTTCACCCAGACACCAAGGGTTTGGAGTTTTGTCAGTCATACTGGCCAACCATGCCATCAAACTTCTGACATCACTTTTCCAGGATCTGCAGGTTGAAGCTCTGCACAGGGTAAATAAAATGACAGGGGGCACGTTGAACCGTGTCCTGTGGGTGCGTCCTAATTCCTCTCCTCCCCTCAGGGTTGGTCGAGTGATGGTCCACCAGCGGAACTCAACATCATGGCACAGAGCACCTCCATCCAGAGGGTCCAGCGGCTCATCGACTCTGTGCCCCTGACAAACCTCCTCTTCACTCTTCTTTCCACGTCCTACAAAAAGGTCTCTGACTGAAGTTTACGTGAAACCTTTGCTTTTATTTCTCATGAAGGACGAGACTAGATGTACCAATATTATCATTTAATTCCAGTAGCAGCTTTCTAAAGCCTGTTTGTCACCGCCAGGCTTATATCCTCCAACGCCAGAGGAAGGGATCAGTTAGCAGTGATGCAAGTGCTTCTACAGATTCAAATACCTACTATGAAGATGACTTCAGCAGTACAGAGGAGGATAGCAGTCAAGGTACCGTGATTGCACTGTCTTCACATGTCCTTTAGGATCGCTGCCTGTACGGTGGCAAGTCTGTGTATTCATCAGGCATAAAACCAAAAATTAGGCTTTTTATAACTGTAGACGTGATGGAACTAACCCGAAACTTCTTTTTTAGAGAAGGTTATACCTGATGGCTTTGGCTCTAAAAGCAGCAGTAATTATAAAATGAACAAAAAGAGGATTTAATTCCACTTTATCAGTGAAGCGATGGAACAAGATTACTGTGGGTCAGTCGGTCAGGATACGACTGCAGTCACGTTAAAAATAATTGCCCTTCTTCTCCTGGTCCACACAATGGCAGCGTAGATGACAGTGTCTACTACTATTTCAGCAGAGAGAAGACAGGAGAAGACAAGTGCAGCTTGTGTCTCAGGTCAGCAGCTTTCATGTACTCAGGTCAAGACTTGGTGTTCACCTCACTGTCTGAGATCCATTTTGTCATTGTTTTGTCTGTAGGATCTGAGCTCCTGTGCCTGGTAGTTTAGAAAATGATAGAGCCACAGTTTTAGATGCTTTGGCAAAACAACACTTAGCCCGAGCGCAGCGGAAAGCCAGGGTGTGATGAGCTGAATTCACCTGTTTTGTCAGAGACTCTTTTGTGGCTCCATTTGGTTCAAAGGATAATACCAGTGGTGTTGACATGTGCCCACCAATGTAACATTTACTTGATGCCAAAATTTTTAATTCCAGTGTAATGGTGCTCTAGAAATCATTTAGTTGGTTATATTTTCTGTTCCTTTTACAGCCAGTGGTAGTCTTAGTGCGATGCAAACAAAGCATATTTGAACAGTATTTGGAGACGAGGTAAGCCCATTTCTGCATGCAGTAGAATAACTTTGTTTGGCAGGTAGATGACAGAAGGACACAGTGCAAGAAGAGCGCATTTCTGATGAATAATCTGTCAATCTCTGAAAATGGCTGTGGTCATGGAATGGTTTTTGACTTCTGGGTCCAACAGCAGACTGGGGAGATTCAAACAGAGTGACTATCTAAACATTTCTAAAGTACCAGTACATAGAAATAAATACAACATATGCTTGAAAAATAAGTGGTTATGCTCGCTTAGGTTTTAACCAGCTCAACGTGGGCTCAACATGTGTTTTGATGTCCCACAAAACTCACTCTTTTAATATAAATTTGCTTCAGTGTAATAAAATCGGTCAGCCTAATTAAAGATAAAATGCACTTCTATTAATTTTTAAACCAGCCAGTTGGGCCTGAGGGCCAACTAGCGGAGGGTAGAAAAGAGATGTCAAGTCTTTGACCGGGAAGCTTTTAGCCATTTAACACGAGTGCTGCAGCCATGCAGCTGATAGGGGTCTGCTTTTATTATTGTGGGAACAATAAATAGGATTTTTCTGTCTTCTCAGCTGCTACTTCATGGCTTGTTTCAGATTGGATCATGTTTATCTGAAATCCTAACTAGCATTGTCCACAAAAAGGCAGCATAGGTTTAGATGCTGTAGCCTCTAAACACGGACATATACTGTAAATGATTGTGTTAACAACGTTGTGAGTAGATTAGCTTGCACCTTGGATGGACTGACCTGGGCCATATTGCCCCATGTCTGAAAACTGAACCCATGTCAGAACATTGGTATTATTCTTGAATACCGTAATAAAAGTTGTGCCTTCAACTATGAGCAAAGTCACATGATGCTGTCTGTTCTGATGTTTATGTGTTGCATGCTAAAGTGAATATCTACTTAAAGTGATATTCTGTACATGATCAAAATGGTTGTTTATATTTTTCGAATACTTAAGCATTAACAGCGTCTAGAATTTTTTTAAATTTTATTTTATAATTAGCATTCCCAACGGAAACCAGTTGTCTTTTCGGGCACTGCTTGCTAAGATGTGTTTAGTGTGTTGCCTAACAAGTTACACGAATAATGTTGTGTAACAAATATATTTTAAAGTGCCTAATAATCTGTAGAAGGTGCTTTGTGTCTTCTCTTAGTTGTATCTAGCTAGTGGATTCGGTTTACTGGGATTGTGCTTGGTAGCAGAGCAAGTTAGGTCAGAAATTGTTTGCTACGTCAGGACTTTGGCTAATTTCAGACTCCATCACTGAGTAAGACAGTTGAACCATATTCAGCCTCCTTGGGAGAGAATTTCAGAGAGCTCATTCAGCTGTCTGCACTCATTCAGGCTTAAGAACAATAGAAGAAACTAAGGAAAGAATTCTGACCAGCCAGTGCACCATCTACGCTATATTATTTTTCATTCTTCAGCTTTACATTATATCTGGATATCTGGACCAGAATGGTTTAATTTATTTGCTATACTCACGATACTGGACTGTACGGCTTCTGGCTATGACAAAACCAGGTACCGTATAATCATCATATATCATTTAGAAATGATGATAATGTTTAAGATGAATTGACTAGTAAACTTTTCTTTCATGCTATAACATCTTACGGTAACTAAAACCTAAACAAGCCTGTAATAAGTTACTTTCGTACACTTGCAGTAACAAAAAAGTAATTATTTCAACTGGTCAGATGTTTGTTTTCCACTGTAAACTAATAACTTTCAAAGTACCAAAATATACTTTACTTATACTTACTTTACTTATGCAGGTTTTTCATATTCTTTCTACAGTAATAGTAGCTATGTAAGAATGTTCAGCATCTACATGGAAGTGTTACGGTGAAGATGAATAAGGTACTTTTAATGGAAAATAAGAAAAGGTACTGAAGGTTAAAACTTACAGAAATTATTGCCAGCAGCAACATTCTGTTCCTTCTCTTTAAGTCGATATTCACACACAGAAACAGCACTGTATGTTCAAAACCGGCCTTGTGTTACATCAGTTTGAAACGCACATTTTCCTTTCTCCATGACAACACAACCTCTTCACAAATGTCTCACGAATTCTACACTTTCTGCAACCACTCATTTGGAATACGTGTCCTTCTTGTTGCAGACGATGACAGTGAGCCCATCCTCGGGCTTTGGTTTGAGGAGACAATTTCACCTACCAAAGACAAAGTTGCCGCCCCAGCCCCTCCTCCACCCCCACCCCTGGAGACCTCTCCCAGGCTGAAGAGCCCCAGCAAGCAGAATCAGAGCGAGAACGGAAACATTTTAGCTGGCCGTAAAGACCCAGAGCTAGTGAGAAATGCATTCTCTGCCCTCCCTGACAAATGTGTTAGTGTGGAGCTAAAGCAGGACAACGGAGCTGATTTGTGTTAGTAAGTTTTTCTGCTGCAGCCCTTTGACACGTACTATCGTTCCCTCTAGTTTCTCGGCTTAGCCTCCAGCATTCTTAACTTCATCACCACCTCAATGCTGAAATCCAGGAACAATTTCATCCGCAACTACCTGAGCGTGTCTCTGACAGAGCAGCATATGGCCACGCTGGCCAGCATCATCAAGGATGTGGACAAGGACATCAAAGGTACATAGGCACTGCAGCGTGTTCTTTTGCTTTACTTGACTTTAGATGCTGGTCTGTTTCTCTCATACTTGTCAGAATTTGTGATAGTAGTTGTGTTATTTACCTTGTTTCCTCTCAGGCTCCTCGGATGAAGTGTTTTCGTTAGCGCTCTATCATTTCAACCACACCCTGGTAACATCCGATCTTCCATCTCCCGCCCTGCAGGTGAGGTGCTACCCTGTCAACAAGATAATTGTGGTCAATAATGAAGCTGCCAAATCAGAGTCACAAATTTGATTGAATTACATACATGGGTTTTTTGTTTTGTTTTTAATTTGCAGAACATCCTCCTTCAGCAGTTGGGCATCGCTCCTTTTTCTGAAGGACCTTGGCCTCTGTATATTCACCCCCAGTCTTTATCAGTCCTCTCTAGACTTCTGTTAATATGGCAACACAAAGCCAGTGTTCAAGGAGAGCCTGATGTGCCAGAGTGTATGAAAGTGTGGGAACGGTATGGCATTTTTGTGTGATTCATATTTACTTTGAAATGTTGGCTCGTGATTCTAATTCTACTAGCCCGTTAGACAGAAAGTTGAGATGATGTAGATAATTTTTATAAAGAACATGTGACATATGTGTGAACCAAGGTCATTATAATGTTCGAAAACAGCTGAAATACTTATATATTTTTAAAATAATGACAGTTACATATAAAATGTGCATAAATATTCAGTGTCGCTGATGTTGTTATATGACTTTAACCCGTCTGTTTGGTATTTTTTCCACCTTTTCTTGTCTTTTATAGATTTTTGGGAACTTTGAAGCAACACATTTTGCAGAGTTCTGTTCATGGAGATGATGACCTCAATGTAGAACACCTACAGCTCCTGTTGCTTCTGTTCCACAACATGTCAGAGCGTGGCCGACGGTCCGTCCTGGCCTTGGTCACCCAGGCCATCACGGAGGTGGCCCAGAACAGAGACTCCCAGCTCAAGGCTGTTCCTCTCAATCTGGCCCGCTTGTGTCTAGTTTTTGACTACTTGCTGCGCCACTACTCCAAGACACCCTTGTACCTCTTTGAGCAGGTTACTTTCTCATTTATTCAGATTTCTTGTTTTCTATCTTGTTTGCTTTGGGCTAAGGGACATTATGGATATGTGCTTTTCCCGCAGGTGCAGTACAACCTCCTCACTCCACCATGCTCGGAGCCCG
Organism: Tetraodon nigroviridis; assembly: GCA_000180735.1. Classification (NCBI taxonomy): domain Eukaryota; kingdom Metazoa; phylum Chordata; class Actinopteri; order Tetraodontiformes; family Tetraodontidae; genus Tetraodon; species Tetraodon nigroviridis. The sequence continues at coordinate 469,097 of CAAE01014710.1, forward strand.
GCTCTGTTCAGGATGCTGGAAAACGCAGCAGTCTTCCACTTTACTGTTCATTTAAAGAAGTGGAAGAAAACTGGGTCAAACACTGTTCAGCCGGTAAACAAGATTATTCATTTGAAATGACAGCTTTCTTTGAACACTTGCAACTTTGACATATTTCCATTGTAGGGTGTTACATGTGAAGGTGTTGTTCTGCTTGCATGAATGTGTTTTCCATTTTTCTTCATAGATTCAAATCTTCAGCCCAAGTTCTATTGCCTTTTGTCTCCTGAAGCGTCAGAAGAAGATATCAGCCGGCTGGACAGTAATGTGAGACACTTACAATATGTTGATGATATAAATAGTTGCACAATTTTAAACCTCATTCCTGGTCTCACCTGTATTTATATATCACTTTTCCATTTTAGGTCTTTTCTAAGCTCTTGAATGGAGCGATCAAATACAATGAGCTGTATGCGTGGCTCATCTCCATCCTGGTTGCCGGCTCAGAGTTTGACATAGCCAGAAGACATGAAAACAGTCCCATCACCCCACTGGTGAGAACACATTTGAAAATTTAAAATTTAATTTTTTTAACCTTATCTTAACTAAACCTGGATTAAAAGCAACTACGAGTGGATTTCCAAAGGTTTATAGTGTGTTATTTCTCTAGAAAGTAATAACTTCAATCAGATATTCAGTACAACTTAATTACAATGGTGCACTTTTGTTGTTATTCTACGCAGGAGGCATGCTCCCTTCAGTACTATTTTTTGATACTGTGGCGGATTCTTGGCATTTTACCACCCTCAAAAGCCTATATTGAACAGTTGAAGACGGGCTTTGGTGATCCCAGTGAGAGCGACATCTTGCATACTTTGCGCTGGTCCTCGCGTCTTCGGGTGTCAACTTATGTCAACTGGATCAAGGTTTCGCCCTCAACCGTTGCACACATAATAGCACTTTCTGAAAAAAACGATTTTTATTTCATTCCAACAAGTTGTGTTCAGCTGCGTTTGTTCAATTCTAATATCAAATCTTTGTAAAAATACACCATTTCCATACATTGATGTGTGTTTTGTCACCATCGGCACACCAGGAGCACTTGGTGAAACAGGGAATGAAGGCAGACCAGGCATCGGCTCTGGTTGAGATAACAGCCGCAAAGTGCAGCACGGTGAAGTATGATGTGGAACTGGCTGAGGAGTACATAGCCAGACAGGTAACATTTACAATGTTAACTGATGTGCAGTATGCAAAAAAAGAATTTCTGATGACAATTGATCTTTTTTGTCTTTTAATCAACTATTTTTGTTGCAGATTTCCACCTTCTCAAACGTAGACCCAAATGTGATCGTTCCCCTTCATCAGTTACCTTCTCTACAAGCCATCTATACATTGGATGCAGTCATCTCCAAAGTGCAGGTTTCCCTGGATGAGCATATGTCCAAGGTTTCCATTGAGGCGGGCACCCACAAGTCATCTGAGATCACAAAGAATCTCCTGCCTGCAACATTACAACTCACTGATGTTTACACAGCTTTTACAAGGTAAAGAAATGAAGTCTCTCCAGTATCTGCAATTTTTGTTAGTATGTATCCAATGTTTTATCTAGTAAGCCGAAATATATGCCCGATAAACGGTGTGGAATATCCTTGTCATCGCTTGAAACATTACTTTAATTTGTTTTTAACTCCAACATTACATTTTTAAATGCCATTAGGATATACCTGTTAAACCTCAGCATCATGTTTTTGTACAAATACATTTATAAAATAGGTTTGTGTAGATTTTGAATGTGACTGTTATTCCTGCAGCAGGTAATTATCTGATTATTCAAATCATGATGTGATTATCATGACTAGGTCATACCTGCTAACCAATATTCCAGAAGAAGGAGACAACAAGCTCACTGATGCCAAACTCCAAGGTTATGCTGCAGTCTTATCAGTTGGCTCCACACGCTGCAAGGCCAACACACTGGGTTTGTCAGAAGTTTACTTGAATAAAAATATGGAGGCGGTTTTGTTGTACGCTCAGCGTTTTAACTTTCCAACTTTCCTCACAGGGCTTAGCATCATGCAGAACTTGCCATCAGCTGTACAAACGATATGTGAGACTTGGAACAGCATCCACACCAATGAATTTCCCAACATTGGTTCCTGGGTATGTAAAAATGGTGTTTACTAAATGTGTTCTGCTGACTGCATTATCCCTTTAGAAAAATGACATTCTAAAACAATACAGTCATCTAAAATATCGCTCTCTTTTCCTCTTTCTTAGAGAAATGCATTTGCCAATGATACCATTCCATCAGAGAGCTACATCAGTGCCATCCAGGCAGCTCACCTTGGGACACTGAGTTGTCAGTCCTTGCCTCTTGCCTCTTCTCTTAAACACATTCTGCTCTCCTTGGTCCGCCTCACTGGTGACCTCATTGTGTGAGTATTTGTCCTGTAGTAAGCAATATTTCAACTGATAATTCATGCTTTTTTTAATACTATGGATGCATGCGTCTCATTTCAGCACTGAGGAGCTGAATCCTACACAGGCTGTGCGCGCTTTGCTGCCACTCATCCTGGAGAGTAGCACAGAGAGTGTAGCTGAGATCAGCAGTACCTCGCTGGAGCGCATTCTGGGCCCAGCAGAGTCGGACGCCTTCCTCGCCCGCATTTATGAGCGTTTGGTCACTGGCTGCTACAACATTATTGCTAATCATTCAGATCCCAGCAGGTACAAGAGTATGGCACAGTTATGAAGTTTTCATTTCATTTTTAACATTAAATTACATCACACAGTGCAAAAGAGTGAAGGCAGGACACAGCTTTCTGCTCTTTTTAACATTTTAAACAACTGTTTAAATTTGGTTTTTCCTTTTGGTTTTCTCTTAAGCGGGTTGGATGAATCTGTCCTTGAGGAATGCCTTCAGTACCTCGAAAAGCAGCTTGAGAATAGCCAGGTGCGAAAGGCTATGGAAGAGTTTTTTTCATTCAGGTATGAGCTCAGCCTGTAAAACAAACCACTTAGTCCACAGTTTTAGCGCTGCTTCGCTCATGTTTGTTTTCCTTTTTTCAGCGGCGAGCTTGTTCAAATTATGATGGCAACAGCCAATGAAAACCTATCTGCAAAGTTTTGCAACCGAGTGCTCAAGTTCTTCACCAAGCTTTTCCAACTAAGTAAGTCTCCTGTTGCATTTTAATTCAAAAATGGCCCAGAAGGCACAGATATGCTCTACTTAAATCGACTGGTTCACCACCTGGCAGCAGATTTACAGCACAATGCTACAATTACCATTTACTCCTCTAATCATTTTGTACATCATTTTGTTTGTTCCCAGCGGAGAAGAGCCCAAACGCCAGCCTTTTGTGTCTGTGTGGTTCCCTGGCTCAGCTGGCCTGTGTGGAGCCCTCTCGACTCCAGTCTTGGTTGACGCGCATGACAGCCACTCCACCAAAGGACTCAGAACATCTGGAAGTAGTGCAGGAAAATCGCCAGCTTTTGCAGCTGCTCACCACTCATATTGTACGTGACAACAGCCAGGTGGGCGAAGGCGTGTGCACCGTTCTCCTCAGCACGCTCATTCCGATGGCCACGGACATGTTGGCCAACGGTGATGGAACAGGCTTCCCAGAGCTGATGGTCATCATGACCACGCTGGCCAGTGCAGGACAAGGAGTAGGTCATCTGCAGCTTCACAGGGCAGCAATTGACTGGTTGACAAAATGGTAAGAATTAATCTTCATTGACATGTTCTGAAATTTAGAGAATTTGTCAATCACTGTATAAAAAGCAGAAAAACTGCATGTCAAGGCATTTGCAGCACACATTTGATTGGCACTGCTATTGATCACTAGCTATGTAACAATTTAAAATGTTTAAAATTCTCAGTATTTATTGCAAATTTTTCTTTTATTTTCTTCAGTAAGAAGTATTTGACTCAAAAGAATGTTGTGGAAAAAGTGAGTGCAAATTTATCACAAGGAAAGGTACGTTTTGTTTGGTTTTTTTACTTTGCCAGTTTGCTACATATGGTTTTGTTGAAATACATTTTCAATTTTAAATGCCAATCAGAAACATTTCTCAAATGGCAGAGTGATCCAGAACGTTTTAGTTTTTCCACTGTTGAGAGGGTAGGCTCATCTGATTGATCTTTTTCCTGCTGCTGTGTTTCAGCACGCCAGCATGCTGGAATGCTCATGCCATATCATCTCCTATCTGGCTGATGTCATGAATGCTTTGAGGCAAAGCAGTGGCCAAGGTTCCTCAGCGCTTCTGTTGGAGGGTGAAGAGAAGGCCTTGGAAGTTGACTCAGACTGGGTGGAGGAGCTGGCAGTGGAGGATGATGATTCCCAGGCGGAGGATTCTGTGAGAATTCACCACTTCTAACAGTCTTAGAATATGGTCATATGTGAAGTAGAAAGCCACAATGATCAAATCACTTGATTCAAAGCAAAACATTTAAGTATTTTTTAATGACAGATGGAGAGTAATGTCAATTTTGTGAGCAGATTGTGCTCGTAAGTTGCTTTATGAAGCTTTTTTGTCCTATTTCTTTGTCATTGTGTGGCAGGATGAAGACTCCCTATGCAACAAACTCTGCACCTTCACCATTACTCAGAAGGAGTTCATGAACCAGCATTGGTAAAATGGTTTTAGCTCTCTTTTTTTAACAATGAATATAGATTTAATGACAATAAACCGAAAAACCCCAGAAGTTTAAAGAGTTCATATCCATAAACAAACACAAAATGAATGTTTAAAGCTGTTTAATTGCCCAGAAATAAAATGTAATTTTGACAAATTCTTTGTAGGTCCAGTAAATATGCCCCTGAAGCTTTGGTATAAACTGTAGTGCTAAAGCGCTATCCAATAGTTTTGTGGCTTTTTTTTCTCTCACTAGGTACCACTGTCACACTTGTAAGATGGTGGATGGGGTAGGTGTGTGCACAGTGTGCGCTAAGGTCTGTCACAAAGACCATGAGATCTCCTATGCCAAATATGGCTCTTTCTTCTGTGACTGCGGTGCCAAAGAAGATGGCAGCTGCCAGGTGAGACCGAATACCTCAGGTCATCATGGGAAGAGAACAACAGCGGTAACTTTGGTTTGCAAGTCATTCCGCCATTGACTTTCATCCAGTCATTTCATTTGGTCAGGGTCATAGCTAGCCCACAATTGTGACCGGAAAATTAGAGAAATTTATGACTATAAATCTGTAGACAAATCTGTTTTTAAATATCTGTTGTGAAGGTTATTTTTGGAAATGCATGTGATGTAGAGCAAACCATCAACTACATTTTACTTTCAGTTTATTGAGCTTCATTTCTGTCATTTTGAGTCTTGTTACAGTCAATAGTTTTGTTCAGATGTATAATGTTATGAACATATGTGGTTAACACAGAAAATTTTGTTACAATTAGTTGAATAATTGATTCAGCGACCTGTCTACTTTTGTTGAAGTTTAGAATAATGTACCTCCATCTGCCACAACCTCATACCCTTTTGTCTGATAAATGATTTATAGCATGGAGGAGCTCAGCGTTAATAGTTGACCTAAACAAGGTAAAAAGAGTCACTTACATTTTACATTATCATGTTGTTGTCCACAGGCCCTGGTCAAACGCAGCCCCAGCAGTGGAATAGGCTCCACTCTTAAAGAGTCATCGGCATTCCAGAGTGAAATGCGTATGCCTGACAGCGCTATCCGCCACCAGAATGCTTTACCCTCCGAAAAAGGTAAAGTCACCATTTCTGATGGCAAACCTGGCGATGAAGACAGACCTAAGAAGAGCAGTGTCTGCAAGAGCATTGATGGCTGCCAGGAAGAGTTGCTCTCGCAAGTGGTGAGAAAATACTTTCAGTCATTGTTTTGAATATGTAGCATTGCAGGATGTGGTCTTTAAAGGTTTGTCTTTTTTCCCAACAGGTGGGTTCATCAACTGCAGCCGTCATCTTGGAAATGCTCATGTTTCTGATGGAAGCCATCCAGACAAACTTCCAACAGACGTCAGCAGTGGGAAGCAGCAGTCGGGCTCAAAAAGCACTGAATGAGTTGCACACTCAGGACAAGGCTGTGGAAATGACAGATCAGTTAATGGTAGGAATACTTTATTATCCTTTTTCTTAGCGAAAGAAAGTCAATGTGATGTTGCTTAGCGTAATGTTGCTTTTCCTCAGGTGCCCACTCTTGGCTCTCAGGAAGGTGCATTTGAGAACGTGAGGATGAACTACAGCGGGGACCAGGGACAGACCATACGCCAGCTGATAAGCGCACACGTCCTGCGCCGCGTTGCCATGTGCGTCCTGTCTTCGCCTCATGGCCGTCGCCAGCACCTGGCTGTCAGTCATGAGAAGGGAAAAGTAAGGGTTCAAATTTAGTGTGAGGCAGAACCTGGAATACAGTTGTACAATTGAAAGTTTATATTCTGTATATTTGTCCCTCATGCTCTACAGATAACCGTTTTGCAGCTGTCCACTCTCCTGAAACAGGCTGATTCGAGTAAAAGAAAACTGACCTTAACCCGTCTGGCTTCTGCTCCAGTTCCTTTCACTGTCTTAAGTCTCACAGGCAACCCCTGTAATGAAGATTACTTGGCTGTATGTGGCCTTAAGGTCAGAAACCAGCTTTTTACAGAAAATACACAGCATTAAAAAAGGCAGTTTGAACAGTAGTTATTACTTTTTCCATTCTTCTCTTTTTAGGACTGCCATGTTCTAACGTTCAGTAGCACAGGCTCTGTATCTGACCATCTGGTGTTGCACCCACAACTGGCCACTGGCAACTTCATCATTAAAGCCATCTGGTTGCCAGGCTCTCAGACTGAACTTGCCATCATCACAGCTGACTTTGTCAAGGTATAATTAATATATAACCAGCCATGTTTTCCTATTCTATTAAATTAATTATTTTTTTTCCCACATATTTTCACATAACAGCAAGTTATTCTTGGAAGTGGAAACAACAATTACTTAGTTTTGTTGGCTTTTTTTTCATAGATTTATGACCTGTCAGTGGATGCCCTGAGTCCCATGTACTACTTCCTGCTTCCAAGTTCCAAGATACGAGATGCTACTTTCCTTTTTAATGAAGAGGGGAAGAGCATTATCACCATCATGTCTTCAGCTGGTTACATGTACACCCAGCTCATGGATGAATCCAGCAGTGCCCAGCATGGCCCTTTCTATGTTACCAACGTGCTGGAAATAACTCATGAAGACCTGAAAGTAATTAGGATTTATTTACTAAACATTACAATTTACCTATTTTATGCATGGTATTATTTCTTTACGCTGCCAAGCAAAAGTTAACAAATAGTAAAATGTTTCTTTTTTGTCTCCAGGATAGCAACGGGCAGGTAGCTGGTGGTGGTGTGTCCGTCTATTTCTCTCATGTGCTTCAGATGCTTTTCTTTAGCTACGTGCAAGGAAAGTCCTTTGCCGCAACAGTGAGCCGCAGCACCACTGAAGTACAGAGACTCTTCCCGATCATTGTCAAAGGGTAAGTTTCACGTTGATTGCATTCTGTCTTAAAAAAGGCAACATGCTGGTGGATGTACTGATGTCCCTGGTATCCTTTCCAGCTCCAATGGTGGCAGTAGTAAAATGTCCCCCGCACTGTGTCAGTGGTCTGAGGTGATGAATCACCCGGGCCTGGTGTGCTGTGTGCAGCAGACCACAGGAATACCCCTGGTCATCATGGTCAAGCCAGACACCTTCCTTGTCCAAGAAATCAAAACTCTGCCAGCCAAAGCTAAGGTGAGCTCTGCTTGGTGTACTCAGGTGTTTATGTCACAACAGCCAAAGTACTGGCAAAAAAATAAAATAATTTAGAATAGCAGAGCAAGATTAAATTCAGCAAATGTGCTCCTTAGTAAAGAGTTTTTGGTCAGGATATTTTTAATGAATATAACAACAGATTAAAATCTACTTCACAGATTCAAGATATGGTGGCTATCCGGCATACTGCCAGCAACGAGCAACAGCGCACAACTATGATTCTTCTTTGTGAGGATGGAAGCCTGCGAATCTACATGGCCAACGTGGAAAATACATCTTTCTGCTGCAGCCAGCACTGCAGCCCAGCAGTGGCATCAGTATTTTAAAGCCAGTCCGCAAGCGCAAAGCTACCGCTACCAGTGAGTTTATTACAAATCTCTCTCTCTTTTTTTTTTTTTAAACTATCTGTAAGAGATACCTACCTTGTTGACAAGAGTACATTTTGCAAATATTTCAACCTTATAATTAAATTTCAGCCACCCGAACATCCAGTCAGGTGACATTCCCAGTGGACTTTTTTGAACACAACCAACAGTTGACAGAGATCGAGTTTGGCGGTAATGACTTGCTGCAGGTGTACAATGGCCAGCAGATCAAACACAGACTCAACTCCACTGGGATGTATGTGGCGAACACAAAGGTCGGGATACTTGAACAAAATGATTCAACAACAGCAAAAATGTCAAAGAATGCATCACGTCACATTAACAAATTAAATTACTTATTCTGTTTTCTCCAGCCTGGAGGATTTACTGTGGAAGCGGTGAACAACAACAGTTCAATGGTCATGACGGGCATGCGGGTGCAAGTGGGCAGCCAGGCTATTGAGAGGGCACCTTCCTATGTGGAGGTCTTTGGTCGCACCATGCAGATCAACCTGACAAGGGCAAGGTGGTTTGACTTTCCGTTCACCCGCGAGGAAGCTTTGCAGGCTGACAAGAAGCTGTCCATCTTCAGTAAGCACAATGTTGAGAATATTTCAATGATTTATCGATGATTTAATCAAAGTAATTGTTAACATTTAAATGTGTATTTGACTGATGTGTTCTGGGGTGTGAGACAATATCTTAAGATGTATTTTCTGCTCCCTGTTCATTCAAAGTTGGAGCATCTGTAGATCCTGCTGGTGTCACCATGCTGGATTCCATCAAGATTTATGGTAAAACCAAGGAGCAGTTTGGATGGCCAGAAGATCCCCCTGAGGACTTCTCTTCTGCCTCCGTCAACAATGTGTGCAGTCCTAACCTCAGTCAAAGCAATGGCACCTCTGATGGAGACATAGCCACTCCCACAGCAACCAGCGGTAGCGTGATAGAGAGGTTGGTACTCCGATAAATAAACAGTTCACTTGACCATTTCCACATGTAAAAACACAGAAGGTGTTCAAACCGGTACTTTTAAACTTACCAGTAGGTCAACTAAACTCTGTAGTTGGAACCTCAACATATTTCTGTTTCTGGATATCAAAAACACTAAATTCTACACTATTACTTGGTCTAACACCTCTCTGTCCATATAATAGCAGTAGATGATAAAATGTTCTGAATAGATGTTGGTTATTATAAGTAGTCCTGATGAGTTTTAAGTCTTTTTAGATTCATAGCATTAGTGCATGGCTGTTGTGTTGTCATTTGTTTATGCATGCATCTCTTATGTTCAGCTGAATCATTTAATTTCACTTGTTTCTTTCTGTGATCCTCACACTTTGTTTTTTATTCTTTTTCTTTTGCTCCAAAAATACAATTAAAAGTTGTGAAACTGAGTCCTTATCAACCTTGGACCGGTTAGTAACTGCCCTTTCTCTGCTTGTTTGTATGGTTTTGTGCATGTGTGCCAGTTTGTGTGTCCATGCTTGACTGTGAACATGCCACGCACTTTTTTCCTCTTGCACCAGTGTTTTGGTTTGTTTCCCCTGCATTTTAACATTATTTTTTAGCATGCGAGTCATAAAGAGACTAGCAGGTTTAGGTAGTATTGTGTTTTAAAGTGTAAATGGTTTATTCAGGATAGAACCTGAAAGTAGATGATTTTAAATTATTTTGTGATTATTTTTTTTTTTAAATTCAGGCTGGTGGTCAGTTCTCTTGAGGCTTTGGAAAGCTGTTTTGCAGTCGGATCCTCGAGTGAAAAGGTAAACAAACTTTATAGTTAAAGTGTAAACCTTAAAACTAATGCTGAAAAAGATTTAATATTTGCAGTCTCTGCTGTAGAAAGTCCTACCTAAATACATCCTTTTGCTGGTATAACCCTTTACTACTCATAAACGTCCGTTTTGAAACATTAAGTTAATCGGCACTTTGTAAAATCGATCTGATGGGCCAACAGGTGCTGCTTCGCTCATAACTGTGTGTGGGGGACAATTTAAACTCGTTCTCCATGGCGTTTCAACGTAATCTCATGAGAATTCACCATTACAGTTGTAATTGAGATTAACATAGATTAGAATAATTTGTATTTTAATTAAATATCATGTTAACTTTTGCAGCCTGGCTTTGAACCCTTGTGTGACTGTATATTTTTAAATCTGCCCAGGAGAAGAATAAGAACGCGGCCCTGGAGTTGGCAACCCTACTTCTGTCCATGCCAACACCTACAGGGGTGCAACAGCAGACAAAGGGTCTCCTTGCCAGCTTGCACACAAGTCGAAATGCATACCACAATCACAAGGTACAGAATAAAATAAAGAAACAGCCATGTTGGACCAAGGCTGTAGCATAGATTTTATATCATTTTGAATTATTTGGACTTTAGTTTTAAATTTCTGTGACTAATGGAACGTGCACTGTTTCTGTCCCTGTGACCAGGATCAGTCACTGCTAAGCAATGCAGTGCAATGTCTGAACAGTTGCAGCCGTGAGGCCAAGGAGCTGGACCCTGATGTTTTCCAGAGACTTGTGATCACTGTTCGCTCCATTGCAATTATGAGACCTAACAACTTGGTGCACTTCACAGAACTAAAATCTCTCAATCCAGACTCTGGTAAGAAGATCATTTATTAGGCTGCTACTGCTTCAGAAAACACTAAATATCTAAAACTCTTGACACAGATATGACAGAGGATGGGCAAAAACACATGGACGGTGAAAGCTGTAATTTCATCACACAACTGATGAACAACTTCTGGAAACTCCATACCCTAAAACCAAAGAATGCCTTTCTCGCTCCTGCGTGTCTGCCTGGTAAGTTAGATCTTTGAGGTGGCAACATTAGTCACTTTGAATGTATCTAAAATAGAAAACTGAAAATTGTCTGTATTGATATTTACGGTAAGATCACAAGTCAGAGTGGACAAGAATATTTACAGAAACCTCATACTGCCTCAAATGACCTTAGCGAACAATAAATGTGACTATGGGATTCCCTCTTTTTTTTTTATTCACTTAGGTTTAACTCATGTGGAAGCAACAGTTAATGCTCTGGTGGACATCATCCACGCATACTGCACATGTGAACTGGATTACATCAATGCTGCCTCCAAAATCTACATGCAAATGTTACTGTGCCCTGTAAGTAAAACGCTTTTGTTCATCACTGGAAATAGGTTTTATCAGACTTTGAACAAAGCATGTAAACAAGTCACAATCTCCTCAAGAACAAAGCTAAGCATGGCAGCATGCCGTTTCCTTCTCATTTGCTATTTACTCTAAACATCATGAACTCTTGTATTATTGTTTTGGATACTTGAAGTGGACAGATTAATTGTATCATATTTAAACACATTTCAGGACACTGCTGTGAGCTTTGCTTGTAAGCAGGCTCTTATCAGAGTGCTTCGTCCAAGAAACAAACGACGTCATGTAACCCTTCCGTCTCCTCCACGCTCAAACACACCCATGGGTAAGATAGCATTTTACACTCCTCTGAGTGACATGATAGCTTTGTTGTTGTCCAGCATTTTTACTTGCTTGCCAACGTTTGTATTGATATTTTTGTAATGACAGTGAATCGGCTTACGGAGGTTCTCATCTTTGTTTGGAAGACAGTCTACAAACTACTTTGTCCTTGGCGTTAAATTTATTTTTACCATGTGGTATCATACTATTGTGTTTGGTAAAGGGTAGAAAACTGTCTGATCGTCCAGATCAGAGATAATTTTGTTATAAATTGTGAACCACAGTTATATCCAGCTGCAGGGGTTGGTGGATGAATAGCATTGTTTTGTTCCTATTTCTAATTTGTGAAGTGTGTAGGGCCTCAAAATCAATCTCTCAAAAATTAAATTCAATTATTTGATTTTGTTCATCAGGAGATAAGGATGACGATGATGACGAAGATGCAGATGACAAAATGCAATCATCAGTACTGACTGGAGGTGAAGACGGTAGACAGGAGAGTCAAGAGCAAAATGAAGTTGACCATGGAGACTTTGAGATGGTGGTGAGGAAAGATTATTTAATTTTAAGGGTTTTTTTTAAACATTAAAGTTGCATTGTTATTAAGTAAAAAAGGAAGTGATGCATTATTCATAAGATCTTTTTCTTTTCTCTCTCTTCCAGTCAGAGTCAATGGTTCTAGACACAGCTGAAAATGTAAACAATGGGAATCCCTCTCCCCTGGAAGCCCTGCTGGCAGGAGCAGAGGGATTCCCCCCCATGCTGGACATCCCTCCTGATGCAGATGATGAAACGATGGTTGAACTGGCAATCGCTCTCAGCCTTCAGCAGGATCAGCAAGGTCACTAAGTAGAAAACTGACTTTTCTGTCTGTGAAACTCTATGGTTGATGTGACTTAAGGATGTGATTTTCATTTGTTGACAACAGTTTAGGTTTCACCTCTAGAAACCATTTTTAATAACGCTCGTCATGGATGTGATCTTTGGGTGATGTATGATGGCTTCATTCGGGATTCTTTTGGTATTTTTAGGCAGTAGCAGTAGTGCTCTTGGGCTTCAGAGCCTTGGCTTGTCTGGTCAGGCTCCAAGCTCCTCGTCACTGGATGCTGGCACCCTTTCAGATACAACAGCGTCAGGTAACAAGAACCGTCACTGTGCTAGCATGTAGTTAGAACCTGGAATTCAATGTTTTCAAGGTCAAAATTGCAACAAGTCAAACACATTGTCTCAATATATTAGCCATAATTTTTCCTCTTTACAATTTGCCATGTTTACTCAAGTAGGTAGTAACCATACAAAATATGAATGTCAGTGTTTTGAATGTACAGCATGCTTTCTAAATATTTGTTGTACACAAGTATGACCTAAATGTATCCCTGCCAGGTGACGGTGGTGTATTTACTGTTACAGCTATTGCTATAATTTCAGCCCCAGCCTCAGATGATGAGGGCAGCACAGCTGCAACTGATGGCTCACATTGCGGACCTCCCCAGCTGAGCATGGGGGCAGTGTGGGCTCAGAGAGTGGAGGTTCTGCAATCGATTCTGTAGCTGGGGAACACAGTGGTGGGTGATCTAAACCATTTTCCTCAACCCAGTAAAACTGTCTGGGGGGGGGTTCAGTCGTTTTATAAGTAATGTGTATCATTGATCATCCTATTGCAACAGCACAGGTTCTTTAATGCATTTTTGCATGTTTTGTTTTTGTGTACAGTGTCTGGTCGAAGCAGTGCATATGGAGACACAACAGTAGAGGGCCACCCTGCAGGGCCTGGCAGTATCAGTTCCAGCACTGGAGCCATCAGCACCACTACAGCCCAGCAGGAAGGTGAAGGTTCAGATGGGGAAGGAGAGACTGAGGGAGACATCCACACAAGCAATAGGTCAGAAAAAACAAATTGCAGGGAGTGGGATTAACTTGATCTTCTCCCTAGAGAGCATCTGTCTTTGTGGAGGAAAAGAATAATCACTGATATGGGGCAGAAGTGTTTTATTTATAGCATACCTCATTACACCTATTATGTAGTTTATTTATTTATTACCTTTTTAGGCTTCACATGGTTCGTCTTCTGCTACTGGAGCGCCTGCTCCAGCACCTTTCTCAGCTCCATAATGTGGGTGGAGTCCAAGCCATCCCCTATATGCAGGTCATCCTGATGTTGACCTCTGACCTGGACGGTGAGGATGAAAAGGATAAGGGTGCCTTGGATGAACTGCTGTCCCAACTTATTGCTGAGCTTGGCATTCACAAGAAGGTAGCGCTTGGCTCATTATGATGATTCAGGCCTCAGTGGTCTGTTTTGTTGTGTTTGGGGTGTTTTTATTTTCTTTATATTTATGCTGCTTTTGTCACATAGGATGTGTCCAAGAAGAATGAACGTAGCTCTATAAATGAAGTTCACCTGGTCATCATGAGACTGCTCAGTGTCTTTATGTCTCGAACCAAGTCTGGATCCAAGTCCTCTACAGAGGTTTGCTTTACTTTTCACTGGAAAAAGAATGTGCAAAGCATTTCATTGATTTTAAAACAACAGGGAAATGTTTGCATTTACATTTCTGCTTTTTTTTTAATGTGTTTATTATCCTATTAAGAGTCTTAGTTTCATGCATTATATTTTGCTGAACTCCAACTTCTTTCCTCCTTTAGTCGTCGTCATTGATTTCCAACGCCACAGCAACAGCCCTGCTCGGCCTTGGTGCCATTGACTATTGTCTCCATGTGCTGAAATCACTCCTGGAGTTCTGGAAGAGCCAGCAGGGTGAAGAGGAGCCTGTGGCCACCAGCCAGCTTCTCCGCCCACACACAGCATCCTCCCCACCAGACATGAGTCCTTTCTTCCTGCGTCAGTATGTCAAGGTATTGTATAAGAAAGGAAATAGTATTTGCTTTTAAAAATAATTTTCTATATTTGTAATAATGAATTTAAAATAAACTATTATGTTGTCGTTTTAGGGGCACGCTGCTGATGTTTTTGAGGCATACTCACAGCTATTGACTGAAGATGGTCCTGCGGCTTCCATATCAAATTAAGAAGATTGCTGACACAAATCCACGTATCCCACCTCCTGTGTTTGATCACTCCTGGTTCTATTATTTATCTGAAGTAAGCAACACAGCTGGCTACCCATTTTGTTTTTCTAGTCAAACTATGCAAACTTATTAAGTTCCTTGGTATTTCTTCCTCGTCCTCTAGTATCTGATGATTCAACAGACACCATTTGTCAGGAGGCAAGTCAGAAAGCTCTTACTGTTCATCTGTGGCTCAAAAGAAAAATATCGGCAGCTGCGGGACCTGCATACCCTTGATTCCCATGTGCGCAGTGTCAAAAAACTGTTAGAGGAGCAGGGCATTTTCCTAAGGTCAGGCGTTGTCACTGCTTCCTCTGGCTCAGCTCTACAGTATGACACACTCATCAGTCTGGTGAGTTGTCTCCTCTCAAAAGAGCATCTTTTATATTATTTAAGATAAAACACATACCTTTGCTGATCTAATTGTCTTTTTCTTTTAACATTTTCAAATGGTGAAGATGGAACATTTAAAGGCTTGTGCAGAAATTGCCACCCAAAGAACAGTCAACTGGCAGAAGTTCTGTATGAAAGATGACTGTAAGTTTAACTTTGTCTTTTAAAAACATTTCTTTGACCATTTAATCATTATGGGCGTTCATTCTAATGTGAGTTTTTTTCTGCTTCTATCCCTTTTTTTGGTGTGTGTGTGTGTGTGTGTGTGTTCCCAGCGGTTTTGTATTTCCTGCTCCAGGTCAGTTTCCTGGTAGATGAGGGTGTTTCTCCAGTGCTGTTGCAGCTGCTGTCCTGTGCCCTTTGTGGCAGCAAGGTGCTGGCCAGCTCCACTTCTGCGTCGCTTTCAGGAGGCGGCTCCAGTAGCACTGGACAAACGGGAGCATCGCAGGCCTCCCAGAGCAAGTCTTCCAGTAAAAAAAGCAAAAAGGAGGACAAGGAGAAAGACAAAGACGGTGGGTTTTAGGTTTCCAAATATATTTACCTGTACAGTAAATTTAAGCTTCATTTTGAAGGTAAAAGGGATATCAAAAGGTCTCCATCATCAATGGTGACTGACTTCCTGAATTGTATCTTTGCTGCTCACTACAGGCGACAGTGTTGGAAGCCAAGAGGATCAGCTGTGCATGGCCCTGGTTAGTCAGCTTAACAAGTTTGCAGACAAGGAAACCCTCATTCAGTTCTTGCGTTGCTTCCTTCTGGAGTCCAACTCATCTGCCGTCCGCTGGCAAGCCCACTGCTTGGCACTTCACATTTATAGGTACGATAAAATATTTAGGTTTGTGCCTGTAGTTAAATCACTCAAATAGAAACAAACCAAAACTGAGCACCATTCCTAATAAAAATCGCTCTTTCGATCTTTCTGAAAATGTGTTTTTAGGAACTCCAGTAAATCTCAGCAGGAGTTGCTGCTGGAATTGACCTGGGCCATTTGGCCTGAGCTGCCCGCATATGGACGTAAAGCTGCCCAGTTTGTTGACCTGCTTGGATACTTCTCTCTTAAAACCCATCAAACAGAGAAAAAGGTTCAGTTTTGCGCAGTTTTTTTCATTGGCTGTATTTCGTCTAGAACTGCACACAGGGTGTGTAAGCTACACGGTGAGCAGAGTGATTTACCTCCTTTTTGTTTCAGCTGAAGGAGTATTCCCAGAAAGCAGTGGAAATCTTGAGGACTCAGAATCATAACCTGACAAATCACCCAAACTCCAACATCTACAAGTATGACACAAGCCCCTGGTGTTTTTAATGAGGACAATTTATTATTCCACCTAACCTGTCTTATTTAATGTTTTCTTTTTCAGCACACTGTCTGGATTAGTGGAGTTTGATGGCTTTTATCTAGAGAGTGACCCTTGTTTGGTGTGCAACAATCCAGAAGTCCCCTTTTCAGTATGTATAATATAACTGCTTATATTGATAGACTGTATGTAGCCACAGATAATTGATAGAAAAAAATCTGAAAAGGATATGAATGTCGTTTGCAGGTACATATATGGTTTGGCTTTATATTTTAAACAGTGTGCCTTTGCCAGTGTGTATTTGAAAGGTGCCCTTTTTTAATGACTTTTTTGCTTCCAGAATATAAAACTGTCCTCTATCAAAGTGGATACCCGATACACCACCACTCAGCAGGTCGTCAAGCTCATTGGCAGTCACACCATCAGCAAAGTCACAGTGAAGATCGGTGACCTCAAACGTACAAAAATGGTCCGCACCATCAACCTCTACTACAACAACAGAACCGTACAGGCTATTGTTGAACTGAAAAACAAGTACGTTTCGGCAGGAGAGGCCTATCTTTTCCTTTTATCTCTTTCATTACTCATATTCATGTTGCTAAAGTGTCAGATTTTTAAGACACAAAGTGTGAACTATCTTAAATATCGTTTTAGGCCTGCTCGTTGGCACAAAGCCAAGAAAGTTCAGCTGACTCCAGGACAAACAGAAGTGAAAATCGACCTTCCACTACCCATTGTTGCATCCAACTTGATGATTGAGTTCTCTGATTTTTATGAGAACTACCAGGCATCCACAGAAACCCTGCAGTGTCCACGCTGCAGTGCCTCTGTGCCAGCTAATCCTGGGGTGTGTGGCAACTGTGGTGAGAACGTGTATCAGTGCCACAAGTGCAGGTGAGCTTTGGGTTTATTCTGCAGGTGTAAGAAAATGAAGAAAAATTACTGAAAGCAATTTGCTTTTTTGGTAAGGTCCATCAACTATGATGAGAAAGACCCCTTCCTGTGCAACGCCTGTGGTTTTTGCAAGTATGCTCGGTTTGACTTCATGCTGCACGCAAAACCCTGTTGTGCTGTGGATCCCATTGAAAATGAAGAGGACAGGAAAAAGGTTAGCAGGATTTAATTAAACATATGTCTAAAAATAGCATGGTCATGGCAAAACAATAGCTCACAACATGACCAAAGTGTGAAACTTATTGGATTGCACTCTTTTCTCCTACCCACCATTTAACCTGCTGTCTTCTAGTAGAAGCTTTGAGGCCATTCTGTTTCTGTTAGAAATGTGTCTTCCTACCTTGTGGTTGTCTGTGAAAATATTACGAAGTTATGTTAACAGTTTTTTTTTAATTCACAGGCTGTAACAAACATTAATACTCTGCTGGACAAAGCTGATCGGGTCTACCATCAACTAATGGGCCACCGGCCCCAACTGGAGAGCCTCCTCGCTAAAGTCAATGAAGCAGCACCAGAGAAACCACAGGTCTGTCTGGGAAGGCATGGATATACAAAGATTGTTTAAAAAAACAAACAAGCATATTTTTTAATGCTGCATTTAGGGCAAGTCCTGATTTTGCTGTTTGAGTGGTGCAGAAAGAACAACACCAGGCAGTTGTGTGTGTTTTGTATTGAACATGTAATAAACTAATCGGGATGTCCTTTCTATAGGATGACACTGGAGCAGGGGCTGGACTTGGTACATCCTCCGCTAACGTCAATAGATATATCCAACAGCTGGCTCAAGAGTACAGTGGAGACTGCAAGACGTCATTTGACGAGCTCTCAAAAATAATACAGGTTAGACGGCAGAATGTCTCTATCGAATCCACTGACAATGTTTCACCTAATTTGTATATAATTTGTGTTGCGTTTTTTTGCAGAAAGTCCTTGCATCTCGTAAAGAGCTATTGGAATATGATCTGCAGCAGAGAGAGGCTGCTACCAAGTCCTCGCGCAGCAGCAGCAGCCACCAGCCCACGTTCACTGCCAGCCAGTACCGGGCTCTGTCTGTGCTGGGCTGTGGCCACACCTCCTCCACCAAATGCTACGGCTGTGCCTCGGCAGTCACAGGTCACTGCATCACACTGCTCCGTGCCCTAGCCACCAACCCAGCTCTCAGACAGATCCTGGTCCACCAGGGCCTCATCCGAGAGCTGTTTGAGTATAACTTGCGACGAGGTACAGCAGCCATGAGAGAAGAGGTGCGCCAGCTGATCTGCCTACTGACCAGGTCTGTTTTCGCTCATCTGAAATGGGAGTTGTTGAAAGTACACCCATAAAATAATTTTTGTCAAAGCATTTAAGCTGGTTTCATTAGTGTATATCGGAAACAAGATATCACTCTCTAATTTCCTCCACTCCAGAGATCATCCAGAGGCCACTCAGCAGATGAATGACCTTATTATTGCCAAGGTGTCAGCTGCCCTGAAAGGCCACTGGGCCAATCCTGACCTGGTATGCGAACATGTCCTACTGACGACTCAATATGGTGTAAAGAAAAAAAAAATCTCATTTAATTTAAATGTCCTTGTTTTACAAACAGGTTAGTAATCTTCAGTATGAGATGCTACTGCTGACTGACTCCATATCCAAAGAGGGAGGATGCTGGGAGTTACGTTTAAGTTGTGGTAGGACAATCTTCCTGACCTCATGTATTGCAGATTTCAAATACTCGTGTGCCACGTCGTGAGCTAATAGGCATATTATTGTTCTTGGGTGCTTTTGGAGGCAAACAAATGGAATTAAAACTGTTTATGCCTAAGAGATTTGAGACAATCCTGTGAAAGCCTCAGTCTAAATTTGTCCTTTTTAACCCTTGCAGCCCTCACCCTCTTCCTAATGTCTGTGAATATAAAGACACCTGTTGTGGTGGAAAACATCACACTCATGTGTCTGAGAATTCTTCAAAAGTTGATCAAACCTCCTGCTCCCACCAGCAAGAAAAACAAGGTAGATGCACTAATATTGTGTAAAACTACCTGCCAAGAAAAGTGAATAGACTAAAAGACCTGGGTGTTTTTTACTGCTGAGTCCAAACAAGACAGAAACAGAACGTGTCCTTGTTTATAGGACGCTGCGATTGAATCTCTGACCACAGTCCGGCCCTACAGTAATGAAATCCACGCCCAGGCTCAACTTTGGCTTAAGAAGGACCCCAAAGCATCCTACGAGTCCTGGAAAAAATGTCTTCCTGCAAGAGGTAAGCCCTGTCAAAAGAAGCTGCACCTCATATCAGTGCAGAAGGTTGTGAGTTTTCATGATAACGAGCGTTTCCATTCTGTTCGTCACAGTCCAGGAAGCTGCATCAAAGCCTCAGGGCAAGGCTGAGTTGCGGAAGCAGTATCTGCTGGAGAAGTATGTTTGGAGGTGGAAGCAGTTTATGAGGTCAAGGAAAGGTGAAGTCCTCTTTCCTCGTCTGCTAAAACTCAGCCACAACAACTGGCTGCGTCAGGTACAAAAGAAAAACCAATGATTTATGCTGAATTAGCACAGGATCTTACTTTTACACTTTTGATCATTAATTACTTTAAAATAACTTTTTTTTTTTCTTCCTGTTTTTGTTGTTGTAGGTCCTTTTCACACCAGCCACTCAGGCAGCCAGACAGGCAGCATGCACAATTGTGGAAGCTCTCACCACATTCCCCAGCCGAAAACAACAGGTCCTGGATCTGCTAACCAGGTATGGAGTCAGTCGAACCTTCAGGGAGTCCATATTGGAAACTGTTGCCAGATTTCTTTATTATATTTCTATTATAGAGCTGCCTATAATATTGACACTATACACAAAAGGGTGTGTTAATGCAGGTTTGATCTGTGATACCAAGTTAGGACCAAAAATGGCTTCTGTGTGTCTGACAGTTACCTGGATGAGCTGAGTGTGGCTGGAGAGTGTGCAGTGGAATACCTCGGTCTGTACCAGAAGCTGATCAAACCAACACACTGGAAGGTGTACTTGGCAGCCCGTGGCGTCCTTCCCTACATTGGCAACTTGATCACCAAGGTAATAGCCCTGGAATTAAAAAATATGTCCCAGGTAAAAGAGAAAAAAAAACTCTGGGTTCATGTTTGATTCTCTGTTTAGGAAATTGCCAATCTGCTCGCTCTGGAGGAGGCAACCCTCAGTACAGACTTGCAGCAGGGTTACGCCCTCAAGAGTTTGACTGGTATGCTCATTTCTGTTCTGTTGTCTGACTCAGAAAGAGATGTGACATTTATGGAGGTGTTGGCTCTAAGAGACACCTTTAGCATCAAAAAAGTTACACGCTATTATAGTTTTGCAGTAGTAAAGCTTATTTTTAAGTTTCTAAAGTTGCGTGTGTTTGGTGTACCACAGGATTGCTGTCTTCTTTTGTGGAGGTGGAGTCCATCAAGCGACATTTCAAAAGTAGGTTGGTGGGCACGGTGCTCAACGGCTACCTGTGCCTGAGGAAACTGGTGGTGCAGCGCACCAAGCTCATCGACGAAACCCAGGACATGCTGCTGGAGATGCTGGAGGACATGACAACAGGTCGGCGCAAGCTCGGTGGCGCAAAAAAAATGTAATATGCAAGTGTATTAACACTGGAAAGTTTGTTCTAGGTACTGAGTCTGAGACCAAAGCCTTCATGGCAGTGTGTATAGAAACGGCAAAGCGATACAACCTGGACGACTACAGAACGCCCGTTTTCATTTTCGAGAGGCTGTGCAGCATCATTTATCCTGTGAGCACCTTTGCCCCTGATGGTTTGTCCTTTGTTTTTATTTTTGACTTTGTCATCATCTGCCTCTTTCTGGGTTCTCCCGTGTGTAGGAGGAGAACGAAGTGACAGAGTTTTTTGTGACCCTGGAAAAGGATCCTCAGCAGGAGGACTTCCTGCAGGGTCGCATGCCAGGGAACCCCTACAGCAGCAACGAGCCTGGCATCGGCCCTCTGATGAGGGATGTCAAAAACAAGATCTGCCAAGACTGCGACCTGGTGGCACTGCTTGAAGACGACAGTGGCATGGAGGTAAAAAATGTGCATTTCAGCCTTCACGTAAAGTTAAAAAAAGCATTAAAAAGATTAATTTTCTCCTGCAGCTTCTGGTAAACAACAAAATCATTAGTTTGGATCTGTCGGTGGCAGAGGTCTACAAGAAGGTCTGGTGTCCCACAAACGAGGTGCGGCTCTTTTAGTAATAGCTGAGGGATTCCGTCAGTCTTTTCCTGCCTGTGAGGTCTGAAGTCCAATGTTTTTTGTGCTTTTAAAGGGGGAGCCGATGAGAATTATTTATCGAATGAGAGGGCTGCTGGGAGATGCCACTGAGGAATTCATAGAGTCTCTGGACTCCACCACAGGTTAGCCTTTTTCATTTACCAAAAACCTACTGTCACAGTACAGCAGAGGACAAAACGAAATGGTTACCACTTCTTTTTCTACAGATGAGGAGGAGGATGATGAAGAGGTTTACAAAATGGCTGGTGTCATGGCGCAGTGCGGAGGACTGGAGTGTATGCTCAACCGGCTCTCTGGGATTAAAGATTTCAAACAAGGACGACATCTGCTCACTGTGAGACCCAGGGCTCAGAATTTTCTTCCTGTTCCTCTTCTAGCGTCGTACTGATCACTCATGCTGGCGAAACCTCGTTTTCCGTCCCTCGATCGCAGGTTTTGCTGAAGTTATTTAGTTACTGCGTGAAGGTGAAGATCAACAGGCAGCAGCTGGTCAGACCAGAGATGAACACTCTCAACGTCATGTTGGGAACTCTGAACTTGGTGAGCACCTCGGTGGCTGTCAGCGCTGGTACAGTCGGCTGAACCTGTGTTCCGTTATTCTCGTCTTGAAATCTGCGACAAAGCTCACTCCCAGTGCTGCGTTTTGTTCAGGCTTTGCTGGCAGAACAGGAAAGTAAGGACAGCGGCGGGGCCTCCATAGCAGAGCAAGTTCTGAGCATCATGGAAATCATTCTGGATGAAGCGAATGCGGAGATTTCTGAGGACAAGGTACCTGTCCCGTCGTCTCTGGTGTCTTGTCAGCTCATCCTTCCGATGGATTGGATTTTGAAGCGTTTCCCGGTGACCTAACTGCTGTTTACCGCCTGTTCTCGTGCAGGGTAATCTCCTCCTGACAGGAGACAAGGATCAGCTGGTCATGCTGTTGGACCAGATCAACACGCCGTTTGTGCGTTCCAACCCCAGCGTGCTGCAGGGCCTCCTGCGCATCATCCCTTACCTGTCCTTCGGGGAGCTGGAGAAGATGAGGATTTTGGTGGAACGATTCAAACCCTGCTGTAGCTTTGACAAGTGGGCATCCTTTACGTTTCACTTTTGAAATCAACCTTTTCTGCGTATTAAAGCTGACTTTGTTTTCCAAGGTATGACGAAGAGCACAGCGCTGATGACAAAGTGTTTCTGGACTGCTTCTGTAAAATCGCCGCCGGAATCAAAAACAACAGCAACGGCCACCAGCTGAAAGATCTTATTCTCCAAAAAGGCATCACACAGAGCGCTCTAGACTACATGAAGAAACATATTCCACACGCCAAAAAGTATGTCGCCCCGCATCTCGGTGTGAGCTGAAATCCCGTTCCGGTGCCTGCTTTCACTCAGCGTGTGCTTTTTCCTCGTTCCAGTCTGGATGCAGATGTCTGGAAGAAGTTCCTTTCCAGACCAGCTCTCCCCTTCATTCTCAGACTGCTGCGAGGTTTGGCGACCCAGCATCCCCCCACACAGGTGAGGTGGCAAATATCAAATGAAAAAAGCAGTCCAGCGCAGCCATGACAACCGCAGGAAGGAGCAACTCCGCATGTTCTCTTCCTCACAGGTGCTCATCGGCACTGACTCCATCACCAACTTGCACAAGCTGGAGCAGGTATCCAGCGACGAAGGAATCGGAACCCTGGCTGAGAACCTTCTGGAGGCCCTGAGGGAACACAGCGACGTCAACCTCAAGATCGAAGCAGCCCGTCGGGAAACCAGGGCGGAGAAAAAGCGGATGGCTATGGCCATGAGACAGAAGGCCCTGGGAACACTGGGCATGACGGTACTCTTCCAACCCTCCTCCTGCATTTCCTTTAGCAGAAGGATTATTTAGGTATCTGCCTCCAGCCAGTTTTATTTTTGTTGATTATCTGCTTTTGTGTTTCAGACCAATGAGAAGGGTCAGGTGGTGACAAAGACTTCACTGCTGAAGCAAATGGAGGATCTGATCGAGGAACCTGGCTTAACCTGCTGTATCTGCCGAGAGGGCTACAAGTTTCAGGTAGCGTTCCCATACAGACTGACCCACCTGCGTGTTGAAGTAGAGTCTGAAAAGACTTAGACGTTTCTTAGATATGCTTGTGTGTATTTGTCCAGTCGCCTGTGCTTTTATTAATCGCATTGTTTTCATTTTGTTTTGTTCAGCCGTCCAAAACTTTGGGTATTTACACGTTCACGAAGCGTGTGTTCTTGGAGGAGTTTGAGAACAAGCCCCGGAAGCAGCAGGGCTACAGCACTGTGTCGCACTTTAACATCGTCCATTACGACTGCCACCTGGCTGCCGTCAGGTAGCGTCGAACCCAGTTTTAGCGCTCGACCTCGTTTGGAACCACATTTAGGATGTTTGCCAACAGTGTCGGCCTCATATTGATGCTGGTGTTTGTGTTTTCCGTTGGCAGGCTGGCCCGAGGGCGAGAGGAATGGGACAGCGCCTTGCTCCAGAATGCAAACACCAAGTGCAACGGGCTGCTTCCCGTCTGGGGGCCGCACGTTCCAGAATCGGCCTTTGCTACATGCTTAGCGAGGTAAAGTCCTGAGGGGTACACAGAAGCTACACGCAGGAACCTGCCTTTGTGTTGCTTTAATTACAAACCTCCTTTCTGGCTAATCCACAGGCACAACACATATCTGCAGGAGTGCACAGGCCAGCGGGAGCCCACCTACCAGCTCAACATCCATGACACCAAACTGCTGTTCCTGCGCTTTGCTACCGAGCAGTCATTCAGCGTGGATACTGGAGGAGGAGGGCGGGAGAGCAACATCCACCTCATTCCCTACATCATCCACACTGTGCTTTATGTCCTCAACACGTACGTAGCCGACTGATGTGCTCACTGTCAAACCGAGGTGTGTGAAACGAGCCAACTGCTTCGCTCCTCTGACAGTACAAGAGCGACGTCCCGCGAGGAGAAGAACCTGCAGAGTTTCCAGGAGCAGCCGTGTGAGAAATGGGTGGAGAGCTCCTACGATGTTGAAGGGCCTCACTATTATACCATCTTTGCCATGCACATCATGCCGCCTGAGCGCTGGAGGGCTTCGCGCCTGTACTTCCTGCGTAGGCTCTTGGTCACTGCACACGCCCGCAAGGTCTCGGCAGTTTCCACCAACAAGTAAGAACCAGGAGCTTTAGTTGACCTTTCTTCTTAGTGAAGATATAAAACTGTCTAAAACACATCCTTTGTTGTGAAACTCTGAGCTGCTCTGCTCATTTTCAAGCCAGCTGAAGTGCAGTTTATCTTGAGAGCGTCTGTGTTTGCCTCCCTCAGACTGACCGATAAAACACCAAAGGAGTATGCCGTCTACCGCTCACCGCTCCTCTTCTGGGGCCTGGTGGATCTCGTCTATGACATGTTCAGGGTGAGTGTCTCTTTCAGGTCTACTCCGCAGTTTGTTTATGTCAAACGCAAATCCGTTTCTTCAAACTGATGACGAACCCTCTGGCCACTTTCCCGACGTACAGAAAGTACCTACCAGCAACACAGAGGGGGGCTGGTCCTTCTCACTGGCGGAATATATCCGTCACAACGACATGCCAATCTACGAGGCCTCGGAGCGCGTGCTCAGGGCCTTCCAGGATGAACTCATGCCTGCTGAGTCCTTGTCGGAGATTTTCGACATCGTAGGTCAGTATCCAAACACGGCCGCTGCAGGCACGGTCTCCCCGTAGGAGACTCCCAGCCAGCCCAGGACGTCATGTTCTGACCTTCTCTTCCAGGTCTCCTCTCTGAAATCCCAGACCCGGACCTCTTCCTGCAGGACTTGTTGAACTCTTTGCCTTGATGGACAACCTTGAAACACACCCCTCCTGATGTGGAACCGCCCTGCTAATAAAAAAAAAATATATATACATATATATATATATACTGAGTTGCTACCCACAGAAAAGAGACACACACAATCACGCTGAGACACAACATACAGGTGTCATGACTCTTCCTCACCCCGTCCCCCCAATGCTTCATCCTAGATTTAACCAAATGCAGAAACAGTGTGTAGTTTAAAGACATCCACGTCTGGTCAGCACCTTTGTAACAGTTAAACACACACACAACAAAAGAAAAACAATCACTTTAAAATGTGTGTGTGCGCAGGGGAATTTTCTGCCTACACACCCCCAATTTGAGATTATTTTAGTCCGGATTTGTTGTTCTGCTTCAAGATACTTACCACAAGAATCTTCACTGTTGTCACAAAAGGACAGCTCAGAGAACCCGGTGTAGAATCGCTTCTGAGACCAGTTTTAGGGTGGAAATTTGGTTTTTAAACGGCCCCATCTCACTCACGGTTTGGGGACAAATGTTAACGCAGCTGAAGTGTTTTTGGATTGATGCGCCACGTGTTAGGAGTTGCATTTGATTTTATCTTTCTTCCCCATTTTTCCTTGTTTGGTTTAAGTTGTTTTGGGTCAGGACTTTTTAAGATTCCAAGAGATTTGAGCTGTCCTTTTCCTGTGGATTGATTGGTTTCCATGGTTCTTAGGTTCTAACTGGAATTTAAGTGGTGAACATGAAAATAAGGTTTTGGGTTTGTGTGTATGTGTAATGTTTCTTTTATCGACAGCAAAAAAAAGGGTCAAATCAAATAAAAGAATAAAAAGTGTTTGTTTTTTATGAAGGAATGCCTTTGTAATGAAGTGAACCTTTTGGATGTGTGAAAGATTCTGGTCGTGAGATCTCAGATTCATTAATAATAAAAGAGACCTATGTTACATCTTC
This sequence comes from Tetraodon nigroviridis, assembly GCA_000180735.1. Taxonomy (NCBI): domain Eukaryota; kingdom Metazoa; phylum Chordata; class Actinopteri; order Tetraodontiformes; family Tetraodontidae; genus Tetraodon; species Tetraodon nigroviridis. Next base: position 495,367 of record CAAE01014710.1, read on the forward strand.
CACCTTTTTCTTTGTTTTACCACTTTGTTTTCATTCCAGTTTCTTTTTAGCCTCCACACACTTTTATTTCTTACTATCAAAGATATCTCCCATCATTTTTCCCATGATGAAACGTTTTGGAAAACGCAACGCCACGGTTTCTCCCTCTTCGCCCTCCGTGAGTGGGCGCGGGGCCCTCTGAGTGGGTGCTGGGTTTGGATTTCACCACTTTGTTGTATTATCGCCTCTTCCTGTCCATCTGTTGCTGAATGTCTGCTTTCTGAGTCTAGTCGCTGATAATAAAGCAGTAACGAGTCCAAACGTGAGCCACGGTGGTGACCCTCTGTTCCGGGTGCTTTTTTCGCTGGCGTAGAACAAACGGGACCAAATCGACTTAAATCATTTTAAATGTGTGAATCTGAAGCACCGGGGGGCGCTACTGGTCAGAAGTCCCTGTCTCCACCGGCCATCCTGGGGGTCGCCACACAGACTAAAACCACAGTTTGAACCAGAGTTGTCAGTAAATCACTCAGATTATCACTGATATGTAAACATTTTATTTTCCTGCTTGCACGAAAAAAGCACATATTGCACATTTCACGTACGGCTTTTTACAAACCAACCAACCAATCAGAAGGCTGTCAAGCTGACATCTCTAGGACAGTATGCACTAGCATACAATATTTTCCCTTTAAGCAAAAGGATTATAGCGTTTCCACACCCGACCAGCTTCAGTCATCACTGATGCTTCTTCATTTCTGGACCAGTCCGAGCGGATTCAGCGGGACAGCCGAGGGACTTCCTGACCTGCTGGGCTTCCGTACGCTGCCATGTTGCGGAGACAGTCACAGATTTCTCCTCATGTCAGCACAGAGGCAGAACGTCCTCAGCAGCTGAGGGGAACAGCCGAATCGCCTCTCTGGAGGACTTGTTGTAGCCGTTGTGGAAAATCAGGGCCTTCTTGACAGCGAAGAAGGAAACCGTCCTGTCCCACACGTCGGAGGTGGAAAGCCCACCGCTGAGCTGGCTCTCCAGCGCCGTGCGGAGCTTCAGGGCCCTGTCCGTGCACCTCCTCTCCAGAATCATCACCTTGCCCATGCTGAGCGGAAACAAGGACAAATACCAGATTAGAGCAGGGATTTAATGGCTTCGCTTGTAATCACACGAGCGATTATAACCCGGCCGTAAGCCTGAAAATCCCACAAAACCCAAACACATCAAATCTCCTGCGACGACACCGAGGTTGGAGCCAAAGATCAAGCCCAAACTTACGTTGTTTGCTGGTCCCTCATGGTAAATACCCAGTTTTCCGCGTCCAGATCTGTTGAGGAGGAGAGTTTGGGAGTTCTGATTTCCCAGCGAGGTTCCTCCCATATTTATACTCAAGTCAACTTTCCCATCATAGTTAATGTGATGCAGGTTCTCATGGTGTTTGACCAATCACGCGCCAGTGTTGTGACAATAGGATGTGGATGAATTAGTTGAATTCATGGGGTCCGACGACCCCCCAACCCAAACAAACAGGGAGGAGGGGCCCTCGTCTGCGCTGATGCTCCACAGTGATGGTGGCTGCTGGGACCCGGGGTGATTTGTGGTGGGAACGTGGAGGGAAAGTATGTCACCTTCGCAGGGCGGTGGGCGTCAGCTCGCTGAGCTGCCATTTTTGACCCGGGGTCATAATCCGATCACGACTCTCTGATAACAACATTCAATGGGACCGTTTTATTTGGTTTAATTCATCACAGACAGCAGCAGTTTTTCCAATCTTCTTTAATAGTAATTTTTAGTTTTTAAGGTCATTTGTGTGTCTCCAGCTTGAATGTTCACACAGATATTACTTCCTACCTAACTTTCCACCTATTTAAGCCACTCCAATTCTCACGGTGAACATCTCCCACGCTCCGCTGGCTGACAATAGGGCATGATCCATCCAGATGGTGTGCCTGGAAGCCCTGTTGACAGCGCTGTGTTGCTGGGCGTGTGTGTGTGTGTGTGTGTGTGTGTGTGTGTGTGTGTGTGTGTGTGTGTGGGAGGGGGGGGTTGGTCACTCAATCTTTGTTTGATGGGGCACACTTCTTTTGTGCAACCGGCCTCAGTGTCATTAACACTGAAGTGTGGGAAGCCTGGGACCGTGGCGGCTCCCACGTTCCACACACGCAGGAGCCGAGCGTGTGACTGATCGTGGCCAGCGGCGGGCGGGCGGGCCAGCTGTGTGTGTGTGTGTGTGTGTGAAAGAGAAATGCAGAGAGAGAGAAGGAAAGTGAATGTGTGTGGCAGCCCGTGTGGGAATGTGTGAGCGCGTGTGTGGTGCTGGAGGTGCCTGGTGTGAGCATGTGCTGGAGCGTGGACACGTTTACCGCTTCTATTCTCAGGAGAAGCAGCACACACACACACACACACTCCGTTTATCTGACACTCTTGGTAATTTAGCACTGGAAGACCAGCTAAAGCAGAGTGATGTCTGACCAGAGTGTGAACACACGTGGCCGCTGAAGCTGGTCCTGAGCGCTCACACAGGGAAATGAGATGTGTGATGCTCAGATTATTTGAACATCAGAGGACCCCAAACCCATTTTTCCGATTCATCTTGGAGCCAGAGCCTCTGCGGGGCTCCTCCTGCGCTCCCAACCGTGGCGGAAGTGCCGCCGTGGCGCCGTGTTGGTCTTTTCTGAGGTCCGGCCCTCTGCAGCGCCCGCGTGTGCCTGGTGGCACAGGCACTTTGTGCTCAATTACGTGGCGGCAGAGATGACAAGAGCCAGCGGCGTGCTTCCCCGTGGGGTCACCACTTTCCCATATCAACACAAGCGCGGGGTCAGCCTCCCAGCTAAAAGCTCCCCTCCGCCTCCTCCCTCCCCATCCCTCCACCCGGGGCTCTTTCTATTGCGGTCTATTCCTCCACCTGCTCCCCGGAGACACACTCATTGTCCCCACGGCTATAAACACTTCATTGAGCATGTGGCAGCCCTGCGTTCCTCAAAGCCCTTCCCAGCGCTCCCATTGGCCCCGAGACTGTGAGAAAGTCCAACAAGCCCAAGACCCACACATTCATATGGAGATTTGGGTGTATAAATACAGGCTGGAGGCAGAAGGGAAGGCAGCTCAGAACTGACTGGCTCTCCGACCGAGCAGGACCGCTCTGACCCTACAGCCATGGCACCCACTGTTTTTGGACAAGCGAGCTTCCCTAAGGAACATCTCACTCCTGCTCATAAGGTGAGCTGAGTTTCCACGCTGGGCTTTTGTGCATTTTGTGCGTTTTTAATGTTTTTTTAAATGGGGATATAAAACACCTGAACTAATTCCTCTTTTCGCTTTCTCTCTCTCTAGCTGAGGAAACCAATGGTGGAGAAACTGCGCAGAGACCGCATCAACACCAGCATCGAGCAGCTGAAGGCCCTGCTGGGCCCAGAGTTCCTGCGGCAGCAGCCCGACTCCAAGCAGGAGAAGGCGGACATCTTGGAGATGGCCGTGTCCTACCTCAGAGGCTGGCAGCACCAGCAGCAGCTGCAGAAGGCCGGCGTGGCCCCGGGCCCCGCGGCAGCCAGGGACGGTTACTCCCGCTGCCTGCAGGAGGCCGTCAGCTTCCTGTCCCACTGCCAGCTCCAGACTCAGGCGCACCGGCGGCTCCTGGGCCACTTCCACGGCCTGCAGGCGTCCAGTGGGACGGGCCCGGCTCCCTCCACGCTCTCTCCTCCGGGCTCTCCGCTGCACCAGCTCAGCCCCAGCAAGGGAGCCAACCCGCACGCCGGCGGCGCCCTCTGGAGGCCCTGGTAGGGGGGCGGCGGAGCCAGAGGTCCAGGCTTCTGTCCTGCAGGACATCCTGGGCCAGTGATCCTTTGGAAGGACTGATGGTTCAGGTTTTACTGGACATGTGCACCATGTGCGTGTGTGTGCGTGCGCACCGTGTGCGATGACACACAGTGTTCACTCTGTGTTCAATCTTCCCGTGAGGAAGGACAGCTGACTTTTTATTTGGCCTTTCAAATGTTCTCATCGCTGTAACACCCACACTGGGTGGACCCGACCTGTGTCTGAGACATTACTCATATCTGTTATCTTTGATAATGATGATTATGGATCCTCAATACTGAGGAGTACTTTTTGATACTGCGTATCACCTGTTGATCTTTTATACTGAGTATTACCACTGATTTCTGATCCTGTGTATCGCTTATTGATCTTTTATACTGTGTATTGCTTCGTGTTAGATTTCATCAGCCTGGTGTTGATGAATCACCTCCAAACCACCGACGGATCCTGTGGATCCACATTTTCTGTAAATCATCTTTGATTGTTCTTCATTTGGACTATTTGTGACCCGTATTGGGGCCATGTGTGAACAGTTGTTCCTGATAACTGTGCAGTTTTGATGTCACTGGATGGTTTTCATCCTCCTTTATCCCCTTTTGTGAAGGGAATCTTACTTTTTCACTGCAACAGTTTTGTTCAATCGCTTCCTTGAGAAGTTTTCCTGCTGAAAAATAAACGAGAACTTCACATGAAGTTAAAAAAACAAAACAAAGTTGTGTTCTCAATTCTGTTGACAAGAGAAAGCATCACATTAAGAAAAAGAATGTTCCTTTAAAGCTAAAAGTCTTTAAATCATAGTCTGTCACCTCTAAATGAGCGACATGTTACATCATCATCATCCTCATCCTCATCATTGTAACTGTCATCGTGTTCTACTTATGTGCTCAGTCTGAACTATTTAGGTGAAAAATACCCAAATTATCCTGCTTTTGTCCGACAGTCCCGTTTATTTCCATGGCTACACACACAGAGGTGTAGCCTCTGATGTCAGAACTGCTTCATCATTGATATATTTGCTATACTTTGATCCGCTGTTGATCGTTATTTTCCTATTCCCTGGAATTCTTTTAACAAACCTTTTAAACGAGTTGGCTGACTGAACGATCTTGTCAGACAACATGTTAATAATGAAATGATTTTAACCTTTTCATTACAGAATATTGGCAAAATATGTATTTTCGAACTTGAAATCCTTCTCGGCTTTAGGAGGAGGCGTCTCATCCACGTCCACCTGGCTGGCGCATGGCCCTCTGGAATAAAAGAAAAGAAAATAAAAAAAGGGAACAGGAAACTTGGGATCTGCGGAAGCCTCGTGCACCCACACGCTCCTCCTGGGAGGCGGTCACGGCCGGCTGTCTGTCGTGCATGAATTATGTCTCAAGTGCCACAAAAGTCTTTCACAACTATTTGTGTGCGCAGAAGTTGTGGAGAATGCGGCGTGCCTTTCTCAGGGTCCGCTTGGACTTTCTCAGGGTCTGCTTGGCCGGGCCAGATGGTCCGGCTGAGGCCGGCTCCCCTCCCCCTTCCACAGGAGATCAAACACCGTGGCTAATGTGATGTGTAACAAGACACACTTCTATTGTTCCGCTCCCGGGGGCCAGTGAATAGGCGCAGAGTGTGGGAAACGGCGGATACCACACTCACAGAGAGGGCTGACGGGAAGCCGTTCTGCTCCGCCACAGGTCTGAACGATGGCCGGGAGTTTATGGCAGGAATTCAGAGCCCTCAGACCGCCGCTGGGAGGGAGGGCAACTCGTCTTCACACACACTTGTTGACAAAGAGTGCCGGCAGCCACCCAGTGTACAGGAGCACTTCGGAGGCACACGGACGCTGGTAAAGTCAACAGAAAGGCCTGGGAACCAAAGGGAAACGGGCGTGAGCTGACGGAGCGGCAGCTCCCATCATTGAAATGCCTCAATGATCTGATTCCAGATTAGGATCTGATACAGTCTCAGGGGTGTAAACAAGCGTTTCTGAGCCACAGCTCCCACCTGACACTAACGTGAAACAAAAACAGCTCCTACGTCCCTCAAGAAGTCTTTATTGGTTTGTTCTTAGTGTTGGCCTGATATAGTTTCATTTGAGACTCTTCTCTACGTTGGACTAAATAAACCTTTGAGCACCTCTTTGGTGGAGGATGTGCATGTGCAGACGCTCGTCTCCAGCCAGCAAGGACAGTCAATTTGTTTTTTTTGTCAGCGACACAGACTTGGCGTTTGTCCTGAAACAAAAGGTTCATTAACATTCCCGATGGAGCGGCGAGGAGTGGCCGGCTTCTGCCGCTCCTTCACCCTGATGTTGGGAGTCCGGTGGGACGCGGGGGGACACGGGACGGCTTCACATCTGGGGTCAGCCAATGATGAGGAGTGTGTCTGTGTGTTGTCGGTGGGACGTTGCAACAATTTTTTTATTCACAATGGTCAAAAATAAAGTAGTTTTTTTAATTTTAAGATGTCCGGATGCAAACCCGGGCTAGAGAGGATCTGGTGCAAAAACCTTCCTGCTGTGCAACATCAGGTGAGCACGAGGCCACCCAGGCGCGCCTCCTGCACAGCACGCGGCCCAGAGCGTGCGCCATTCGCCCCCTTCAACGGCCTCAAAACCGCAAGTTAGCGCGATTTTCCCAATACAACACCAATGGAGTCAATAAAAACCCACGTTTAGGGTTTTTACGGTGAAATCTCGCATCTCCTGAGCATTTTGGAGACCTGAACGTGCAAAACTGGCGCATTGAGTCACCAGTCTCCTGTCTGCACACTTCGGTTTGTCGGTTGTGGGTGTGTGTGCGTGTGTGTGTGTGTGTTTTCCCCCAGGAAGGAATGCAAGCTTCAGCTTGTTTTATTGCAGCAAAGTGTTGCCCTTTAAGCGCTCTGTGCTTTATTACCTGGCTGCATGTTGTTTTTACAATAATTGAATTCCTACCTGCAGTCTGGGATAAATCCTCAGATGACACTTGATAAATTGTTAATTACCTGTTGCTTATCTTGGGAAAACCGCCTGGCACAGATAAATGCTCTGTGAATTATAGACGTGTCTCCCATTGTTGTCCCGGGAGTCCCACTGGTCAGAGTGTGGGAACCAGTGCCCTGCCTCATCCACATGGCTTTGTTATGCTAATGCCGCCGTATAAAAGCAGAAGCAGCTTCCCCAGAGGCATCAGAGCTCACGCTGCAGCCCAGGAGAAGCCTCTGACTTCACCTGCAGACATGGCTCCCTGCTCCAACAGCTACTCCGCTCATCCGATCCAGATGTCGGAGAAAGACACCATCAGAGTAAGTAGAGCAGGAGATGTTCTGCAGGAGCCTGCTGGGCTGCTGAGTGTGTGCTCACCTGCCTGTGCCCTCGCCCTCCAGCTGAGGAAACCGGTTGTGGAAAAGATGCGCAGAGATCGGATCAACAGCTGCATCGATCAGCTCAAGGTCATCCTGGAAAAGGAGTTCCAGAAGCAGGAACCCAACTCCAAGCTGGAGAAGGCCGACATCCTAGAGATGACCGTCAGCTTCCTGAGGCAGCAGCTGCAGCCGGGCCCCTGTGGCGGCAGCTACAGCCAGGGCTTCGCCCACTGCTGGAGGGAATCGGCCCCCTTCCTCTCTGCAGGGTCCGGCACGGAGGTCCCGGTCACCTCCCTGCAGGGCCCCCAGCAGCAGCAGCTCCCTCAGGCCCAGCGAGGCGGCAGCTCCAGCCCCAGGACCACCACCCTGCAGGACAGCAGCAGCAGCAGCAGCAGCAGGGGCCCCGTGTGGAGGCCCTGGTAGAACCTGAGACCCACGGACACTGTGAGACCTGAGGGAAGCTGCACCCTCCCTCATGATGTAGGAAACGTGTTTCCCGGCTGCTCACTCACGGTGGGTTTTCGTAGTGTCTCATCACATTGATGGACAAGTGAAGGGAGGTCCCTCCAATATTCAGAGACTGCTCTGGCTTGAACTCGCGTGTGTTTCTGCTTCGTGTTTAAAGTTGTTTGATGCCGTGTCGATATTATTTTCATATTCTATGAGGTGTCTGTTTACTCCAGTGGAGTTTATTACCTTTGGACTGCTTGTTGTAACAGTATCTGTAATACTGCCTTACAGTCACAGCTGCTGTTGAGAATATTTCTCTTTTTTTCTTTCGATTTTTCTAGCCGAAATTATGTTCTGCGTGTGTGTGTGTGTGTGTGTGTGTGTGTGTGTGTGTGTGTGTATTAATTGCTCCTCAGCAGTACAAATGTAATTTAATCAGGAAGCTCAGAAACGCTGAGTCTGCTGTTCGAACCCCGCAGCGTGCACACTGACTCTTCCGGATTTGATACTCTCACAATTTTTATGCATAAGATGGTGATGTAAAAATGAAAACTTGCAGCTGCAAAAGCCCTCTTTTTTTTTTTTTCTTCCTACCGAACCATAAATGCTATTTCATGTCAAAACACTGTTGCTGTGACCAAAATACTATTGGCCAACATTAGGAGCCATCATTTCTGAAATGTTCCACCTTCTTTCATCTTTTACGTCTAAAATAGTTTGTCTTTGAACATTGTAATTACTTGAAGAGAAGAGCCGGAGTCATGTTGACCACACACGCTGTAATTTCCATCATCTTATTGCTGGAAAATGCTATTGTGGAAGCGGCCCAGTTCATTAAACTAGATTGAGCACAGTGTGCGTGTGTGTAAAATTGCTCCTTTGCTATCACATTTATGCTCTTATTTTTTTTTTTACATTTGTATGACAATTAACAATAAAACAATCACAAAAATGTTTATGATGTTTAATTACCATTGAAAATGAAATTTTTACTTAGAGAGTTTTCACATTTTTAAGTTAGATTTAAGAATAATGAACCTAAGCTTGAGCAAAAATTAGACAGCTACCAATTAAACACACACACACACACACACACACACATAGAGGCAGTATTTATACAAAGTAACACCATATAGTCGGTTGTTTTATGGTCAATGTCCCTTGGCTTTGACTTTAGGAAGATCAAAGTTTAAAGTCCCTACAGAATCCATCCCATCACCAGCCATCAGTCATCATTTCGTTTCTATCTTTTCTTGTTATTTTACTAAAGAGCAAACTCCAGCTGTAATCTCCCCTAAAAGCTGAGTCCCTCCACTTGTGTCAGGGTCATGAAAGACCGGCAAGGTGCAGTAATAAGGAAAAAACTCTCATTATCAGAAACATCAGAAGGTTTCATGTTACATTTAATATCGTCTGCGTGATAGAGGTGCAGCTCCCCTCAGGTCCCACAGTGTCCGTGGGTCTCAGGTTCCACCGGGGCCTCCACACCAGGGCCCCAGCTGCTGATCCCACCTCTGTCCTTTGGTTCCTCGGCTGGAGGACGAGGACACGGGTTTGGCAGAAGCGGACCAGGTCTCTCCTCCTCGACTCACTCTTGTCTTCCTCAGAGAAGCTCAGGGAGCGGTGGGTGTGTGTCCCCGGGAGCTGCTCCTTCATTTTCTAGCTCGGCATTAGCACAACAAAGCCACGTGACCGGGGCAGCGGTGGGGCTTCAGCAATGAGACGGCCATCAACGAGCCGGAGATGAGGCCGTCCCGGGCTGAGCAGGACAGATAAAAGATAGACATCAGGTGGACGACGACCTGCTGTCGGCCTCTTATCAGGATCTGCTGCTTATCTCACACACCAGCGACACGCTGATGGGTTTCTGGAGGACCATTTAGGACAAATGGGCATCTGTGTCCTCTGCATGTACTCCATGATGCTGTTTGGTCCATGTCCAGCCAGCTCTTGTCTCCTCTCTCTTTATTTTGCAACAAAAAAGTAAAAAAATAAATAAATAAAATGCAAAAGTTTGGTATTGAAATTCAAAGATTTATTAGCAGATATCAACGTAAAGGAGGTCAATTATTGTTGGACTGGAAACAACCCAAATCCCACAGCCCTGCAGACGTGAGGGTGGTATTACCCAGGCTGACATTATGGGATGCAGAACCTGCACTTAGAGCGAGGGGCTGGGCTGGGATATTTGACCTGTGTAATTAAACCGTCTTCGTGCAGCAGCTGGAAGCCCCCGTGCAGCACCCTGGGATCGCACGCACAGCCATACGCGCCTTGCTCAAGGGCGCCATATGCGGCTTTACAGAGTTACACGTCCACTACTTTTGGTTTTGAGGGGCACTCTGGAACACGATTCGTCCCGGTGCTGCATGAGCCTGAACCAAAAGCCCAAAAGATATTAGAAATGAGTTTTTGCGACTGATTTCCACCAATCAATAATTCATTAAGTGGACTGTTATTTATTAACGCAAAAAAGGGGAGAATCCCTGATAGAAAAAAACACAAGGTTGTCCCCCCACAGCTTTGCGCGGGTCCTTGGCGGCCTGACAAGAAAGCTCCTGCTTGTTCATCCATGGCACACTTCTATTGTTGACGGAGGGTTTAAGCCCTGGGAGGACCGAGGGACTGTGGGAAAACCAAGCTCGGACTCTACTCACACATCAACTGGTCAATAGCGCTGACCTCCAGGCCACGAGGAGCCTTTTCATCTGTATTCCCAGACAATAGCCAGCAGCCGTGCGCATGTGTGTGTGTGTGTGTGTGTGTGCGTGCGCGCATGTGTGTGAGGCACAAGACAGCCCAATTCAGCTTTTGTTTGACTTGCAATGAGAAATAAAGCTGCAACTTAAAAAAAAAATCATTTAAGCAGCTGCTGTTGAAAGTTGGCAAAAATAAACTTGAAAAGTAAGATTTAATATTTCTACACATGTATGAATTAAATGTTGAATTAAAGAATGATTAGTAGCAATTTTAATTGAATTTAGAAGAAAAGGCTCATGTCTGTGACATTTTTAGTCGGTCCAAATTAGAATTTGCAGTATAAGTGATTATTAACACGACTCTATTTATAAGGACCTATTTTTTTTACGCTTCTGTTGGTTCCATCATTTGAGCAGCTTGATGATATTTTGATTATATTTTTATTGCTTGCTCATGGTATACATTTGAATACAATTCTGGAAATGAGCAGTGGTGTTCATGTGGGGTTTCAGTACAATAATGTAGATTTTGGGCAGAAAGTACCCCCCAAAGAAGGCCAGGACGCTGACCAGAGTGGCACAGACGTAGGCAGCCATGGTGAAGGGGCCTCTGCTGATCAGGTAGACGGTGAAGAAGCTAATCCAGGAGATCATGTACACCATCAGGCTGAAGGTGACGCACTTGGCCTCGTTGTAGTTGGCCGGCAGGTCTTTGCCCATGTAGCTGAAAACGAAGCAAACGGCGCTCAGCAGACTGACGTAACAGAGCTCCACGAAGGAACCGGGCGAGAGGGTGTTGCTGCACTCCAGCACGATGCTGTCCGTGTAGAAATCAAGATCCTGGGAGGGCTGGGGGGGGCCGACGGCTACGCGCAGCACAGAGACGCACAGGATGGCGGCAGATGCGATGAAAATGGTGGCCTCGGGCCCATGGTTTTTGGCCCACCTGTCGTAGGCTGGCGGCAGCCGCGACGCGAATTTAAAAATGCAGACGACCTGTAGCGAGCGCACAGCGATGCAGGCCAGGCACACAGTGAAGCTGAACGTGAATAGAGGCTGCTTGAGCATGCAGGCCAGCGGGGACGGCTGGCCAAAGTGGCACAAAGAGCTCATGGCTGCAGCCGTCAGAGCTGCCAGCATCAGGAGGCAGGTGCGGCCTCCGGCGGACTTGGCCACAGGCGTGTTTATGTTGAGCAGGAGGATCACTGCCGAGCTGGAGGTCATGAGAAGACAGCAGACCAGGAAGAAAAGCAGAGCCACCGACATAGGATGGTCCCATTCCAGTAGCAGCCGAGTCCTCTTCAGACAGCGCTGGCTGCTCTTGGGAGCCCACTCCTCCGGCAGGCAGGTCTGGCACGTGGTTGGATCTGAGGCACACAACAGAAAAGCAGATGAAACGTCTTCTGTGTGTAAAGTTTTCTGCTGGCTGCAGCACTGTGTTGCACTTGTTAACACAGTGGCCCTTTTCACCAGAGGATCTCACCCGCTGACCTCTAAACTATGACAGATTTGAGCTGTTGGCGCCCTCTTCTGGTACACATTACACACAGCAGCTACGAATTTTTACAACGCTGCTGATTTGAAAAGTGTTACCTAAAAGAAATAGTTTAAAAGAAGTCCAAGTTTGCATATATAATCTCATATATAACACGCTGTCTTCTGCTTTCTGTTCTAACTTGTTACCACTTTCGTTGAGGAACGTGGCCTCTGCACAGGCCTGGCAGTCGAAGCAACACTCGTGCTGCCCTGTCAACAGCCTCTTGTGGCCAGGCTCACATGGTGGAGAGCAGATGGACTGTGGCACCTGCACAAACACACACACACAGAACGCAACAGTTGTGTGTCTTCTTCCTGTATGTATTTTCCCTCCCTAAACCATCACTCTCACAGATCTGGAGTCTCCGGAGATGTGCCATTCCACAGCATCAGCGTCAACGGTGAGGGAAATGGGAGTCGGGCTGAAGGAGCCCACTACCCTGACAGACCACTTCGCTCCACGCCAAACCCAGGAAATGATGTCATATCCCGTGGGCGGGTCACCGTTGGAATCAAAGTAAACGGATGCGTTGGCCATCGGGAATTGGACCTGCTTCAGTCTGGAGAGAAGCTGGAGCGGAGACGTCACACAAACATGAGCCGAATGAAAGAAAGGTTGTGGGTGAGATAAATGAACCTGCAGACCTCCCATGGGTAGACCCTCTTCCTCTGGCACTCTCCAGAACCACAGCGGAGCAGCTGATGCAGGGCGTGCGCGACTGCGTACACGGCTTTATACACATTAACGGCGGAGGCGATGTCGTAGTTGTCCAGAGGGAGGTTCATCTCCGCCAGGCTGTAAAGCTCTCTGCTCTGAAGACAAGTGTTGTTCGGATTCACCGTGACGGTGGAGGCGTTCTCCTCGTTGCTCCGCTGCAACGAAGCTTCAGCTAGCCTTTCCACAAAGCCTGGTATGACGGTGTATTTGATAGCCACGCCAATCACCGTGCCAATCGTGTGGATCCCGGGTATCCCCGCTATCAGGGACGACTGGGACCAGTCCTCGGTCCCGATCCACACCTTTTCTGTCACGTTCCGTTCTATTACGAACGGCATGAACTTGGAAAGTTTGGACTTGCTGGAGAAGACAACGATGGTGGTGACTTTCGTCATCAGGATGCCGTCCACGATGTTCCTCATGAGCGCCACCGTGTCGCGCGTGTATTCGGGAATGACACCCTGGTAGGCGATGCAGATGTGGTGGTCAGGTGCTTGCTGGGAGAGGCTCCGCATTCCCTCCAGGCCGTAGCTGTTGTCACTGCCCAGGAGAGCAACCCAGGTCCAGTTGAAGCGAACCAGCAGCTGGATCATGGCGGCCACCTGGTTCTTGTCACTTGGAATCGTGCGGAAAAAGGCCGGGTAGAAGATTTTGTTGCTCAACATTTCATTCGAGGCTTCGTAGGAGACCTTAAAATGAAACAAAAATGCAGGAAGGAGAACTCTTGCATTCGATGCAGGCGTCAAGCGCCATGTTGGGGGTTTTACTTACTTGTGGTACCAGATAAGCCCCCAGTAGAGTAGCTGGGGTGAAGGATTTGCTGCTGCTGTCGGGACCAATAACAGCCAGAGGCCGCTGACTGGTGCTGAAGTCCGGCTCTGTCCCAGACGCAGAGGAGCTCCAGTAATCAAGAACATCCAGCGAGGCCAGGATACTGGCGGACTCGGAGCACGTGTCATACATCTGATAACCCAACATCACCCCGGGTAACAGCGACTGGGCCCCAGTGTTGCTGTTGATCTCCTCCACAGCCAATTTCATGGCATGCAACAGGTGAAATCCATGTTTGTTAAGGTCACCACTGGAAAGCACAAGAGAAACAGCAAACAAACCCCCCCGAAAAAACAAAAACAAAAACAGCAGGTCAGCTTAAACAGGGATGCTGAGTTGATCATGTGGTAAACTCACTCTTTGCAGAGAGCCAGAGCAGGCAACCTGCCATCTGGTTCGTATCCATAGTGGAGAGGGAAGAACCCAGCGATGGAAAAGTTGCCATGCAGCTGCATCCCCTGTCCGTGGGAGGATCGGTCCAGCTCCCCACGAACCAGCTGCAGCACCAGGTTGGTCGTGGACAGAATGGCAACAAACGTCCCCGTTTGCAGATGCATTCTACCTCCAGCTGTTGCCGAAGCTCAGTGTCACCGGCAGCACAGAGCGCAGTTTTTGTATCGGCGACTGCCGGGCCCTGACCCCATCACGAGCATCCTTGCAGGGAGGGTGGCCCCAGTAGAATGCTTTTGGAAGTGGCTTGGCACGTTTGCCTGTTATTTGAATGCTAAACTAGCTAAACCGTGAAAGCAGATGTGGGTTTTTCCTTTTAAACACAAGTGACCTGGAACCAAACAGTGTATACAAATACTTTGTGGGAAAGCAGATAAGTGCATATTGGTATTTTATGCTCTAATGCCAATTAGGCACAATTTAGTAACTTCTGGATAAGTATGAATAACAGTCGTTAGTTCATGTTATTACAGCATTTAGATGTACCATTTTCTTTTTGAATCATGGTGTTTGTTATGTAAAAAAAATCCTTCTGTAGGTGTGTCCATTTGCATTTTGGTTGATATATGAGCCTCATTTGCTAAACCCACTGGGGCAATTTGCCTAATGCCAGCACAAACAACAAACAATCACAATCTTTGGCAACATTACTGGGCAAACGCGTTCACCATCAGACAAGTCCTTAAGTTTATGCATTTTAAAAAATGATTATTTAAAAAGTAATTTTATTTACCAAGGGTTTTAATATTCTTTGGGGTAAATATCTCTCTATCCACATCTGTGCAATAGTCAGCATTTTAAAATTTGAGATTTTTTTGTGTCTGTGCTATATTGTGATTTTAGATTTTGTTCCTGATCTTAATACAATTATAAACATTGTTCTATTTGTGTGTTTTCCATCCAAACTGCCTTCTGCATTAAGACTTTTCTAAACAGTAATAACATTTCTGCCCTGGCTTTTTTCCCAATTGTGTCCCATGTTGCTTAAAAGTCAAATCTAGATTCTCAAACCACAAATGGGCAGTATGGCATTTGCAAGTCTGCTTCTTTAGGTCCCATCCAGCCATCCAAAGCAGACATGTCTAAGCTGTGACCTGCCAGTAGGGCAGAACGGCGCTGTTTGATTACGTCACTAAGGCGCGACGCGCATGCCGAGGTGAAAGTGCACGGCTGCCATTTTTCCCCCCCGAATAATTCTGTTTGATAAGTTGGACAAGTCGGTGCACACTGTGAATTTTCTCCGGCAGTTTGTAGGCGTTAGAATTTAAAAGCAGGCGCATTTGGGTGGATTTTTAAAACAGGCTTAGTCATTTTTAAACTAGTTTCCAAGCGGAGACGTAACTCGACAGCGCTGCTCGGCCTCTTAGCCCGCTTGGCTAACGTTAGCCGTTGCTGTAAACAAACAGGTGGTGCAGAAATTTGGACTTACTTTTTATTCGTTTGGGGTTCGCTTCTCCCGCCCGGACAGTCACAGTAGCGGCAGTAGCAGCATTCGTTTGCATGTATCGGAGTTAGCGGCGCCGCTTGAGTTTTGATGAGGGAACGGCTGAACTAGGTCGGAGCTCTTTCGGGTTGACGCGGGGAAACGCACGCAGGCGGCGGCATGTCGACCTTCTCCGAGTCGGCCTTGGAGAAGAAGCTGTCGGAGCTCAGCAGCTCGCAGCAGAGCGTCCAGACCCTGTCCCTCTGGATCATCCACCACCGCAAACACTCGGCCCTCATCGTCAAAGTGTGGCACAGGGAGCTGAAAAAAGGTGATTTCTGCACAAACAGATGCTGTTCGAGAAAATGCTAAAAGCTCTATGTGTGTTTTGTTGGCGTGATTGCGATTTATGTATTCAAAAAAGAAAGAAATCTAAGTAGATGGACATTGTGGACACGCTCACCAAAGGTGTATTGATTGCAAGGTGATCTTAAATGCATTCTAATGTCTTTTCCTCCCTATTTTTGTGAAATTGTCTCAGCTAAAAGCAACAGGAAGCTGACGTTTCTGTATCTGGCCAATGACGTCATCCAGAACAGCAAGAAGAAAGGACCCGAGTTCACCAAAGACTTTGAGTCCGTCCTTGTGGATGCCTGTTCACATGTGGCCAGGTAGACCGACGCCACCCCTGTCGTCGTGTAACTTTCTCAGATAAATTCCAGTATCTAAGTGTGCAAAATCTTCTGTAGTTTATGTGTGTCATGGGTATTTAGTGTGTTACAGTTGTTGCCGGAACGCTTAGCGACGTCAGTGGTTGCAACCAAACGTTGTGTTTACTGTGTTTTAGGATCTGTAATTATTTAGGGGAATGTTCTCTTTTACCTCTGTACAGGGAAGCAGATGACGGCTGTAAAAAGCAAATGGAGAGATTGTTGAACATCTGGAAGGAGAGGACTCTGTACAGAGCGGACTTCATTCAGCAGCTGAAACTGGCCATAGAAGACTCAAACAGCCCCAGGCCTCCAGGTCAGATAGGAAAGGCGAAAGCGTTGCCCGACACAAACGAGTGCTGGGGAGTAGTCAGATATGTTATGAACCGCATTTTTAGCTGATTTGTCGACGTATGTTTGTACAGAGGAGACAAAAGCTGTGAAACGAAGTTATCAGAAGATCCAGGAGGACGAAGACGAGGAAGACGACGACTACAGAAACTACACCTCACCTCGCAACACGGGGTCTTCCGCAACCCAGCTGGTAGGATTTCAGGAAACCTGCCCCGGGATCACCGTTTCCATGCCTCCTGGGACTCACACTCCCCTGCTTTCAGACGGAGGAGCTGGTGAAGGCTCTGCAGGACCTGGAGAACGCCGCGTCGGGTGACGCTGCCGTCCGCCAGAAGATTGCCTCGCTGCCGCAGGAGGTGCAGGATGTTTCTCTGCTGGAGAAAATCACAGGTGAGGGAAACATCTGCATGTCTACATGTATCTGTTTGTATTTGGATCTGGATTTCTAGACCTGGATTCACAATTTAGAGGTGGAGGATGAGGAGTTTATATCTATGAAGCAGGGTTGGGATGCAAAAATACTCATTTTGGCGGGGAATTCCTCTAACTGTAAACGTCCCACCTACTCTTTGCCCACCCAGACAAGGATGCGGCAGACAAGCTGTCGAAGACGGTGGACGAGGCGTGCTTACTGCTGGCAGAGTACAACGGCCGACTGGCGGCGGAGCTGGAGGATCGGAGACAGCTGGCCCGGATGCTGACCGAATACATCAGCAGTCAAAGGTTGGCTCTGACGGAGAGGGAAAAGAAACTAGAGGTGATTGGATGCTCTTACTGTGACACCTTCAGAGCCAGGAAGGTGTAAATGTAAGCGTGTGTGTACTCTTGGTTCGGTGTCTGCAGGAGTACAAGCAGAAGCTGGCCCGCGTCACCCAAGTGAGGAAAGAACTCAAGTCCCACATCCAGAGCCTTCCCGACCTCTCCCTCCTGCCCAACGTGACGGGAGGCCTGGCGCCGCTGCCCTCAGCCGGAGACCTCTTTTCAACCGACTGAGGCGCCGTCGCCAAGACCCACAGATAGACCTCCTTCCCATCCAAAGCCGACCTCCTGGCTTGAGTCACAGGATTCCTGTAGCCGAGCTTCTGAGTGGGAACACAGGTCTGGGAGGAAGAGACGTCTGAAGGAAGGACTTGGGAAATCTGCACTCTCGGCGGAGGGAAACAGGGACTCTGTCAGCCTGGATTCTTCCTGGACTTGTTCATCAACACTGATTCTGCTAAACCAGCTCGAAAACAGTTTGCTTCCTGGATGTTTTTATTTCATGTAACACTTAAAACATCAGAGTGTTCAGGAGGGTTGGGCTGGAAGTGGTCTAAATATCTGTCTCTGGTTTTGGAGCTGTAGTGAGGACACTTGGGCCGTTTGTTCCGAGGGTGTGATTGCACTGTGACGAGAACGCCATTTGTTAGTTGGATTTTGACTTTCATTTGGGGGCTTTGACGTGTAGGTTAGTCTCTGGTTTTGATATGGACAGTTAAAAATGTTAGCCTGGGTTTACTGAACGCTTCATTTAGTTCACCTCATCAATGTGATCCCACCGTTGTCTCGGTTTTCATTGAAAAAAGCTGTTTTTTTTGTCTCCTCATTTGCAGACGTATTTTATATAAATTCATTCATTAGGCCCTGCTTTAATTTGGAGAAGAAAGTATTTTATTTTTGTAGCCGAGCTTTGAGTCAACATGCTGGAATTTTGAAGTATTTGTAAACCAAACGCCCCAAACCCACAGAAATATTGGAAATCTTCTCGATTTCTGCACTTTGCGAGGAAATTGAGCAGCTCTGGAGAAACCCCAGCAGAGGCGGATGGATGCTGCGCGGATGGATGAGCTCTCTGGCATTATCGTTCCAGGACTGCAGTTACATTTTACGCTCAGCAGTGTGTCGTACGTGCGTCTCTTTTAGGTTCTTTGAGTAAAGAAAAGAGTGGATAGTGGCTCGTCCCGTCCTTTTTTTCTTTGACGATCTTCGTTTCTACCATCCCGGCGGTGCAAAATACTCCCTAAAACATCTTTAGGTCAGCTGGAAATCATGTCTACTCGCACAATATCTCAAATGGAGGTTTCTGATCTACACTACCTTCCACAGTGTTATCAAAGCAGGAGCGTCATTCAGGACGACTGTGGACCCTCTGTCCTGCTCTCATTTTCTGCCTGGTTTTATTAGCAGCCAGTCGATGCAGCCGTCAAACTCTACAGTGTATTAAACATTAGCAGAAGATTCATGGATTCAAAATGGTTTGGTTAAAATAAACATGCTCAGCTCTTGGTGGAATCAATATTTGTGTCCATCCATCAAATGGCAGCGTTTCCACGGTGGATCACAATTTAAAAAAAAAGAAATAAGAATGACTTACGGCCAGTTCAGTCACTAACTAAAGATGGAGGCGGCAGAGTTGGTTGTGTTGAAATATGATTGTGTAATTAAAGGCAAAAACAAGCACAATAGAATTAGAAAAGTAACTTGGATGATCAAATATTTTATAAAATAGATGAATAAAAGTGGAAAGTGAGTCAAACGAGGCTGTGTCAGAGTGGTACTACAAGCTTTCGCACAGGCTCATTCTCCGATAACGACGTTGATGAAACTCCTGACGTTGGTCAGCTTGTCGCTGTGGAAGTTGACCAGGAGCACGGTGGCCCCGGCCCTGCTGGGGCAGAGCTGGACGCTGGCCCTGGCCTCCTGTCCGGGGCCCACATCGCCGATGCTGCCACAGACGTGAAGCATCGGTGTCAGAGATGGAACCAGGAACCAAAGGCAGTCAGCGAGCCCACCTGTGCGTCAGGGCCCCGCCCTCAGTGAGGCCCACGCCCTCCAGGGTGAAGCTGCAGTCCTTCAGCACCTCCGGGAGGGAGTTCACCAAGGTCAGCTCCGCCGTCAGCAGCCCCTTCGCTCTGGCCTCTCCCACCAGCTGCAGACAGGGGAGATTCTCAGATTCTCATGAAATCTGAGAGGGGATGCGATCGTCCTCTCGTACGGCTACTCAGCGACGCCTTGAAACGGTCAGTTTCAAATGAGAAGGTCTCCGACGGCACACTTTTATCACATGTAGCCGCAGGAGCCACAGCTGAAATGGCTCTTTAGTCAGCCGTGATGAGCTCAGAGGTTCTCATCAGGGCAGGACTAGGACAATAAAGCCCGGTGCACCATGAGACCAGGAGCAGAGACGGTTCCCAAACCTTGATCTGGATGTCCGGATCATCTAACACAATGTTCTTTTCAGCCTTTTGGAAATCCATGGAGTTCTTGTCCATGGCGACGGCCGACAGCTGGATCAACCGGTCCGAGGTCAGTTTTGATCCGTAACTTTGGTACTCCAGTCTGAGGGACAGGCGCTTTTCTGGGGGGGAAACAGGAACCGAGCACAAACGGGTCAAACGGGTCCCAGCAGCAGATGGGGGGTTTGTGTGCTGACCTCCTCCAGGTGGCACCTCCACCTTTTCTGAAATGACTCCACAGGTGTCTCCCAGCTTCCCGTTGTAGCTGACGGTCCTGGCGAAGAAGAGGAAGGAGCAGGTCCTGGCCTCCATGCAGTTGTTGGTCAGCACAGCAAACACCTCAAAGTCCCAGCCCACCACCACGCTGTCCACCAGTTTGATCTGCGGAGAGCACCAACTCAGGAGTCAGACATGTCTTTGGAAGCGTGCACAGCGTGTGCTTCCTGTGTGAGAGCAGCAGACACCTTCAGACGGAGGCCAGGCTCCTCTCCTCGCTTCTGGAGCTTGTTGTGGTGTTGGGCCTTCTCGTACACTTGCCTCTCCTCCTCTGAGCCTTTGAACCGCCAGAGTCACATGTGAATCAGCAACCCTCGTTGGTCACCAGTAAGTGTGTGTGTGTGTGTGTGTGTACCTTCTGGATACTTGTACTGGTGAGTGATGTCGTGTCTCTCGTCTGAGCCCACAGCTTTGGTGCTGATAAACTGTCCGACGGACTTGGTGGAGCCGCCGATCCGGACAGTCTTTCCATCTTTGAGGCGGACCAGATCCACAACGTCGGCATTAACCTGACACACAGAGGGATTCAAAACAGGCTCAACAGAGTTCCCGGAAGGTGACCGTGACGTGTAACAGGAGAGAAATTAAACAAACATTTGGCTTTAATGACATCTTTTCTCAAATGAAACATCTGAGGGGTAAAACCAAACTTGCGTCTGTGTTGGAGATGGAAAACCCACCTCAGCAAAGATGAAAGGTGCGTCATACTTGACGGTCAGCTCTCCTTCCTTGATGGCCCTGACTGGGGCCGGTCCGCAACAGTAGACACCTGAGACACCACACACACACACACACACACACTCACTTAACGTCAGCAGGTTTCACACCCACACGGGGCCTCGATCCCCTCAAGTCAGCAGGTGATGGTGTAAAATTCACAAACATCAAATTAAAGGCATGAATCAGCCTCTCTGTTGCGGATGCTGAAGCTATGGTAAAGAAAAAAAGAATTTATTGTCTGTTTCTGCTCCTGTGAGAAGATTCAAAGTCACCTTCACTCGTCTCCTGTGGGGTCGGGTCGCTTGTTTGCCATCCGTCAAAGTCCGGACCCAAATCCGGACGAGTCATCCAGCTCTCCACCCAAACGTGGAAGTTCCTGACAGTTTGTAGGAACACAAAGAATCTCTTTTTTTTACCCTCCATCATTGAGCCGACGGTGTGTGTGTGTGTGTGTGTGTGTGTAGTTGTGTGTGTGTTGTGTGTGTGTGTGTGTGTGCTCACCAGATGGAATCATATCCCAGAAAGTCTTTCACCGTCTTCGTCGTACAGGTTTTCGATGATCAGGTTAGCATTGCTGTCATGAGCCGATCCAAAGTTAGTAACCACCCGACACGGGATGCCCAGGGCGCGCGACACTGGAGGTGGAGACAGGCACGTTTATGGGCCCCGTGATGAAAGGAAGAGAGAAGCTGGTGTGACTCCGTCACCAGGATGGACCTGTGCAGGCGACCGCGGCGAAGACCCAACACTGGCCGTAGCAGACGGGCCCGCTCTCTGCCCACCGCCGCAGGATGTCCGCGCTGCCGGTCCAGCTGCCCGGGTGGACGCCGTCGGTGAAGTCGCTCCACTGCCCCACCAGCACGCCCATGTCGTCGTTGCTGTTGATCTGCCAGCAGAGAGCACAGAGCTGAGCCGGGAGCCTCCTCCCGTCGCCATGAGGGACGTAAACAGGTCAGCATGAGCAGGAGGTTTTGTGGTGCTCCACGGTAACGACCACCAACTCTCGGACCCACCATGGCACTCAGCACACGGGTCACATAGACGGGGTCCCTCCTGGCGGAGCAGTCCTGGTCGGCATCGGACACAAACTTGGGGTTTGCGTCCAGGATCTTCAGACAGATGTCCAGGATATCTGGGTCAAACTGCAGATGCGTGACAGGAGAGCAAACGTCAAAGAAGCATTAGCCGTCAGGGCGCCGTGGTGATGGGTACCTGTCCGTAGCTCCAGGGGGTCCCTTTGATCCGTTTGCTGGTCCCTCTGAAGATCTGCCCGTGCTGTGATAAAACATACTCCTGCCTCTTCGTCTCGCTGCGCATGTAGACGGCGTCTCCTGCGAGCCAGGAGGGACCAGATCAGCTTCACATTGCTTCTGTAGGGGCTCACCATCGTGAAGACTCACTGAGGCACCAAGCATTGAAAAGGAGGACGAACTCTCCCAATTTGGTCTTCTGGCCCTCCAGCTTCACGCTCAGAGCGTAGAGCCCGACAGGAGCAGTGGGCGCCGAAGTGATGGATACACACACCGTCTTCTCAGAGGGACCATCGGTGGCCGACGCACGCCACTCGGTGTCCGGCGTGGAGCCACTTAGCCCGAAGCTAACTTTAGTGTTGGACTTTTTTTGCGGTAGAGGACCTTCAGGGACGGAGATGAAGCCACCCAGTCCAAAGGTTTCTTACTGACCTTCACACATATAAACGAGTGTCTCACCGGTCTGGACGGTGAAGCTGGTCTCACTCGGCTTGAGCGCTGTGCTGCCTGGTTTCAGGAGGAAGAAGAGGGTGAAGGGTTGTCCCCTCCGGACAACCAAACGCTTGTCTCCGTAACGATCCGTGCGATGGTCAGTGTTGTTGGTCTTTATGTTCAGATCACAGCGCTCCATGTCTGAAACCACACACACACACACACACACACACACACACACACACACACACACACACAAACACATACAAAATTCTGTTAAATTTCTTTTACATTACAAATTATTTTTTTTATTATAACTGTCAAGGTTAAAAAAAAACTCCTTACCTAGACTGTGTGTGTGTGTGTGGTCTACTTGTTGCTGTCGTCTGTGTGTGTGAGAGAGAGAGTGAGAGAGCGCGTGTGAAGTCAAGCCTCGGTGACACTCTGCGGTGTGGAGGCTCCTCAAGGGTATTTGTAGGCTGTGAAACCCGATCACGGCGCCCCAACCGTCTTCATGTCACATAAATCATTGTCTTATTTTTGGACCCCATGGCTGATTTGTCCTCCTCTGATCTGACTATGGCTCCAAATCAAACAGCACAAAAGCAGCCAAAAAATTATTCAAAAAGGTTGAAACCCCTTTTCCCCCTTCATTTAGCATGCTAACGCATCTTCTCATGATGGTGGGGCCAAACATAATTTGGAGCTTCATCAATTATCCATCGTTGGACCAATTTACAGGCTCTTCAAAACATGTTTCTCAGTCAATTGTTCCGTTAAGCACGATTATCAGTTCACCTCAGATCCTCGTTTGGGGGGTTAAATGTCCTCACCCCTGGCCCCTTCATCAAGATCCAAAACCCAAAGTGGCCCTTGAGTAAAAATATTGCCCACCCCAGCTCTAGAGCCATGACAATAAACACGAGAGTTAGAAGACTTATTTTTATAAATATTCAATTCACATGACAGATATGTGGGAAGTTGCACTTCTACGCGTAAATAACAAATTCACAACTTTGCTAAGTTTGTTTCTACAGAAGAGGGAAGTAAAACATGTGAATGGCAGAAAAAAAATGGCTTTTTTTAAAAAGTTCACAGAATTATTGTAGAAAACCAGAAGAAAAAAAACTTTTTTATTTTTATTCAGTTTGTGATAATTAGACTGATAATTAGAGAAATAAAAAAAAAAACACAAGAAAGAAAGAAAAGAACAAAAACTTGAAAATAACGCCTTTAAATTCCTAGTTATTTTTATGAAAGTGGACAGTTAGGAAACGTGGACCCTCAACACAAAGTTATCTGGTCTGCATTCTAGTATTTTGTTGACTTGGTGTCATTTAAAGGATGTAGCCAAAGAATCTTTTATCGCTCTATTATAAACCAAGCAGTGTGGCCTGTCCCCTCTCACACCAGAGTTCATAAATACATACCATGTTCAGAAGCACACATCCATAACTACACTCCTGGGTCAGCAGCTCCACGCGGAGTCTATTCTGTTAACCAAAACACTAAACATGGTCAAAAATCTGCAAACTTTTAAATCGAAAACGTTTAAAAAACTGCCTTCCTGCAGAGCAGAACTGAAGCCATTTGCTGGTTAATTACATGTGAGCCGTTAGTGGTAACAAAAACAACAATCAGCATTATTGTGGCCTTAAATAGCTGCATTTGTACCAACCAGCACCAGGCTTGAACGAATACATGAGACAGTTTGAGGAGCACAGATAAATCCAATAAGTTAAAGGAATTGTGTGCTATTGTGATAAAAAAACCAACAAAAAAACGCAGGTCCTAACCACAATAACCAGTTATCAGGCAGTTCTTTTGTGTTAAAAGATTTATTTTTATAAATATTCAATTCACATGACAGATATGTGGGAAGTTGCATTTGTACGTATTCACAACGTTTCCACAAGTTTGTTTCTACAGAAGAGGGAAGTAAAACATGTGAATGGCAGAAAAACGGTCACAGAATTATTGTAGAAAACCAGAAGAAAAAAAACAAACACGTTTCTTTTTATTCAGTTTATGATAATTAGACTGTAAATTTCAGAGAAAAAAAAACACAAGAAAGAAAGAAAAGAACAAAAACTTGAAAATAACGCCTTTAAATTCCTAGTTATTTTTATGAAAGTGGACAGTTAGGAAATGTGGACCCTCAACACAAAGTTATCTGGTCTGTATTCTAGTATTTTGTTGACTTGCTGTCATTTAAAGGATGTAGCCAAAGAATCTTTTATCGCTCTATTATAAACCAAACAGTGTGGCCTGTCCCCTCTCACACCAGAGTTCATCCTGGGATTCTCTCACTGAATTTCAGTGCAAGACACAGCGATTGTCAACGACTTTTAAATAGAAAACATTTAAAAAACTGCCTTGCTGCGGAGCAGAACTGAAGCCGTTTGCTGGTCCTGTGAGTTCCGTACCGTAATTTCACGACCATAAGGCACACTTAAAAGTCAGACATTTCCTCCAAAATGTGTGGCGCCCTACGGTTCAGTGCGCCTAATGTGTTGTTGTAAGTCGGACGTAGTTGAGGACACCATGAGAACGTTAAAGGGGGAAGTGTGGGCGTGGCTTGTATCTAACGGACACCAGCGCCGGTGTGAGCGTGATGCTGAACATCGGTGTTTCGGCGACCCTGAAACCGGCAGAGACGCTGATGAAGCCCAGTTTGACCTGGAGGCGATCAGCTCCGAGGAGGATCGTGGGAATCGAGCAGCCGCCAGAGGATTTAAGATCCATGAATCACAACCAAACTCAGTTTTGCTCCCGCTGCCTTCTTAAAAACACACACTTGCATGCATGTTTCACCGGTGTGTTTCACTGTGCCAGCGCCCTATGAACCGGTGCGCCTGATGTATATGTTAAATACAGAAAAAGCACCCGGAACTGAAACCGCGCCCTATGAACCGGTGGGCCCTATGGTCGTGAAAGTACGGTAATTACATGTGAGCCGTTAGTGGTAACAAAAACAACAATCAGCATTATTGTGGCCTTAAATGGCTGCATTTGTACCAACCAGCACCAGGCTTGAACGAATACATGAGACAGTTTGAAGAGCACAGATAAATCCAATAAGTTAAAGGAATTGTGTGCTATTGTGATAAAAACCGCAGGTCCAAACCACAATAACCAGTTACCAGGCGCTTCTTCTGGCCTCATCAGGCAACCTCATCAGAATGTGGTGGCAGGACGAGACCTGGTGACCAGACCACGTCGTGACTGGATCTCATGCATCTGCAGCCACATCAACCTACAACGAGAAAGGTCACAAGAAAAACACGTTAACTATTCATTGGTCATTGGCAAAGCTCTGGCTGCCTGGGCAAAATGCAACAAGTGATTTTACGTGTAATGTTTTAGTGAATATTGCCCATTTAATACATGCAGCAACAGATTCGAGCACATCCAAAACACAAACTTACACTCTCACCTTCAGAGGTGAATATGGGCTACACTTCTGTGGATTTCCCAATCATAACGTTGTCACACTGTAACAAAAAACATTACAAATGATCATAAAACAACCCTCTCACATAAAAGCTTGTCCGCTTTCTTCCAGCTAAATACAGACAAGCCGACCCAGCACACCTTGGCCCTGGCCCTGGCCCTGGCCCTGGCCTGTACCTGAGCCTGAGCCAGATGTGGCGGTTTGGGGACGACATCCGGTTTCTTCCCGTCAAGTCCCGGAGAGCTGCTCCTCCTGAAACGCGGCGTCTGACATCCCTCCAGATGCAGCTTTGAGCTCTGGGAGCCGACTGATGACGAGTCGTCTGCAGACAGGCGGCGGCGGCGGTCTGCGGCGCTGCAGAGGTCCAGGCCTTCTGCCAACCAATCAGCGTCCGTCTCTTAAATAGACAAAACAGTAGGTTTGTTTCTCCAACATCTTCCATCTCAGTTATCAGTTTTGGAAAATTATAATTAAAAAAAAAAAGACTATTGAACTCACTGAGGTGATGATGAACTTTCCACTGAGCTCGACTGTGATAAAGGTGGTACTGATGAAGATGATGGCTGTTGAGCTCATTTTCAGCGGCGGCGTCAGCGGAGGAGCAAACGGCAGGACCGGTCCCGACCCCCGGGACCTGGGTCCCCACAAAACCGGCAGGTGGCAGCGACCCGCGTCCAGAGGAGGACGACGACTGGCTGAAGGCGGTGGATGCGGTGCTGCCGGAGCCGATGGAGGGCGGTCGGGGATAGTCTAAGCCCCTGTGTGAACAACACGCCGCAGGGACTGACGACAGACATGGATACCATCAAGATAAAGAGTCTGGTGAGCAACGAGGGGACAGTCCAGACTGCAGAGGTTATGTGGACTTAGTGCTGTTAAACTGAATAACAAAATCTAAAAACTTTAAAGGAAGATCGAGAGTTTTCATGCTTCTAAAGTCACAGCAGGAAGCTGACATGCACATCTGTTAGGATGCTGATGTTTAGCATTGAAGGCTTGGATTACTTTAGTTCTCCATGGAACCATTCTAACACTCTAACACTGTTTAGTGTGGCTGAAGCTGATGAATATTTCAGTATTTTTGGCACAAAATGTTTAAGAAAAAAGGGGATTTTGACATTTGAAGTTATAACCTGCAGATGATGAAACGGGACCACTGAAAAACTCAAAAAGGTGATCCAACAGTTGTGATATTTCATTTAAAATGTGCAGAAGGTGGTGGCACTAGAATAAAATCCATAGGGTTACAAATCGGAAGGATTAAGGTCCTAAAACTGTTCATGTTTAAACGACTGCTGGGATTCCACAGATGCTGAGACTGTGTCTGATGATCGGAGATGAAATAATTCCCACGTACTGAATAAAAACTAACAAAGCAAAGAATAAGGGGATGGAAAAAGGGTAAAAAAAGAGCTGCAGGACAGAAAATGTGTAAGGATAGAACACCTAGGCAAACAAGTGAGTGATAAAAAGGGACTATGATTTTCTATGAGGAGGGTTGTTATTCCATCCTGAGTGTGGAGGCTCACTTCTGCCAGGCGGGACGCAGGCGACGGCTCGGTCACAGATAGCAGCCTCGCTGGGCTGGATGTCCATGAACGGCTTGCGGCCCATTCCCATGAACACCCTCTCCTGCAAGCGCAGCTCTGAAAGAGTGGAGTTGCACACCCGTGACTCCCCCTGTGCCCTCGGGAACGTCAAAGCGTGTCCTTGCCTCAGTCCAACCTCGACTGTGGGCGGCCTGATTCCACAGGATCCTCTCCAGGTCGGCGGTCCAGGCTTTCTTCGCCTCCATGCTGGACGCTCTGAACGTGTAGGTGTCCTCCCTTTTTCTCTGCGGAACCAGATTTCAAAGCACAAACTGCCCATGCTCGAGTGGTGCGTCATTCCAACGTCGCTCGTCTGAGAGAGAGAAAGTAGCCAGACCCATCAGAGACGCAGGCGGGGTGGTAAAAAGGGCTCCGGAGTCCTGTGGACCTTGAAGGAGTGCTTGTAGACGTAAACTTCGTTGCCGGTATCTGTCTTCTTGGTCTTGCTGAAGAGGATGAGATCTTCGAAAAGAAAGACCCGCCGCACACATTTCTTCTTCCTAAAGGAAACTGTGAACTCGTCCTGGCGAACCAGCTGACCCTGCTCCTTTAAATTCACCTAAGGCAAGAAAAAAAGTGACTTTGTTGCCCTTCTGCGTGTACTGGTTGTCCTCCACACTCACGTCACACTCCCTGACGGCGTCCATGGTGAGCAGGTCGTTGCCGTGACGCATCTGGAACTGTACCAGGTCGGCAGCAGCTTGGATCTCGGCCCTCTCCCGCTCCCAGTCGCTGCTCCGGAGGTCAGGTACGTACACGTCCGGGGAGAGTGGCGGCTCCTGGGTGGGGCCCTTGGGCCTGTGGGAGCCAGCCAGCGTGAGGACGTCCTGCAGCAGGAGGCTGTACTTGCTGATCCTCTGGATGGGCCTCAGCAGGTAGGAGGACAGGTCCATCAGGTCCCCCAGCTCCTGCTGCTTCCGCTGCCAGGGCAAACAAGGCGGGCTGAAAAGCTAGAAATCAAGGGGCCGTGGCCCTTTTTCTACAGGTTTTCTAGCAGTTTAATTCTGCCTTTAGGATGACTTGAACCATGTGACAGGATTGAGTGCCCTTTAGTGCTATAAGAGCAGGAGCCAAAATGTCCCCTTTTGGGGGTGGGTCAGTGGTTTTGTCAGTAGCCAATGTCAAAACAAACAGACCTTGAAGATGTCGTGTGGACGGTGCAGTATCAGGGCGTCAGACTGAGGCTTGTTCTTGCTGTAGAGAGCGTACAGGCCAAAACTCTCACTCTGTGGAAAAGAGCAGGTTAAAAACACGATTAGGTGGTTCAATCACAAGTCACCTTTAGCTCATACTTTCCACCGCCGTTTATCTGCAAAAATGAGTCTTTCAATAATAAAAGGTTTGCTTTTAAATGAATCCAAACAGAAAAAGTCCCAAGGTGGCCACTGACGTGTCTGAGGAAACAGCGAGCCACCATGGCCGCCTCCCGCTCACAGGCCTCCAGTTCTGGGAGGAAGTAGTGGCTGTGGAAGTCATGCAGCTTTTCTAGATTGCCAAAGATGACGCCCCGCTTGCCCCTGAGGTCCTGGGGGACGTCTGCTCGGTCCAGAAGGGGGAGGTAATGGGTGAGGATGTAGCCCAGGGAGCGGACGTATTCTCTCTCTGTGAGCAGCAGCTCCTCCAGGACCCGCTGCAGCCTCCTGGAGGAGGAACACAGCCGATGTCAGCCCAGCTCAAACACACACACACACACACACACACACACACACACACACACACACACACACACACACACACACATATTTTAACTAAAAGAATTGGCAGTTAACTCCCATTACTACTTGAATGAATGGTTAAATGATGAGAATGAAATGGAGGCAGAAAGGGTGGATCAGAGCAAAATGTAAAAATAATAACAAGAATGGATGTGAAAAATGTTTTTTAGTGTTCAGTAAATCATATTTTCCTCATGAAATGAAACCTGGCTTTAATCAGGAGTCTAGCAGCTTGTTTTTGCAGAAAATAAAAGAAATGAATCACAAGGACCAGTACCTGTAGTACTTCAATGCAGGCTTGAAAACAGAATACAGTTAATTAAGATTCTCAAGATTTAAAGAAATATTGAAATTCTCGCTCCACAAACGGCCATGACAGAGTGTCCTGGAGCCTGTAAACTCACAGGGGACTGCTGGCCTGCTCCTGCGGACTCTCCACACAGTATCCTCCCTGGTAGCTCCCCCTGGGCAGGCCGGAGGTCTCGTTACCCCCAACCGTCCCTGGGGCGCTGGTGCAGGAGCCTTGGGAGCAGAAGCTGCCGTGGCGGGAGACCTGGTACCTCTGGGCCTCCTGCAGAATTCGACAGGAGGGCTGGCCGTGGTGGGAGCACGGAGAGGAGGAGCGCACTGGAGCGGGAGGCCACCCTGTTGGCGTTTCATCTGTGACACACACTTCGGGGCTCGCTGACCGAACCCGAAGACCTCGTCCCCACGGAAACCACTGGCAGCCGACAGTGTGGGACTGAGACAGAGCAGCAGCATCTCTCTCGCTCCTCGCTCTGCTCAGCTGCCTCCTCTTCACCTCCTTTTCTGTTTTCTTGGCAGATCTTTTCCATAAAAAAGAGGAACCATATACCACACAACTGGTGAACATCTAAGATCCACGTGTACAGACCTGTGCTAGTCGTGAAGGAGTGATCACCTGTTTGCCGGCTGTGGTGTGACCTTTGACCCCTCACTCTTACCAGAGGGGTTACCGTCTGCTTCATTTTCTAAATTAGCGGCACCGCTGTTGAGAACTACTTCTCTCTTTCCTGAATCCTTCTCTCCGGAAACAATGTCCTCCCAGTCTGGATGTCCCGGGCCAGGCGTGGATTGTACACACAGACTCCGGCCCCCAGACAAGGGTGTTTGGACACTGATGTTCTCCACCTCGATCATGTGCTGCTGGCACCAGCTGGCAGGGTTTGCTTCCAGCGGAAGGACGTCCTCGGTGTCCTGCAGCCTCTCCTGAAGCTGCTGTCTGGCCTCTTGACATCTCAGCCAAGCTTGGTTCCAGAGCCGCATGCCCCTGGAACTGCGCAGGGCACTGGCTTCAGCTTTCACCTCCTGAAACCTGTCTGGGCTGAACTGACAGAACCGGTCCTGGAAGGCCTGGAGGACAGGGCTCGCAGCCCCAGGTGGACGAGTGCCGCTCGGGATTGGTTGCACCGGGATTATTGACGACTCCCGGCCTTGTTGTTGCTTCGGGTCGGTGCGAGACTGACTGGCTGGGGTGTTTTGGTCCTGGTCTTGGATGGAGTTCATTCTGGAGTGACTCTGGTTCAGGAATCCAGCGCATTCATTGGCCAGAGCTGTCGCCTGTGCGGAGATTAAACAGGTGTTTTTACTCCAACGTTACAACCAAAACGACACAAAAATCATACAAAAGACAGACTCCTGGCTGATCTTGATCAAACTGATTAAAGTGTAAATATCTCACTGACCTGCTCACAAAAATCACACACATGAACCATGACCTGCAGCTCCCTGCCACACGCCTCCGCCCTGCAGAGAAAGTCCTCTAGGCCCAATTTGAAGGAGGACACCAGTGCCTGGAACTCCTCCGTCTCTGGGTAGGACTGTCCGCACTGCTGGAGCTGCTCCGCCTCTGACACCAGGCTCATGGCGTGATGCCGTCGGTCCTGTTCGGAGACAGAGGTCGAGCTTCACTAAGGAAAGATTCATAAGCACAGAAGTGGAGCGGAGAGGAGAAAATAAACAAAAAAACAACTCACATTGGCTTCAATGAGGAAACCAGTGAAGCTGTTGAGGACCTGCTCCATCCTGTCCCCGGGATCTTCCACTGACTCTGCCTCCAGTAGGTGGCGCTCTCCGTCCACGTTAAACCACTGCTGCAGCTGCAGATCCAAAACTCTGGCTTTAGGTTTATGTTTCAGTTTAAATCGTTCATTCATTGTTGAATCATCGTTTATCATTAGACTGTGAGTCTTCCTAAAGTGAGAGGCTGTAATTGTCTTAAAGAGCCCCAAAACGCGTTACTTTTATTTCCTTGTGATGCAACGATTTCAATGCACCTGCATAAAGTGTCCTTCAAATTCTCTAAGCTGCAGTAGGAACTCCAGGTGTTCCAGCGACAGGTTGGTCCTCTGCACGAGGACGTGGGCCTGCTCCTCCACGTGGTTGTACAAGCTGCTCACAGACTCCACTGCATCACTGCAACGAGGAAAAAGGATCAGGTCACATAAATAACCGGGAGTCCGGGATTTCAGATTTCCATTTCTATGACGTCTATTTTTATGTTTTAGTTGCCTGAGTGTAACAAAAAAATAAGGGCAAACCAGTGCACACCCTCACGTTGTTCAGCCACAGGGTGTCTCTGCTCCAGAACTAGATTTGTTTTACCTGAAGTCCTCACAGTGGGGATATTTGAGGTCACTCTCCTTCCTGAGTCTGGCCAAAATGGCCCCGCCCTCCCTCTGCAGCCTGACCAAGCGACTGTCCTCCAGGACGTCCTTCATCAAGGTCTGCTGGTCAATCATGCACTGTTGCACAGTCTGCAAGGAGCATTGGAACACGTTGCTGACAGTCCTCATGTACAGACTCTATAATTCACCTACGTTGTTTAGGAAATCATTTTTCTGTGTAATTCGTACTGCAGCGGACAAGGGAAACGATTTCTCTTTGACTGCCTGCACATACATGCGTGCTGTCCGTCCTCTGAGCCTCGTCCAGCTTTGCGATGGCTCTGTGGAGGAGACTCGAGGCCTCGTGCAGGTCAGACACAAATGGGAAGAGTTTCTAAAGAGTAAAATGTGGATGAGAATAAATATCGAGCAGGGAAGAACAAGAAAGTGAAGGGGTGTGGCAGTGATTTGACTGTCTCACCGGGTGTAGGTCCATCCAATCACAGGGGCTGAGGGAGAGTGAGCCATGGAAATGGGAACTCAGCTGACTGGCGTCCACCAGCCTGAACAAGGCCTTCATAGATGTCACCACTTCGGTCTGCAACAGAATTACACTTTTTGTTGGGATCTTCTAAAACCGGATACTGACATTAACGTAATCCATGTCATATTTTGATATAAAGAAAGCAGATTTTCTTTAAACTGACCCGGATTCCAGGAAACCTCTCTGGCCGAAGTTTGCTCTCTTTGTCCAGCAGCAGCACAACACTGTTGACTGCCTGGACAAACTGCTCCTGCAACAGTTCATTCACCACTTTAACACCCCCCAAAAACCTTTAGGCAACGGATAATTCTGGCGTTCATTGCTGCACATCTTACTTGAAGCGCCATTAAAGCCTTGTAGAGCTGCGGCCGCGGGAGCGCCTTCCTTGCATCGAAAATGATGGTCATCCCAGTTTCTCTAATTTCTCTTCTAGCGGCCGATAAAATGCAAAAGCAGACATAACATTAGTTGAAATATGTTGAAATGGACGAATCTACTATCATCTTTTCTCTGAAGAGGGTACCGGTTGATAGAGTAGAAGTAGAGCAGCATCATAAAGAGCTCCTGGCTGGTTACAGATGAACTCCACCCCCAGTGATCCCCATAGAGCTCCAGTACCGCCCTGCCTGTTTTATCTCTAGCACCTAAAGTAAAAAAGAAATAAAATACCCAGTATGAAAAAAGAACTATTTTCAACTTGAGGATAAAAAAAATCTAGTTGATCACCTAATTCCACTTACAAAAGTAAAGTGATTGAGAGTGTTTTAACATCACCTGTGAGAGCTGCCACTCCCAGATACAGAGGGTGGGCTCCGGGGTCCGGGGACCCCAGGGGCAGGTGGTCAGGCCTGGGGTGTGTGGAGGCAGGCTGCCAGGATCTCTGTGTCTCAGCTGAAGAAAGCAGATGTTGGATGATTAAGCACCTTCACCCGAACCCACTGAGGTCAGCAACAGCTGTGGAGTACCTGGAGCCACCGGCGTCCTCCTGCTGATCTTTGGCGAGACCAGTCGGAAAGCCGTGCTGTTCTTACACTTGACCACGTGCAGCTGAGGAATCTCTGCGCACGAGAGGGCGTTTTCTCTCCTCCTGATATTCTGACCTTCCACCAGGACCAGCTCGCACCTCTCCGAGGTGTCCACCACAGCCGTGGAGAGCGACGAACACCTCCCGTCTGACGCGGAGGCTCGTCTGCTCTGCGGGGGGTTCGGATCTACTCCCTCTCTGGTGGTTCTGGAGAGGCTGTGTGAAACCTCCCCTGGTCTTAGCAGCACCCGCGGGTGTCTGGCAGAGATCACCTGCTGCTGCTGACCAGAAATCTCCCCGTCTGGGTTCAGTCCTGCTCCTGCGGACGTGGCTGACCTTTTCTCATTGTATAAAATTCCATAGGTTTCCCTTTGACTCCTCTGTTCAACTGGTTTCCAGTATGAAACAGGGCTTATTTCCCCCGACTCCTCGCAAATGGCTGCGGTTGCGGTGGGATGCGACTGGTGTTGCAGGGGTGGATTAAGAGACACTCCCTCGCATTCATCAGCACTCTCGGGTAAACTCAGATCACGCTGTGATAGACTGCCGCCTTCCTCAACAACAGCTAACATGTTTCTCTTCTTTCTCTCCTCTTCGAAGGCTACGGGGTTTTGAATGGCCGCCTGGTAGGAGTCCCTGTAACGACAGCGCAGCTCCTGAGCTTTGGAAACCTTCCCGTGCTGCCGTCTCCTCATGCACGGGGTGCAGGGTTTCTCTGAGAGACAGAGCGTGTGCACACATTGAGAAGACGGGAGAGGTTCCGGCTGTGCTGGTGGGAAACGCTTGCGGGCGGCCTGAGCTCCTGGTTGGGAAATGTCGGGCCCTAGTGAGAAGGTGCCCTCAGCGCTACGGCGGCTCTGCGCTGGACGCTCAGGCAGCCGGGCTGCACCGCTAGGCTGCCACTGAGCCTCTGCT
Organism: Tetraodon nigroviridis; assembly: GCA_000180735.1. Taxonomy (NCBI): domain Eukaryota; kingdom Metazoa; phylum Chordata; class Actinopteri; order Tetraodontiformes; family Tetraodontidae; genus Tetraodon; species Tetraodon nigroviridis. Next base: position 529,421 of record CAAE01014710.1, read on the forward strand.
TGAGCCGCCGGTTGTGTCTGGGTTGGAAATCTGTGCGTCTGTGGTCCACTTTGCATGTGCTTTTGCATTTCTAATTTCTGATGCTCTTCAAGTACTGACTGGCTGCTACCGAATAACATAGCTGCCTGCATCATATCAATGTATTCTCCCTGCAGAGCAGTATGACCCGCGGGCCCACTCCTGCTGGTATCTTTAATAGTTCTATTTTTACCTTCTTCTGTGGTTTCAGAAACAATCACGCCTCTATCTCCACATCCGTCTACGACAGCATGGCTGCTTGTACCTGAAACTGTGTTTGCTTTCTTAGCTGCGATTGTCCCAGTAGGACAGCTGTCCCACTTATTAGGGGACACTAATCCAACAGGCTTAGGCTCCGTTTCCACCTCTTTCAACCTGACCGGTCTGGATGAGGAAGAAGCTTTCGTATCCACCAAGCAAAGAGACACGGCAATGCCGTGCTTCGCGGGTCGTATCCTGGTTTCCACTGACAGGGCTGAGCCGGAGTTTGAGGAAGGCGCTAAAATTGAATTCTGGATCGTCGCTAGGGGATACTGTGCTGGACAAGGCTTTCCTGCGGAGGAGAGCACCAACGCGTGGCTGGACGAAGAGTTCTCAGGAAAACAAAGAGGAGCCGCAGGTTGAGGCAAGGGAGGACACGAAGGAGGAGAAGAGGCCATGCTAGTCCTACCGCACGTGGACCCGTCCACAAAATCAGGCACGGCCACCCGTTCCCATGGTAACCTCACCGTGCCCTGCTGGGCGGCGAGCAGGCAGCGTCTGAGGGGTGTTCCATGGCGGCCCTGGTTGATCTCCTCTAACCAGTCGCGGGTGAATAGACACGGATAGGAGGTTTCAGGGATGGGCGTCTCCTCCACTACCTCCAGCAGCAAACCTTCCTCCTCCAGGAGGCTGCAGACCAGGATACGTGCTGATTGGTCGCAAAAGGGCGCCACTCGGAGGTAAAAATCACCCGGCTGAAGCAGCGAGGGATCAATGGGGGCAAAATGGACGACGACTCGGTCGTGCAGACATAGAGGCCATCCCTCACACAGGAAAAGCACATCAGAGTACTGAGCCTGGAGGAGGAAAACAGCAAAATCTCACCATTCTGAGACCTTTTCTGGGATTCGCAACAAGACGAGGTTGGGGTCAGGTGTGGCACACTCACACAGGCGGCCTGCTGCACCGTGTCTAAAATATGCTTGGCTGGAACAAGGAAGTCCAGCAGGCAGCGCAGGGCATCTCCCTCATACCGACCCTCGATGATTTGGAAAAGCTGGCTCAGAAGAGTCGGGGCAGTGGCCTCAAAGGGCGGGTAGAGCACCGAGAGAAGGTTCTGGATGGAACTCTCGAGACAGTCCAGGTTCTAGAAACACACAAAAATACAAAAGATTATTTCAAAATTTTCACCACTGAAATACAGACATAAACTGGTTACACACCTTTCCTTTAAACACAAAAAATAGACTTCAATCACTGCAAGTGAACAGAGAAGATCCAGTAAACGGCTTGTTTGGGTTCCACCGAGCAGCGTTCCCCATCCCACTGTCAGATTCCAGTAAATGGGAACATGGCTACTGATTTCTCAGAGCTTCCGCTTACTCTGGGGTCAGTGGCCACCTCGTTTTCGACTTTACGATCCACTGAGAGAAACGCTATGCAAACACAAACACTCATTAAACACACACTAAGCCTGACAGTAAACATTCAAGTAAACGTGTGTGTGTGTGTGTGTGTGTGTGTGTGTGTGTGTGTGTGTGTGTGTGTGCCGGCTCCTCTCAAGGCTAGCTCCACTCCCAGTTTATGGTTTCACATTCCCGTTGACCTGAACTCGTGGCTCCCGCACCCTGTTTTAGGTCCGGCTTTATTTAGCCCAGTAAAGGCCACGGCCGGCGACCTCAGGGGTCATCGTATATACAGTACATGCGTTGCTGGGGCTCCTCTGGGCGGAATATCGCATTCTGAGAGGCGAAGCGTAAATGTTCCTGCCCCAGTAATGTCATCTACTCCCTTAACCTAATTAAAAGCTGAGACATTTTTTCAGCATTATTTCTCACTCTTCCTCAGATTTTGCGCAGTATGTTGAGGGTTCAGGAGCTTCCCATTACTAAGATGTTGTCCCTCCCATCTGATCTGAAAGCGCTCGCCCTGCTCCCCCCATGGTCAGGAAATAACGCTGTGACTCAGATCTTTCTCGTCAGTCCTGCCCTGTCCCACTGGGACAAAACAGCAGTGGTCATCAAGATAACGTGAAGGAGGGGGAGGAGGACGAGCAAGAGGTGGGGGAGGAGGAAAGGTGATGATGTACAAGGAGGGTAACGTGGAGTTAATCAGGACTTGGATGCATCTGAGCGCCAGCCTCATTAACATGTCACTGACAACCATGCTGACTAGGACACTGCAGAAGTCTGAACCGAGCTGGGGCCGTGAAGCAAACCCAACAATGACATTCGCTTCCTTTTGTTGGGAACAGACGGAGACAACAGCAAAACAACGTTTTATAATATAAGAGGGGAAAAAACCCTTAATACTGTTGATCTGCTTGCAGTTTATTTGTGTCCATCTCCACCATGCGTGACTGGGATGTATGGGCCTGTCTGTCTGCCAGCATACTGCAGAATTACCCCCCCCACCACCTCCCTACTGTCTCTCTCTCTCTGTCTGTCTTTCTTAGCCACAGTAAACATGGTGATGCTCGCGTTACTGTGGATAAGATGTCCCAGTATGTGAGCTGTGGACAGGTTGAATGTCCCTGTCTAGAGTCATTATCACACAGAAATAGTCATCGCACATTCCTGATGTCAAGCAGGATCCTGCCCGGACAAGGACAAAATATTTAAATAAATGATTTTTCCCCCCCTTTATTCAATAAATGTATTTCCAGTTGGGACATTGCGCTTTGGCTGTTTTTGAATCCCTCCAGATTCTTTTTAAACCTTGAGTGTATTTTCAACTGTATTTCTTTTGTTCTCTGTTGGTTCCATTACTGTAAAAGTCCCTGGAGTTTCCTAACAAATATCAACTTTGTTTGACACTGGAGGCTTGGGAAGATTTCACATAAATACTAATAATCTAATTCAGCCAAACTCCAAAACCAACAAGCGCTGCTAGGGCCATGTCACGCATCCATTTCCTGTGTTTATACCCCCAGCTTTTCATCTGGAAAAAGGGAAAGGCATTTAGGTATTCATGAAAAATGTGGCATTAAAAGACAGTTATGAGACACAGTTGTCCTTTTTTTCTCTGTTTTTTATCGCTGGCATCCACCACAGTCTCTGACGAGCTGCTGCTCAGCTCAGGGAAATCTGAGCTATTTTGAAATTTGAAGAAAAAATTCAATTGTCCCCTAAACGGATTAGTGCCAAAGCACGAGTGGTGCCGTGACAAACCGCAGGACAATATTCACCCCGGGCGAGCTGTTAAATGTGAGGAAGAAAGAAGAGAGTCCTTGTTAAAGTGGACAGATAAAGATCAATGTTGGAGCTTAGTTATCCTCATGTCTGTTTGGAACTAGTATATATATTTATTCACCTTTTCACATGTTAAAAGGGCTCACTGTGCTTAACATTGTAGTTTATAATGACATTTTTAAAATACTTATTTGAATTTTACAGTTATTTTACATGGAGCCTAAATAGAAACACAGCCAACTCTCTTCAGACTACCCCAAAACACCTCTTTTAAGTATTTCTCTCATAAATATTTGAATATTCTTTGCTATTTTCAGCTTAGAAAATAGGTTGCACGAAAAAGGTACCAAATTTCTTATCTTGCTGTAGGAGGAGTAAAAGGATCTGCCAACAGATGGAACCTTTCAGCTAAAGAGCTGCACCTTTATATAAAAATGCATGAAAGGGGAGACACAGACGGCAAACACTGAGTCAAACACCTGCTGACGCCTGAACGCAACATGGAGTGAGTGACATTAAGGTCGGACAGAAATACAGCTTCCTGAAGCTTCGAGCCGTGACTGCTGAGCTGTGAAATGGCTGGATGGTATATTTAGTAGCTATAGATGGACTCAGCAATGAGGAGCTTGGGGAAGACAAACACTCATCACTCCATCAGCAGGACAGGTTGAAGGTGGCTGTAAAGCAGGACTCAGGCTGTGTTTAAAAAGCACATAAAGGGAATTATGAATGAGTCGAGCACCAGAGTTAGCGTGTCTGTGTGGCACACGTGTGTGTGTGTGGGCCTTGTTATTATATCAAGTCTGGTTTCGCTTTCACTCACACACTCTGCTCATCTGTAATTAGCTCACAGCTGCGCTTAATGTAACTCCACCGGCAGATTTCATCCCAAGCAGCCTCAAACCAGCACTCGGATCCAGGGAAGCAGGTAAAAACCCCACTAATCACACCAACACACAGGTGACGTCGCACATTTTGGATCCTGATCAAGAGGAGTCCAAGAGGGGAAACTGGTGGTTCCCAGTTTTGCAGAAGGAGTTGCTAAGTTGTCTGTTGGGTGATTTGAAGGACTCACCAGGACGAGACAAGACGTCTTTCTGCTAAGAGAAAAAGGATGCTCTGTGCAACCTGGTCAACACAGGAACAAATACCCAAACACTGAGCTCATCCAGTGAGACGGGAAAGGGCGGCTTGGTGGCCCCTGGCCTCAACGACACGGCAAATATGCAGAAAACAGGGCGGGAAAGCTCAGGGCACACACACTACCAGTGTCCTGCCAAGTCAAACCAACAGCAAAGCTGGGCGGGCTTTTCAAAATGTATCCTCAGTCAGTTGGGCCCGGACAAAATCCACTTTTTGCACAACCAGACACACCCTTCCTGCAACAGGCAGGGAGGACGAATGTTCCGTTAACGACGGGACGTTCAACAGGGCCAAAATAATCCCCGACATCGCCTCCCGCGAGGGTGTAGACGGGCCGCTTTACCCCAGGTCTGCTTTAGCCCAGCTCCCGTGGGTGGGGAAGCCAGTGGGCAGGAGGCAGAGACAGTGGCTGGTTTGTGAAATCTGCCTCAAAGCTCTGCAACCGGAGACCTCCACCTCCACTCAAACACTCCAGCGGAGAGCAGCGGCCACCGCCACGGCCGCTCCCCTCCACACGGCACAGCTGTAGGGCCGCGATGGCGGCTAAAGGTCGGTCAGGAAGCTTCTCAGCTGTAACACAGACCAGTGATGGACGTGTCTCTCCAGAATGTTGGTATTAATATTAGAGGGGAAAGCAAGCGTCTGACATCAAACAGGCTCTTACAGATAGTTTTAGTCATTCTGAGACTCTAAAGCCAGTTGAAGCTCAAATATGATGGAATGCCGTTACATAATAATCCTGGGAGCACAATAGGGAGAAAAGTCAAGCATTTTTGGATAAACAGCAGATTTTGCACTTTACCATCTTCCTTTCTGCGCGCTGTCATTCTCATTCACCACAGCAGCAGCAGCAGCAGCAGCAGCAGCAGCAGCTTCCTGAAGCCCTCCAGGCGCAGCCGTGCCCACCCCTGCTCGGGGTCTCGGGGCCAACATCAAATCCATTCTGCCTAAACGCTGCGTGAGTGAAGACAGCATGAGAGCGTCTGGGTGAGCATTCGCTGATCCCTCATCTCAGCTTTGATTTGTCTCTTTACCTCCCCTCCTCTCTTTACCTCCCCTCCTCTCTATACCTCCCCTCCTCTCTTTACCTCCCCTCCTCTCTTTATCCCCTTGGATCTCCGCACACTCACGACTGTGTGTTGGTCTGGCAGAGCTCACAGCCACTAGGACGGAGAGAGAGGGAGGGAGAGGGAGAGAGAGAGAGAGAGAGAGAGAGGGGAGGGGAAAGGAAAAGGCAGAGAGCAAGTAATAGAGAGGGAGGGAAAGAAAGATCGAGGGGGGGGTAAGGGATAGAGAGAAAGAGAGAAACAGGGAGACAGACAGATCTAAAATATTCCAAGATTAGTCATTTTTGGGGTGACAGGTAAACCAGACCACAGACATAAAGATAGATAGATAGATAGATAGATAGATAGATAGATAGATAGATAGATAGATAGATAGATAGATAGATAGATAGATAGATAGATAGATAGATAGATAGATAGATTAAATGTTTCCTTTTTTATTTTAATTGTGTATAGGGCACAGGGGTCAGAGGTCAGCACAGGCAAGACAAAGGAGGAGTAACAAGGATGAAGACGAGGATGAGGACTGGAACCAGTCGGCTCAGGATCCACTTTGCTGAAACCCAGAACCAGAGACACGGCGTCTCCCACACGTGAGTTTGTCTCTCTCTCTCTCTCTCTCTCTCTCTCTCTCTCTCTCTCTCTCTCTCTCTCATCCCCTCATCCTCTCTGAGTCCCTTCATGCCCTCTGTGGCTCATTTGTCTGTCCACCCATCACAAAGCCCTGAAGCTGGCCCAGAGGGGCGTCATCGTGAACATCAGGATGTTGGTCCTCCGGCTGAAGAGCGAGGACACGTCCCATCAGGCCGCTCGCGTCCATCTGCGTTACTCTCACACGTCTGCCTCGTGTCAGGCTCCTAAAGCTGCTCTTCCTCCCACATCTCTGAAAGAAGACTTTCAGGAAGTTGAGACTGAAAGCTGCCGGGGTCCCACGGAACACCCGTGTTTCCTTTAAGGCTGCGGACATGTTGATTTAATATTTGCAGACTTAGCAGGCTTAGCCAGCAGTTGGACGGCTGTCCACCAAAGGTGGCGGGTGTGCGCTCAGACCGCCGCTCCTCTAAAATCATCACCAGGTAGATTCGAAATGTTAAAAACACGGTGACGCTGTTGATGTCCCTGACCGAGGCGCGCACGTGTGCCAGTCAGGTCGAGCGGAAAGGCCGCGACAGACGGATGCCTCTCCGTCCATCTGTCCATCCGTCCCGCCGTCCGTCTGTCTGTCTCACTGTCTCCAGGCCGACCTGACCGGACCAAACGTTGCTGCGGTTTCACACAACTGTGATGTTTCCCAGGGTGACGCTACCTCACCCACCAGCCAGGAGGGAGGAAGAACAGGAGATTAAAACAAAAAACACGATTTAATCAGTTTTATCATCCAGTTTAGTTTAAAACAGGGTGTTATCTTTTCATTTGACTCTCCCACGTGTTAAGAGATGCGTTTTATTTAAGCCCACTGAGAAGATCTGCACAGCAGCAGCAGACACATCAAAACAGGCAGTAAATCAGGCCTGTCAGGATGTACCATTGCTGTATTTGGAAGCTACTGTTAAATGTTTTAGTGTCAGAATTTATATTAAAAGTACTGTGTGTGCTTGTTTGTGTGTGTGTGTGTGTGTGTGTGTGTGTGCTTGTGTGTGTGTGTGTGTGTGTGTGTGTGTGTGTGTGTGTGTGTATGTGTGTGTGTGTGTGTGTGCGCGCTACAGTGGCTGAAATGGAACAGAGCGTTTGGAAGCCGTTCGTTCCCAGCAGCGATGGAAACAAACACACCTCCATCCTTGGCCTTCTATTCTGGCCTGCAGCATCCTGGGCACGCCAACCACGCAGCCACCCAACGCCTGCCTCCGGGAGCCAGCACCTCATTACCGTTCTGGACACCCGTTAACATTCTCGAACATACGTTTCCTCTGCGGAGCACACAGAGGTCAGGGCGAGGAGGTCCAGCCGTCTCCTTTTAGAGGCAGAGAAACACGGAAACCCCCGAAATGTTACAAGAAGGTCAGAGCGGAGCCCCGGTGGAGCCTTCAGCAGGCTGCCTGAGGAGACCCAGGCCCTGTAACCCAAGCCCCGCATGGTGACCGGCCCAGGCTGAAAGGGCCAGATCGGCCCGGCGGGTGGGGGAAGAAAAGACATCTATTTTGGACGTCCAGGCGTCCTCTCCGGAGCTCACCCTGCCATCATAAACCACCAGGAGCCGCTAAGGTCGCAGCGGCGACCCCGGCTGGACGCTGCAGACTCATTGTCCCCCAGCCCCTCACCACGCCCACTCACACTTGTACCCACTTCCAGCCTGGTGGGGGGGTCTTCTCCGGGCCTCTGAGTCACCCACAGCCCTGGTCCTGAAGGCCCCACAGTGGGCCCTGGGGAGCGTGGAAGGACGCCATCGCCCATCAGCGTGACTGGTGTTCATGTGTCATCATGCTAACACGCTTCATCAGCCACGGCCGCTCCCCTCCACACGGCACAGCTGTAGGGCCGCGATGGCGGCTAAAGGTCGGTCAGGAAGCTTCTCAGCTGTAACACAGACCAGTGATGGACGTGTCTCTCCAGAATGTTGTTATAAAATATTAGAGGGGAAAGCAAGCGTCTGACATCAAACAGGCTCTTACAGATAGTTTTAGTCATTCTGAGACTCTAAAGCCAGTTGAAGCTCAAATATGATGGAATGCCGTTACATAATAATCCTGGGAGCACAATAGGGAGAAAAGTCAAGCATTTTTGGATAAACAGCAGATTTTGCACTTTACCATCTTCCTTTCTGCGCGCTGTCATTCTCATTCACCACAGCAGCAGCAGCAGCAGCCAGCAGCAGCAGCAGCAGCTTCCTGAAGCCCTCCAGGCGCAGCCGTCCACCCCCTGCTCGGGGTCTCGGGGGCCAACATCAAATCCATTTCTGCCTAAACGCTGCGTGAGTGAAGACAGCATGAGAGCGTCTGGGTGAGCATTCGCTGATCCCTCATCTCAGCTTTGATTTGTCTCTTTACCTCCCCTCCTCTCTTTACCTCCCCTCCTCTCTTTATCCCCTCGGATCTCCGCACACTCACGACTGTGTGTTGGTCTGGCAGAGCTCAGAGCCACTAGGACGGAGAGAGAGGGAGAGGGAGAGAGAGAGAGAGAGAGAGGGGAAGGGAAAGGAAAAGGCAGAGAGCAAGTAATAGAGGGAGGGAAAGAAAGATCGAGGGGGAGTAAGGGATAAAGAGAAAGAGAGAAACAGGGAGACAGACAGATAATCTAAAATATTCCAAGATTAGTCATTTTTGGGGTCACAGGTAAACCAGACCACAGACATAAAGATAGATAGATAGATAGATAGCTAGATAGATAGATAGATAGATAGATAGATAGATAGATAGATAGATAGATAGATAGATAGATGGATAGATAGATAGATAGATAGATAGATAGATAGATAGATAGATAGATAGATAGATGGATAGATAGATAGATAGATAGATAGATAGATAGATAGATAGATAGATAGATAGATAGATAGATAGATAGATAGATTAAATGTTTCCTTTTTTATTTTAATTGTGTATAGGGCACAGGGGTCAGAGGTCAGCACAGGCAAGACAAAGGAGGAGTCACAAGGATGAAGACGAGGATGAGGACTGGAACCAGTCGGCTCAGGATCCACTTTGCTGAAACCCAGAACCAGACATGGCGTCTCCCACAATGAGTTTCTCTCTCTCTCTCTCTCTCTCTCTCTCTCTCTCTCTCCCCCCTTCCCCTCCCCCCCTTTTTTCCCATCCCTTCCGTTCTCACCTCTGGTCATGTCTTTCCCATCACAAATCCCTTATTGTCCCAGAGGGGCTCATCGTGAAATTCATGATGTTGGTCCCCGGCTGAAGAGCGAGGACACGCCCATTTGTCCGCTCGCGTCCATCGTCTTTACTTTCACACGTCTGCCTCGTGTCAGGCTCCTAAAGCTGCTCTTCCTCCCACATCTCTGAAAGAAGACTTTCAGGAAGTTGAGACTGAAAGCTGCCGGGGTCCCACGGAACACCCATGTTTCCTTTAAGGCTGCGGACATGTTGATTTAATATTTGCAGACTTAGCAGGCTTAGCCAGCAGTTGGACGGCTGTCCACCGAAGGTGGCGGGTGTGCGCTCAGACCGCCGCTCCTCTAAAATCATCACCAGGTAGATTCGAAATGTTAAAAACACGGTGACGCTGTTGATGTCCCTGACCGAGGCGCGCACGTGTGCCAGTCAGGTCGAGCGGAAAGGCCGCGACAGACGGATGCCTCTCCGTCCATCTGTCCATCCGTCCGTCCGTCTGTCTGTCTGTCTCACTGTCTCCAGGCCGACCTGACCGGACCAAACGTTGCTGCGGTTTCACACAACTGTGATGTTTCCCAGGGTGACGCTACCTCACCCACCAGCCAGGAGGGAGGAAGAACAGGAGATTAAAACAAAAAACACGATTTAATCAGTTTTATCATCCAGTTTAGTTTAAAACAGGGTGTTATCTTTTCATTTGACTCTCCCACGTGTTAAGAGATGCGTTTTATTTAAGCCCACTGAGAAGATCTGCACAGCAGCAGCAGACACATCAAAACAGGCAGTAAATCAGGCCTGTCAGGATGTACCATTGCTGTATTTGGAAGCTACTGTTAAATGTTTTAGTGTCAGAATTTATATTAAAAGTACTGTGTGTGTGTGCTTGTTTGTGTGTGTGTGTGTGTGTGTGTGTGTGTGCTTGTGTGTGTGTGTGTGTGTGTGTGTGTGTGTGTGCGCGCTACAGTGGCTGAAATGGAACAGAGCGTTTGGAAGCCGTTCGTTCCCAGCAGCGATGGAAACAAACACACCTCCATCCTTGGCCTTCTATTCTGGCCTGCAGCATCCTGGGCACGCCAACCACGCAGCCACCCAACGCCTGCCTCCGGGAGCCAGCACCTCATTACCGTTCTGGACACCCGTTAACATCCTTGAACATACGTTTCCTCTGCGGAGCACACAGAGGTCAGGGCGAGGAGGTCCAGCCGTCTCCTTTTAGAGGCAGAGAAACACGGAAACCCCCGAAATGTTACAAGAAGGTCAGAGCGGAGCCCCGGTGGAGCCTTCAGCAGGCTGCCTGAGGAGACCCAGGCCCTGTAACCCAAGCCCCGCACGGTGACCGGCCCAGGCTGAAAGGGCCAGATCGGCCCGGCGGGTGGGGGAAGAAAAGACATCTATTTTGGACGTCCAGGCGTCCTCTCCGGAGCTCACCCTGCCATCATAAACCACCAGGAGCCGCTAAGGTCACAGCGGTGACCCCGGCTGGACGCTGCAGACTCATTGTCCCCCAGCCCCTCACCACGCCCACTCACACTTGTACCCACTTCCAGCCTGGTGGGGGGGTCTTCTCCGGGCCTCTGAGTCACCCACAGCCCTGGTCCTGAAGGCCCCACAGTGGGCCCTGGGGAGCGTGGAAGGACGCCATCGCCCATCAGCGTACTGGTGTTCATGTGTCATCATGCTAACACGCTTCATCATCATCATCATCATCATCATCATCATCATCATGCTTCATCCTCACTGACAGAAAAACTATGACCAACATGATGTTGAATAAATGAGGGATTACTGCCAATTACAGATTTTGGAACAATAAAACTACTGTAAAAGTATTAAGTGTGTGTGTGTGTGTGTGTGTGTGTGTGTGTGTGTGTGTGTGTGTGTGTGTGTGTGTGTGTGTCGGACAACAGGAGAAGCGCTTTTCCAGAATCTGCCTGTTTGTTTCTGTCTTTTTGTGTAGTTTTGTTTAGAAGCACTAAAACCAAGTCAAGCTGTTGACTTTTACAGCCGTATGCGGCTCATTGCTGGTGGTCCGAAAACTCCAAGCCTTTTCCACATGCTCCCCCTCAGAAAACACACACACACACACACACACACACACTCACACACACACACGCAGCAGCAGCAGCAATCAGTGAAATGATTGACACTTACACATTTTGCTGTTTTTTTTTTTAAATCAGTGTTAAAACTGTCTGCCTTTGTTGCATTTTTCTTATTTATGTTGCTGACCTGTATCCCGGAGGTAAAATCAGGGGGACGGGGGCTCTAGAGGCAGCTGGAGAACCGCATCTAGAGGCCACCGGCTACGCCTGCAGACAAACAAACCTCCACGCCAGCTGCTTAAACAACAGACACGCGCAAAAACCTGCCTTATTTTTAACCTGAAGAAGCCGCTCCATCAAAGAAGAAGCAGCCGGGCAGACAGGCAGTAACAGCTGCTCACAGGAGCCGAGCCAGGGGGGCCCGGTCACACAGGAGCAAGATTAGGTGTGGAATAACACACACTGAGCACTTCAGGGCAGCAGGGGGCATTTTTGCTACCGTCCAACGCTCAATCATAAGTGGGAAAAAAAAGGCAAAGTCTGTCTGAGAATAACCAAACTGTGGTTTAAATGATAAATACAGAAAAAAACAGACTCAAGTAACAGAAAGGAGGAATTTCCATTCCCACTGATATTTCTAAGATCACGTGTGTAACTGCTCACCAGAGCAGCACCTTGCCGATGCGCCCAAAACCATCTTTATTCTCAGAAAACCAACAAACAAACAAACACAAGCTTTTGGGCTGTTAAAAAAACTATTACCGTTAGGCTACAGCCTGCTCAGGCCTCAGTGAGGAATCGACCAGAAGCCGCTCGTCCATCTGAAACCACCTTAAAGACGGACGCCCAGATGCCCAAACCTCATCCAGCCATGATTCTATCCCACGAGACAGAAGGTCAGCAGCAAACCACAGTAAGTGGGTGATAAATGTGGCTTCAGCTTCACTCTCACCGCTGTGTGAAAATACACACCATAGGTCTATTTTCCACAGATCTGCATCCCATCATAAACAGCTGTGTCCATCACAGATGAGTGTGTCCCTAATTGACAACCCATTGCACAACCTAGTCACTTTAGCAGTTTCAACCCTTTCAGCATCTAAGGTCCTGTCCAAGCCAGCCCGACCTCCTGGGCCGGTTGCCCCTGGCAACCACCAGCGTCTCTCCGTCCTACCTGGCCTCTTGCTCCTCGCGTCCGACCGACGAGCACCGCCTGAGCGGAGGACCCTCCCGGCCGGTGGCGTCCAGGTCCGGGCGTGAGACGCGCTGCTGGCGGCTGCCGAAGACTCATGCACGGCGGGAGCGCGCAGGGGAGGCGCGCAAAGGAACGGGCGGACCGTCCGCGGGGGAGGCGTGAGGTCACGTGTTCACCTGACGCGTCAGATCGTCTTCTTTTATCTGTATTGACAAACACCTAAAAGTTTTTAGTTTTGTTTTGTCTTTTTGGGTGGGTGTTTTGAGTTACTGCGGACACGCACCCAGACGCGCACACGCACACACAAACGAGTGGCCGTGCTCCACACTGCTGCTGTTTACATCCCTGCTGCCTTTCTCGTGGGAACGATGAAGAACTGCTGATGATACTCTGAGAACGAGAAGGCTCACAGGAAGTTCACTTACTGAGAGTTGCATCACTGTTTTCAAACAGACAACATTTCTATGGTAAAGCCACAATAAAGTTGTAAATGGACCAGTTTAGTGGGGGCATCTGAATGACCTTTGACCCGCGTAGTAGTGAAACGCTGAAAAGGTTAATTAACGTATATTCATATAAGTGCTGCATAAAAAGTAGTTTAACTGAGGTAAACTGTATAGCACGGCTCTAAAAGTGAATACTGCTGGTCTTTTTATGTGGGTGTAAATGTCTTTTTGAGCTGTTTTGGTTAAAGTTCCAGCATCGTCGAGGAGACGCGTCAGGGTTGACTCCAGTGGTAGTAGCTCCCTCTGTCCGCCGGGTGGCGCCACCGAGCCCCCCATTCTAAGACTATAAATCATTCACCTCGGGCTCCTTTCTGCGAGTTTATTAGGCTACAACACAATGTTCACAAACAACACAGCATAGTGAGGAGTCTATATGTACAGGAACTTTGCACGGTGCTTCTTGATAGGCCCGTGCCAAAAGCTACAGTACATGGGAACGGAAATAAATAAAACGGACATTTTTCTGAACAAAATCAGCATGTATATCTCTTTTTCATCACTATGTCATGTCACGCTATTTTACTTACAAGATTAACAATATATAGCACATGTATTTTAGATATTTGGGAACTTAGACAGTGGAATAGCAGGTAACCATATATGACCCATTTCCCCTCCTTTGCCATACGTTATGTCAAATAAAGGCTCCTACACACATATACAGGAGGATCTGACCAGGGGCGGCTGTCATCTACTGGAATGGAGGTGCGGTTTGTTTTTCTTGATTATTCTTTTATTTCTCTACTGGTCTATCTGGTAAGCTACGTTTAAGAACACACTCTCTTCTGGTTGGTAATGGGTGTTGGTTGTTTTTAGAGCCGGTCAGGAAGACAGCGGGGGCGGCTGCGACTGTCAGTGTTAAGCCCTGAGATGTTCTTAATGCCAGTAAGAACGTGGAACAAAGCGGATGAGTCGCCAATAAGATTTGACCACAAATCTGAAGGATGGGATCACTAGATTGTCTGATCACAATGCATTAGCAACCGAATGTTAATCTAAGTGTGTGTAAGAACTTCTTGTGTTTTTGATCCAACATCCAATGCAAATCTCTGCGTTTCACCATCAGGATGTGCTGCTTTCGTCTGTCCTGATTGGCTGGTCAGGATCTTCTTCAGAATACTCACAGCACGGCCTGACAAGCTGCATCTCCAAAGGACGCCATCCCAGACTGGTTCCTGCTCAGCTGGGGACTCGTGTGCAAACACCCGATCAGCTCTTGGGACGGTTGGATCAAGATCACTGAACTTCAGGAAAGGGACCAGTGAACTAGAAGGTTTCTGGTCCTCTACAGAACAAAAACCTTTGTTAGGCATGTTTTAATTCCAGCTCTGGTCCTGTGGTGTGAGAAAATGTCCATGTGTGCCTTTCAGGTGTGTGTTTCATTAAAAATATTGACTTTTGCTTACAACTATCGGCTCACTAAAGCTGCATCTTTCTAACTAAACTCTAACACCAGCTGCTGATCGGCCTTGGAATACACACATGGATGAGTGGCCCGAGAGGTAGAAGTTACAAACGTATGTGTGTTTAGGTTTGAGCGTGACTAAATCGGCTCCTGTTAAGGCTCGTTATGAAGACCCCCGGGGTGTGTCCATGCAGGGTGGCCGCCATCTTAACTGGGTGCGGGCAGAACTTGTTTGTAGAAGTTTACAGTAGCCTCATACAGCTGCGACACAAGAGTATCAAAGCATTTATAAAATCCCTAAAGCGCTGACAACAGGCTCAGGATTAAAGGAATCCAGCTCTTCTCTGTGGGTCTGACGTCTGGAAAAATGCACATTAGTTCCTAACGGGAGTCAGGACACATGCGGAGATATGAAAGCTAACCCTCTCAGCGAACCCTTGGGCAGCACATGCGGAGGCCGGGTCTTCTGATGCACGCTGTCACACTCTTGTTTAGGACAGAACAAAAGGTCATGCCTGCAGTGTGTCGTCCACACGATGGCCTTAAGAAGATATGTGAAGGGGATGGCGCCATCAAACAACCAGCTGCTGGTCAACTCTAGTTCTACCGGAGTATACAGCACTATTATTTACAGTGTGTGTGTGTGTGTGTGTGTGTGTGTGTGTGTGTGTGTGTACTAAATAGTCAGGGATGGAGCCCAGTCTTAGTTCAACCACTTCAGGAGGTGATCGTAACTACAAATATGCAGTATTTGGGGTTCGCAAGTGACAGTTATGCATTTCATTGAGATCCTGTGGTGGCAGAACTGGAACAGACTGGAAGCCAAACCTGAGGGTGGGAGCGCATCACCCGCCAGCCAGGGGGGCTTGTTCAAAGACTAAAGGAGATACAGGGAGTTGTCATCTTCCTGGGCGATGCTGTAGAGGGATGAGGAGTCAGGCTGCATGCAGACGGAAGGAGGGGGATGGGGGGGTCCTTGGATGGGTACAGTGTTTGGTCATCATCTGAGGAGAGACGACAAAAAAAGACAAGGCAGAAGCCGGTCAAAGATGAAGAAAAATTCATTTGGATAATAACCAGCAGAGGTTCTTTAATCTTTCGCTACCATGGCATTAACTTGCGGCGGTTTCCTGCTGGATGATGAAGCGCCTGTTTGAATCGTCCATCTCGCTGCCACAGTGAACTTCGCTTCTGTTAGACCAGAGACACAAGTTCACTCAATAACGATCCAACACTCATCACCTCGGGTGCTACACAACACACAAACCTCACTTTGTTAGACGCAGCTAAAAAAAAACCATTAAACGGTTCACACACACCCATTCAGGTGAGACAGTTTACTTTGGATGGTCATACCTGTTGTCATTGATGTCTCTTGTTTCACTGACATTGTTGCCTTTCGGAGGAAAAACAATGGCTTGATTAATTCCTGAGAGTGACTGTGTGTCCCCGGGGCAGGAGCCCCAGAGGCACAGGTGTAACACACATCACACCAGGAGTAGAAAACCTTCAAAATTCACCCACAGGTGAAAGCTACTTGTGTTTGTGTTTACCGTTGTCGATATTGAGAGGGTAAGACTCCAGTATGTCTCCGTTATACCTGCCTGCTCTGTAGCCCAGCGCTGTGGAAACTCTGGAACACACCACCAAAATCAGCTGGTACAGACAAAGCCAGCGTTCACCTTCCAGCCAAAGAGGGTGGGGGGGGGGGACGAAACGACTTACGTGTTGCTCTGGACGGAGTTTTCGTTGCAGTTGGGGGTGGCGGGTTTGGCCTGTGTCATGTGACCTTGGAAGAGGGTGTTGCTGTAGGTGTTGGCGTGCTCGGTGGCACAGATATAAGTGTAGAAGGGGTTGGTGGGGGAGCAGACAGGCAGTTGCTTTGGTCTCACCGGCTTAGCTGTTAGCATGAAAACATAGCTGGAGGTTAGCCGGTAGCGGGCACACCGACAGCGCAGAGCACGACGGACAGAGAGCAACACGGAGACGGTACCGATCTGCGCTGCATGAGGGCGTCTCATGGCGTTCTTGGCTCTCATTGCGTCCTTGATGCGGTCCACCTCCTGCTGGTAGCGGCGGCGGTCCATCATGGCTCCTTCTTTGGCGTCCCTCAGTGCAGTCTCCAGGGCCTTAACTCTCTCAGCAGTAGACCGAAGACGTTTCTCCAGCTTTGGAAGCTCACAACGCAGATCTGCATTGTCACGAACCAACTAGGAGGGGAAATGTATGGATTTAAAGTGCTTGTAAAAAAAATGATCCACCGCAGAGAAGCAGGAGGCCAGCAGGAGACAGGCGCAGGCGTCTCTATTGGTAAACCTTTTCTGTGTGTAACTCGCCTGTTTGTGAACCTTTGTAAGCTGGTCCAGGTTATTCTCAAGAAAGGAAATCTTCTGCTTCTGGGTGCAAGACCCCCCGCTATCATCAGGTTCCATTTCGGAACTCTGCAAAGACGAAGGTGGGGCAGAAAGATGAGGGTGAGTTTGGTACGAGCACGGATGAGGTCTTTATTCTAAAGACGTCAGATAACAGCTGCTGGACGTTTGAAGTTCCATACTTTTTTAACCCGCGACGTGAGGTCTTGAACAAACAGCTTGCGCAGGTTGTGGAGGGTCTGGAGTTCGCGGGCCTGGAAATCAAGGAGATGGAGGGAAGGAGGATGTACAGAAGAAAGGGATGCGAGAATGCTGAAAGTGCTGCTGTGTGTTTTGCTTACGACAGTCTCCTCCAGACCCTTCAAGTCCTGTTTAGTCTGCTCATGGCGCTCATGCAGGAATCTGTGGGAAACAACCACAGAGCAAACAGTCAGGTTGCAGCCTGTTCTTTTGAACTGTTGCATGTTCATGACCCTGCATGTGATCTTTAGACTTGGGGACACTTACGAGAGCTCCTCCAGCCGCTCGCTCTTGGTGTTGTCCTGACTCCTCAGGCGCTCAAAGTCTGCCCGAACCTGCGCCAGCTCCAGCTCCAGCTTGGAGTTCCGGCTGTTAAATGAATACAACGGTCACTAACGGTGCCCTGCAAGGCCTGAACGCCTGTGAACCAGCAGATGTGGCTTTAGGAGCCGCTCACGTACTCGGTCAGCTCATCGATGATCCGCTGTTTCTCGTTGATCTCATCGCGAAGTCGGGCCAACTGCTTGTGATGAAGACCGCGGGGAGATTCACCCTGCAGGCGGACGGCCTTCTGAAAGAGAAACGCGCAAAGTGCTGACAATCCTTTCAAAGCTGGAATAAAGGTAAAGAAAACGGGTCAAATGTGTGCAGTCTGGGAGAAGACTCCAGCTATGACTTCTATGTACTAAATGCGCTAAAATATTCAAACACAACAATCCTGTTTCTGACCTTCACGTTTCCGTCCTCAGTCTCACCCTTCTCGCCATCCTTAGATTCTTGCAAAGAGTTATCTAGTGAAATAAAAGAGAAACCAAAGCATTGGCAGCAGAGCTGCAACCTCCAGTTTTTACAGTACGGCCTCCTGCTGGGCGTTACCCTGATCTTGCAGCTTGGCCAGCTCTTCGCTCAGGGAGTCGTGGCTCTCCTCCAGCAGTCTCTTCTTCTGCTCCATGCTCTGCATGTATTCGGTCAAGGAGCGGATCTTAGCTTCGTGCTGCATCAAAGCACAGAAAGCAGGTTAAAGGTAAAGGCCATCGCTCACCCGCTTCCTTCGCTCCTCACCTGTGAGATGAGCAGCTGGCAGGAGGAGAGCTCGCGCCCCGTCTCCTCCATCTTGCGGTGGCACTCCAGCTGCATGTTCTCCAGCTGGCGGCAGCGCTTCACCATGCTCTTCACCTCCGACTTGATCTTGCTGATGTAGAGGCGAGCCACAGTGAACTCCTCCTCAATTGCTCCACTGATCTCCACGGGCTGTAACAGAGCAGTACACACACACACACACACACACACACAAACACACACACACACACACACACACACACACACACACACACACACACACATACACACCCACACACACACAGATCACCCCCCCAGTGGTGGCAGCTGAAGTATTTGTATTCATTCCCGGACTTGTTTAGATGCTCACCAACTTGATCTCTCCCGTTACCCACAATGGCGCTAAACTCGCTCAAGTCCCTCATCAGGCCATTCAGGACGTCGGCGATGCGTTTCCGCTGCTGACCGCTCACTTCCTGCATACGAGACAGCTCCGCCTCAAGCTCCATCAGGCTGGCCTTTTAGAGGGGAGATGGAGAGGCGCAGGTAAAGATCGGCCCCAGGGGGTTCAGGCCAGGAGAGCTAAGACACGCCTGTCCACTCATAGGCATCCGCACCATCTTCTGGGACAGCTGATCGGCCAGGAGCTGGTTCTGGAGGCCTTTCTCCTCCACCTCCTGGCTCTTCTGGTCATAGTTGATGGCCAGCTCCTCCAGAGCCTGCAGCACCTCCTTCACCTCGGCCTTGGCGCAGTCGCTCTCCACCTGCAGCCTGCCGAGTTCAGCCTGGACCTTGTCCCCATCCCCCCTGGAAGAGGCCAGCAGCTGTAGGCAGGAGGAGGAGGAGGTTGAGGATGGATGGGGGGTCGGGGGAAACCTTTTGGTATGTAAATGTGCTCCGACCTCATCCTGGTCCAGCATCTGCTGCTTCAGTTTCTCCACCAACTGACACTGCAGGTTGATCTCGTCATCCTGAGTAAATGAGATCTCAACCTCAACCACCAGCCAGGCTCCAGTAATTTATAATCTGAGTAGAAATAAATGTGTAGCTTCTTTTTTTTTGAACCAGCTGGTTTCACCTTGTCGTCCAGCTGCTTGTACAACTTGCGGATCTCCTCCTCGTACTTCTGCCGCTCCTCTTCGGAAATGCGGACAACGATGGAGGAGGTGTCGTTGTCCAGAATGGGGCGCTCCTCCACGGTCTCGAAGCGGTTGACCACGTTGGATGTGGTGCGCTCGGTCTCCGGCACATCCTCCCCTGAGCAAACGCGTGGGAACAGCTTTCAGTTGCGACATCAACGTCCACCGCCTGATCAGAGCGGACCGGCCAGGACTCCCCGCCGGCGTCTCACCGTTCCTCCAGCGGTTGAGCTCAGCCTCCAGCTTCTGGATGGTGTCCTTCAGGGTCTTGCTCTTCTCCTTCTCCTTCTCGTACTTCCTCTTCCACTGCTCGGCGGTCAGCTCCAGGTTGATGGAGGCAGTGTTCCTGATGGTCTTGGCCCTGTGAAACGGGTGGGCTGTACATTAGCAAACATTGACAGCATATTTCCTTTCCTCTTCCAGAGATGGGTGGAGTGTAGGGTCTTCAACTCTACCGTTGACCAAACATCAGAGTGGACTTGGTCTCTGCCTCATTGTAGCTGGAAGGAGAGCAGCAGATGAACATGGTGGTGCGGCAGTTCCCGCCCAGAGAGTCCTGCAGGATGCGGGTCATTTTGCTGTCCCGGTAGGGAACGTGACTTTTCTGCCAGGAAAAAGAGGAGAGAAGCGGTTATGGGAGGATGGAGAGAAGGACTGTAAATGAACGTTTTACTCCTCAACGTGAGAGGGGCTCACCGTTCCCTCGGCCAGAGCGGAGATGACGTTTCCCAGGGCAGACAGAGACTTGTTGATGTTCTTCGCCTCGTCCAGAACAGCCCCAGCCGCTCCGGTCTTGCTGACCTGAGAACGGAGGAGCCATAAGTCCAGAAATAACGAAGCAGGTAAAACTCACGGCTGAGCCAGGCGCAGGTCCACCGCACGCGCAGCCGGGGCGGCCGTCACCTTCTCGCTGCCGGCCAGATCCACCAGGTAGAGTTTGCCGCTCAGCTTCTGCTCCGTTTCCACATGTTCCTGCTTGATGTTGATCAGAAAGATGCTGTGGCTGCGAGAACTGTGCTCGTTCATGTCTGCACAAAACAGAGAGCAACGCATCAGACAGGAGGAGGTCAAATAGAGGTGAACCCTGCTTTTGGTATTTGGAAGGACACAAAAGCTTTCTGCGTATTAAAGTGGCAGGGTGTGTACCTTCTCACATGTTTCTACACACACACACAACGAGACACTAATGCAGCACAGAGATATTACTTTTCCGTTGGCCGAAACAAGACTAGATTGTTTCTTGCTCTCCCCACAGACGGTGAGTTCAGGTTTCTTTGCAGATGATATCGGAGGACGTCGGCTCCGTGTCTGCAGACTGTCGGTCGGTTAGACCGTCAGCAGCTCCGCAGCGCTGAGTCATCAGATGTCAACTAAAAACTAAAATACACCACCCAGCCTGCTGCAGGGGGCAAATCTCAGCTTGTTGCCTGTAACAATCAGGCTTTATTTTAGTGTAGATTCATTCTGCATCTAAGAAAAAACAGGTGGGGCCAAATTTTGAGTCAGGAATAGGACCATAATAAGTGATAAAAACAGGTTTCCTTCCGTGTTACGTGTTCCAGGGCTCTTCTCATTCTGGAGAACATGATTCAGAGGAGAAGCAAGCATTTAAATATGAGCCCTTGGGTGTCTGCAGCTCCAAGCGTACAGAACAAACTGTCCCTCTGACGCAGCCTGACAAATGAAAAGGACCTTTTTAATCCTTGACAGCTAATTTCAGTTAGTCCATAATGTTCTGTTTCGGTTTGAGGAACTGCTTTATTCTGTTAACAAGCTTTCCGGCTGCGATGTTTGAGGGGATTAGACGACACTGGTTTATCAGAAATGATCAAAGTCTGTGGTAACCAGTCATTCTTTTAGGCGAAAAAGGAACGCATCGACTTTGAAAAGCATCCAGATGACTTGCTTTTTTGAAAGTGAGAAGAGTTTATGCTGTTAAAAAATCCATACGCTGCTGATGGTAAAACTATATAGCTGCAGGACTGAACTCACCATGAATCTAAGTACTGAAACTTCAATATTAGAGCCTCTGGAAATATAACATAACTTGATACAACATCGGGCCTAATGCGAGATGAACGAGCTGTGAGGAAAACGGCAGCACCAAAGAGACCCTACAGAGACCGTGTTCTGATGTGTGACAGTTCAAACCGGTGACACACTGGAAAAACTCCCATGACTCAGTAAAACTCACTGGTCACAGCAACATGGCGGTTAGATTTGCCCTCATCAATCACGTCCATAACCTCCTCGGGGCTGGAGACGAACCGCTCGGTGCAGCCCTGAACACAGGAGGACACAGAGGAGGTGAGGAAGGCTAACGCCAGGCTGCAAGCAGACAGAACATCAGCCACTAAACACACACCTTGACAAACGGCACCCTGTTCTTATCCTCGTGGACGGACAAGTTGGTCTTTGTCACTGTGGAGAAATACAACGGTTTAAAACGCCGAGCGCCAGGTTGACGTGGCCTTTCCAGCCCCGCTGGTGTGACGGGAGGTTCTGAGGACCACTCACCATCCAGGAGGTCACGGATTTTATCCATATAGATTTCGAAATAGGAAACCTGGAAAACACAAGAGAAGATTTTAGAGAAGGAGAGAGAGTGAGGGAGAGAGAGAGAGAGTATAAAACAACACCTTGATGTGGAATTCGAGGTTTTCATCCATGGCAAAGATGTGGTTGAAAATGTCCTCAGCAATGCGAGGAATAATGCCCATCTGGTGAGGGTCGTGGAGCTTGCCCTGACACGGAAAACCACAGAGTCACACCCGGGAGTAGGACAGAGAGTATTTTAGTAAAAGTAACGACACAGGTGAGTACCTCCATGGTGTGAGTCTTCCCGGAGGAGGTTTGGCCATATGCAAATATGGTGCCATTGTATCCACACAGAACATCTGCCAGGAACACAGAAGAGCACATGACTAAGACTGTCAGCAGAACGCCGCGCGTTCCCGGCCTGGATCACGCCCACCTTTCACGATCTGCTTGGCACAGGTGTTGTACACCTGCTCCTGGGTGGTGTTGGTGGGAAACACACGGTCGAAGGAGAAGGTCTTCCCCTGTGGAGAGCACAGGGCAAAACAAAAAAACAAGGATATAATCTTAGCACATCCTCTAAAGGGCGGAAGGTTGAATGTTGAGGCACAACAACGGAACAGCTGTGCCTCTCCTAAAGGCCTGGGAGCCGTCCCTCATTAGCACCGGGCTGAAGAGAGGAAGACGGATGGAGGGATGAGACCAGGGGTCCTGATCAACAGTAAAAGGGGGGATGAGGAAAACACAGATGAGCCCGGAGATGAGCCGGTGTGGTGTGGTGTGGTGTGGTGTGGTGTGTGTTGGCTGGCTGTCATTGATCCTCGCATGTGTCCAGGGAGGCTGGCGGGTGAGGGAGAGGCAGGACCAGACGTTTCCATGATCTCCATCGCTGGAGAAGGTTTTAGCATTGATTGCTTCTCTCTATCCTCTGCTCAGGTATAAAACATCTCACAGGCAGTAACACAATCAGCAGGCGGCAAATGGTCTAAGACTAACCTGCCTTCAAAATTCTACTGTCGAAAAACAAAACAGAGTATAGCAAAACACTGCTATTGTTGCAGATAATATGCCAGCTAAGCTGTTAGACTTTTAAAATCTCTAGAGGGATTGTTGGATTAGAAAACACATGGAATTACAGAAACAGACACGACATTATTATATGTGCATGTTTTTTTTGTTGTTTTTCTACCACATCTACTGCATGTGCTGCTGACCTCTGCATTCTGAGCTAAAAAAAATAAATAAATAATGAATCATAGCAATAATAATTTAAAAAGACTCATCAACAAAGCAAACAAAACAAGGAAAATAGTTAGAATAGACTGTAGGTCAGGAGAAAATAGATTGATACGTTTGAAAGGATGGTAATGATAACAATAACAATAAGACTCGGTTGTTTTGTCGGCTTTCAAAATATCTCATCTAAGTCAAGCGGCCCAAAAAAAAGGCCCGTTTGCGCACTTTGACGGCAGGAGGCCTCCGTGCACGCCTGTTCCTGAGGTGTTACGGACCAAACACCCATTTGAGCCGAAATGTGGGTGATTTCCTGCGCCGCGGACATGATGGTGGTCCAGGCCGGGCTGATGGACTATGGATGAGGGGCCCGGAGGCACACCGGAGCGGTACTCACCCCGACGACCACGCTGTCGTCTCCCTGGAATTTGGGGAGAAAAAGGTCTCCGCGTAAAACCTCCGACTGGTTGAGAGGACGAAAGCGACACAGCACTTTGATGTTGCACTCAGCTGGGACGTCGGCCATGGCGCAGCCCGGGAGCGGACGGAGGATGCTGCTTCTGCGGGGAGGAGAGATGCTGCCGAGGCTGGAGGCTGGAGGCTGGAGGCTGGAGGCGGAGCGGGGCCCGAACGCACGGTCCAAACACACGACGCAGAGACCCGCTGGTGGAGACGGCTCCGAGGAGGGCAGGCGGGTTCGGAGGCCTAGGAATTGTTTCTACGCAGCAGGATGATGGAGTGGGGTTTTTTTTTTTTTTCTTTCGTCGCAGTGGGGCGGACTGAATGAGACGCAAACCCGATGAGAGCCAGCCTACATCATTTAACAAAACAGCTGCGGTGTCGTCGGCGGTGTCTTCCCCTTTGTTTTGCTCCGTCTCTGGCGTGGCCTTTCTTTTCCTTTTCCACTGCGGCGGCTGCTCTGCGTCTGGCCGGCTGAAGGTGAGATGCTGCGGGAAGGACAGTGGGGAGAAGTCGCTCGCCACAGCGCCCCCTAGCGGCGGCCCCAAGGCTGGGCGTTGTCTGCATCCGTCTCAGCCCCAGCATCCCCCAGCATCCCCCAGCATCCCCCAGCATCCCCCAGCATCCCCCAGCATCACCAGCATCACCAGCATCACCAGCCCAGCCTCCTCCAGAGAGCAGGGCTGCTCGCTCTGGGATGTCTTCATCGTTTCCTGGAAGAGCTGTGGTGACTAAGCGGCACATTCATAGAGTCAGACTCAATCCTGACTTGAACAGGACAAATCAGCCACCTCACAATAGGACAAACTCCTTTTGGGAGTCTCAAATGGCCAAAAACATAACTTAGTCATTTCTGAAATCCTAGAAGGGTTTGGAATATTCATTACTGGTTATATCAGAAAAGGTACAAAAATAAAAACAACAAACCTAAGCACTGTTTCACAAATTTTCAGGCAGCACAAAAAAATATCAAATTTTGTAAATAGTTTAATATTAAATAAAAAAGACCCATATAAAAAGAAAGCTACAGTCCACAATTTAATTGTCTTTTTTAAACAAAATATTGAAAGCAAGGGGCAGAATGAGAAAATAATTACAATTCCCAGAAAACTCACAATTCATTGTTTTCTTTGTCTCTTTCTCTAACAATATAAAATCAAAATAAAACACATTAACTGTACATATGTACAAATGTAGAAATTGCATAATTTGCTTTCTTTTTCACAAGTTTTAATTAACATGTTCTACTAGTTAGAGATGCCAGTACTCTGGGGGCAGACAGTGTGGAGGAGTTCAGTCAAATGAGGAGACAGGAGGGGGAATAGGACTCCAAATCCACAGCAACACACACATCTAACAGATAAACCTAAGACAAACTCACTCTCGACATCTTTAAAGGTTTCCGTTTTATGGACTGCACGTGTTCGGTACGAGCCCTGGCAATCGGGCTCTGATTAAACGCTGATTCACACCCGTCACGGTGGGTTAGGAGCCAATTCACTGGTTTCCATAACGGCAACACGAGGTGTGAAACCTAAGTGTTTTGTTCATCAGAGGTGCTCCGGATGCTCACATCAAAAAAGGAATGTTGGCCAAATGTTTCCATTATTGGTGATTGTGGTGGCGTAACTAAGGACAATATTAGAAAATATAAATCTAGACTTAAATAAACGGTTTCACAGTTGATAAAATGACTAGCGATGATGAAATAAAGCAACATCTCACATGACATGTGGGCTCATGATAAGAATCCAGATCTGGTTGAAGCATATTTAGGTTGTTTCAAAGGATTAATGAGGAAAAAAAAGGAAAAAGAAATCAAGTGTGTTCCTTCTTAGATTCCCTTGATGCTCCTCTGTGTCGCTCTAGATGAACGGGTGAAATAGGACACTGATTCTGACCAAAGGAGGAAAAACGTTTTGGACAGACGCAGTCTTATTTACCAAAATGACGTGAAATTTAGCTACGAGTCGTACAGTGTGGGGCTCAGCGTTAGCTCTGATGACCAACACACATGACAAAACACACACACACACGCTTTCATACACGTACAGACACACTTTGAACAGGGAGCATCGTTCAAGTAGACGGGCTTTACCTGACTCACAGTAACACACTGATGGGAGCAAACCAGTACTAGCTTTCTGTTTTCTCACTGATACGACTAACACCGACCACTATCAACAGACCTCTTCTCACAGTGTCAAGCAGCCATTATTACATGAGCTTAACACAAGAGCCAAGTGAAAAAGTGTCCATTCGTTTCATTTAGTTCCCCACATCGTTAGACTAGACCTTTCCTATGTGTTTTTCCCCCATAGTGGTTCCCATAACAACGGTTGACATGACAATGACATGTATTAGTGCAGCTATTTTCAAAATAAAACGTCTCCACAGCGGTGGTTATGGTGGAGGAGCCGAGGAGAACCATCTGGCCACCTCTGATTGGTCACCGGCTCAGACGGACATCTGGCTCCACCGGTTACTGCCTCTGAGACCTGGCTCCTCGTCGCCGCCTCCCGCGCACGGACCTCTCGGGCTTCAGGAAAGACGTCTGGAAGAGAAAAGATGTTTTCACACACGCACCTCATCCATTAGTCTCAGTTTATTACAAACCGATACACTTTGAAACAATCCAGGTCTTAAATTTATGTAATAATGGTGAGCTAAATAATTTAAATTAGGGAGTTAGTGAGGACAAACATGTCTTACTGTGGCCTTGGTTTCCTCTAGTGCTGTAGCATCCATATCTCTGAAGTCCTCTAAAACATTCTGCAGCCTGAGTATGGGATATTTTAGACAGCATGTTCAATGTTTGCCACAAAATGACCTGAAATACATGTGCAGCAGTTCTCCTCCTGTGCATTTCTTGCGTATAATAATGCCTCCTGAGGTCTCTCACCTTAATACTGGTCAATAACGGGATCATCTCTATCAACGTGTTAGTAGTAAGGCGACTTACGTTTGTTTGCGTTTCCTTCCTCTTCTGGCTCCACCCATTGTTCCTTCTTGATCCTTCGGAGGTAAAGTCAGAGACCATTTTGAACATCATGATGAACTAACCCTTTTTACATTCTCCAGGCAGTTTGAGCTCCTGCCACAATTGTATGTAAACATAAAGGGTTGAGAAGCTGCTGCCGGGCACTCACCCTTCTCTGCTCTGCGTGTAGCAACGTCCTAGCCGTCTCCTCGCTGGACAGCCCATCCCTGGGACTCAGGTAGCCAACGTGGTGGAGATTTCCCTGCCTAGCAACTTCTGCCTCCACATAGGGGTACACAGCTACTGCTGGCCTGGTGCAGTCCGTTTTGGTTTCCTCCAAATATGTTGATGGAAGAGGAGGCTCGGGGTGAGTGTGTCCTTCCACCATGAGTGCTTTCCTTTGCAGTGGAGGTGTGGACCCATCCTCGGAGGGTTTGGGCGTCCCCTGAGCTGGGGAATGAGCTGCTGCCTCTAGGCTGAGTCGGGACAAATCTGGGTTGCGGAGGGAACAGGCGCGCCGTGGGCTGAGAGAGACAGGGGCACTCGCCTGTGGTAGGGTTGGGACAGGGTTGGGTGGCGACTGGTGCTCCGTAGGAAATGAGACCGGTGGTAAGGCACAGAAGGGTGACGTGGGGTCCGATGGCCCCGAGTGGGCTCTGTCTTCCTGCTCTTTAGCACTGACCTGAAGGAAGGAGGTATAAATCGTGTCCATGAAGGAGGTGTAGGGATCGATAACAGACCTGCCCTCAGAAACCCGTGAAGGAGGTGGGGTGGGCTCCTGGGCAGGGGCCGGAGCAGGAGCGGGACTGGGAACCACCTCAGGGGCAATCTGAGGGCCCCGGAATGCCTTTCTGGGGAGCAGGACTTGGGGATTCCTGCACTGACACTGGCTTCTCTTCTTCTGATGGTGGTGCAAGATTTAGCTTGAGGAAAAAAGTAAGATGATCAACATTAGCCAAAACATCCAAGTAACATTTTATTCCTGTTTCATCAGCTATTTTAGTATGGATAGTATAGATTTTATAGTAGAGATTGTTGATATTACAGCAGTATTTTTTTTTAATGCTGCTTTAGCAAGCAGCTACACCCACCTGTATATTGCTGAGTAGGTTCATGGCTCCATCAGGACCCTGCAGCAGAGGCATCCCCAACGCAGAGGTCTGGACTGGAGGCAGAAGGATGGAACCTGTGCCGATCCCCAACATGCTATGTAGGCCTGGGACAGCAGACAAATCTCCTACCGAGTCAAAGTTGAGAGATTATAAATCCGCTACAAAATGCATGCAGAGATTCATACTGTCCACTTTAGAAAACCCAGATTTCAGAGAGTCGGCATAACCTCACCTAAAACCGTAGGGTTGAGCAAAGTGGGCAACAAATGTTGAAGGATTGGATTATCTTTGCCTTGGAGTGGTAGAGGAATGAGGGTGTCAACACCAGCATCACCTGATACCTGTCGAGTAAAATAAAGATTAGCTTCAGGCAAAACAACAAAGAAACCGTTTATTAGATGCATAATACTTGAACTCAAATCAACCCTATGTAACAAACGCCAAAAGAGTGCACTTTTTATAAATAAAGACACACATATATAGGAGGGAATTACTCCATAGGTTAAGGAGGCATACCTGAGGCTGGGAATGCTGGGTTTGCTGTGCGGGGGCTAAATGCGAGTGGGGAGGTGAATGGAGTTCAGCGGAGCTTAGGGCAGCAGTGAGCAAGGCAGGACTGAGGGGTAGGAATGTTGCAGGGGGAGGAGGAAGAGCAGTGGGGAGGAGGAGAGATTGTAGGGGCTGGGTAGATCCCTCAGCAGATGTAGGAATAGAAAGAAGACCCTGGGTAATGTCTAAGAGTCCTGGGCCTTGTAGGGACGATGGATCTAGCAGACCAGGGGTTTTGTCTAAGGTGAGAGCCTCCAGAGCGGTTGGGATCTGCTGTGGCTGCTGGAGCGGAACCTCCAAGCTGACCTGACTCAACTGACCCAGTCCTGATAAAGGCAAAAACTGGGCCTGCTGTTGTCCAAGCAACAAAGACGCCATTAGCAGAGCCTGAAGGCTGGGCTTTTCAACCAGCCCTAAATCAGCTTCTTGTCCCGGGGAAGGGGCTGAAGCCGGCGTTGGGAGCAAACCTAAAAGGTTAAGAGGCGGTTCTCCTTGAGTACCACACAACAATGGCAGCAAGGGAAACAGAGGACTGGCGCTGATCTGCTGTGGTTTCTGTTGTTGATCCTGGTTTTGCTGCTGCGCCTCTTGTAGCAACATTTCCTGCTGCTCCTGTGATTGCTGCTGCTGCTGCTGCTGCTGCTGCTCCGTTAGGTTCTGCGGTGTACCACTGGCATGAGGTATATGGGCATGTTGCCCTCCCAGCCACAGTCCCCCCAGGGACAACGAAGCCAGGACAGCAGGGTCCAGAAGCGAAGGTTGACCTCCTGTGGATGACAGCAGCTGAAGCAGCTGTTCCTGGTTCATGAAGGGGAAGGCCTCTGCCAAAGGCAACGGGGTGGCTGCGTCCCCAACAGCCGGAGGTGTCTGAGGGTGCTGATTGTCCCCGAGACAAGAGACAGTGGCCACGGGGCTGATGGCTTCTGGTGATTTGGTCACGATGGAGACCCTCGAGTCCAAACCTTTAGGATCCTCTGTCCCTGTAGTTAGGATAAAAAAGCGTTATAGTTTTAGGCTGAGGCAGGGGCAGTTTTTATGAGGCCCGGTTTACAAGGGACCTATTTGTTATTTCTTAGAAACATTGGAACAGGCAAAAGTAACAAGAATTATCAAATGAGGGTAAGCATGTATTGGAGCAAACCACATTGTGTAAATGAATATACACAGTAAATTAGCAAGTTTGGGTTGTATCTTTTAGATTTTATGCTGAAAAATAGCTTTACCTCGTACGCCACTTTCTGGGGAAGACGTCACATCATCAGCCACCAGGGTGGAGGAGCCTTCCCCCTGGTGGACAGCAGAGGAGGCTGCAAGAAGGGCCAGGACATGGTTGCTGAGATCGAGAGGCTTCGGGGAGCTGGAGGCGGCCAGAGGACCACCTCCTGGAGACTGACTCGGATCGACCGAGGCAGATCTGCTGTTCACGCCCGTCTCCCGGGGCACAGTGTCATGTGGTGAAACTTCCTGCACTGGATTGTGGGAAACGATGTCGACTGTGGCAAGGTGATTCTCACTCGGCACATGTTTGACTGAAGGAGGTGGCGGCACGTGGCGAGACGAGACGCTGCTGTTAGGTAAAGCTACATTTGTGTTGGCCGGCGCTGAGAGAGCACAGGGTCTTTGTGGCGGACTGAGAGGATGAGACTGCACCAATCCGAGCGGAGAGGAGGACGGAGAAGAGGTCGGCTTCGGCAGGGAGCTGGGAAACGGGCTGCTGCTGGAAGGAGGGTTAGTGTTATTGTTTGGGCATGGTGACGGTCTCTCTGGATGCCTCGGATTAGAATGAGAGTTTTGTGACGGAGGCGACAGTCTGGGGCTCTGCTTATTAGTGTGCCCGGTTTCTTCAATTAACAGAGACACAGGCTGAGCGGCAGCAGAGCTGGCAACTGAGCACGCAGCCTGTGCATTCTGTACACTGAGCAGGTGCAACAGAGCCGACAGAGGCTGGGTCGGAGGGTCCAGGCCAAGAGGTGTAGTTGTTAGGTGTGTAGTGAAATCCAGGGCCTCGTTTGGTCGAGGAGGCCTGCAAAGCTGGGCTATCTGGCGAGGAGCGGGAAGCCTTTGAGTCTGACCGGCATGAAGAAGAAGATGGTTTTCTAACATTAGAGCACTCTGGTTCTGCACAGCTGAGGTAGAGGAAGAGTGCAACTGGGGTGGCGTGGTGGAAGAAGCGGACAGGTTGATAGCAGTGGCAGAAATGGCATCTGTTGGTGGGGACTTTGGCAACCCATTAGCCAACTGCTGGGTGTCCTTTTGGGCGCCGAGTACTGCGGTAGATCGGCGATGCCTTTTCCTGTGCAGTGCACTACGTTCTACTGCAGCAGGCAGATGGGGCCAGGCCTGGGCCAGAGATGGGGAGGAAGGTAAGAGGATGGAGGAGGCTGATGCAAGGGAGGGGTTGGGAGGCCTAATGGTGGGAAAAGTGTGGCTGTTAGTTAAAGTGCTGTTTATTACCTGTGACGATGCCTGCTGTCCCTCTTTTAGCATCTCTAGAGAAGAGGCCATTCTCACCGGTTTGCTGGCCACGCTTGAATTCTGAGCCTGGGTGATCTGGTTGGCCAGCTGAGCCTTGGCAGCTGCAGAAAGCAGGGTACTTGCGGGGAAAGAAGGTGTACTTGACAATTTGCTCTGATGGCTGTGGTGCTGGTTCATCAGAAATGCCCCAAGAGGTAAACTAGACGGCCCTGCAGAGTTCACGTCGAAATTTGATGCTCCAGAGCTGGGAGTTGGACTCAAGGTGCTGTTCGGGGGCTTTGAGGAGACAGCACATGTGTTGTTACCGCTTTGGTTGGACAGTAGAGGGACGTTAATGGGGATGAGGAGGTGGTGGTTATTAGTGCTGCTGTTGCCTGAGTTTTTAAACTGCTCTAAAATGTCTTCCAGCTTATACTTGGGGAAGAGGGGACTTGGGTTCGGGGAGCCACTGGACGCCGGGGAGTGTGGCCTGGAAGAGGTGGACTTCCTCCTCTGAGACGCGCTGCTTCCCAGCTGACCTCCCGCTGATGAGCCTCCTCCCTCAGAGAAAGGCGACAACGACGTCGAAGGGTGGCGGGACCGCTGGCGAGGAGAAACACTGTTCATGTTAATGACAGAGGGAGAACTGGAGGGAGAAGGAGAGACGGGGGAACACCCACTATGACACTGTGAGGATAATGGGTATTAGTTTGTGGTCCTCGTCCACCTCCAACTACTGTCACAGGGGAAGAAGGAGGAGGTGAAGAGAGCGCCATCAGCCTAGGAGAAGCAGGAGTCTCTGGTGTTTTGGGTGTTTTTTGACCTGGAAAAGCATTCTGAGGACTGGGAGTGTGGGTTGCTCTCTGAGGAACACTGTAAGAGCTGGAGGAGTTTGGAACAGGAGTGGGATGGTGAAGCCGTCTCAAAGCCTCCAGCGGATGGTGAGATTGCGTTGTCGTGTGAAGGACAGTAGAGGAACCGTTGTAAGGATAAATAAACTGGTGAGGGGACTTGGGGCTGGCGCAGGGGTTCGACTGGAGGTTCCCATGGACTCGAGCTGGGACTGGATGGAGTTTTGGATAGTAAATTCCATGGTCCTTTTCTTCCTGCTCCACAAATACACGCTTGGGGTCACGGGTGTCTGCTCCACTGTTGACCTCTGAAAGTGGACATAAACAGACACACTTGCTGTGATTTTCCTCAAACAATGATATCATTTGTCATAAAAATACACACTCTACACAAAAAAAAAGACATGGTGCTCATAAACACCATTTTGGTATGCAATCTTGACTTTGGTGCTGTTATTCCCAGCACTGACAATGTATGGTTTATAGCAGTATTCCACCCTTCTATTAGAGCCATAAGAGTTTACATGTTGAATGCTGCTGATAAAAAAAAAAACATAAATGTAGTTCTAGCTCCTAGAACTTAGTAGTTCTTCCTCACAGATGTTCTTTGAACTCAAAGAAACTACTAACTAAAACCTTCATGGACAAACGGATTCAAAATGAATGGTTCCCTCCGCAGAAAAGACATACCTGAATGTTGAAGGTTGGCGAAAGGTAGCTGTGAGACCTGCATACTCCGGCACAGAGCGGCCATTGCTACCACTTTCCTGCGGTGGTTACAGAGTTTGGTCATGTCCTGCTCGGCTTTGCTAACGGCTGGCTGTGCTGCTCCACCTTCACTCCCAGGGTGAAGTTGAAAACCTGTCAGATTACAAATGAGAGGTGAGTAGACAGAAGTCTGGCGCATACTTTCAAAAGAACACCCCCAAAAAATAGCAGGCACTGATGTCAGAATGCGCCACAAAATGCAATAAATGAAAACAAAGAGCTAAAAAGTGGCGCAAAGCCCAAGTTTACCTTATGTACGATGAGTGGACACTCGAGACCACATTTACAGGTGCCATCACTGAGTAGATAGGTCTTGACCTCCTCCAGAGAGGACAGGGCAGCACCGCTGGGACTGAAGAATGGAAAAAAACAATAGCAACAGATACAGAGCCAAAATAGAAAAACTGAGAACTTGAAGTAAAGTGTCAGGTAGCACAGCCGTTACATGAAGCCCAGTTACACTGACTGCACTTCCACATAAAGTCACTTGTCTCTAACTCCTGTGGTTACACACTTTTATTGCGATCATTTCTTCTGTGTTTGTGCAGAAATGGTGACTGCTTTACGCAAAACATCAATCTCAACACTTCACTCACTTTCATATAAGGTTAGTACTCTTAAAAGTGATGCTTTCCCAACTTCTAATTGTCCAAAGATGATATTTCAACATTATTTTTTAAAACAAAGGGGCCATTCAGTGAGGGCTGCGGATGCATAGCAAAAGAGGATCTGAAATGAGACGAAAAAGCAAAACTAACCAAAACACTACCTGATAAATATTCAATAATCTGAGAATAATAGAAGCTTCGGCACTTCGAAAGTTAGACAGGCCATTCCAGTGACTCTAAAGTTACACTGATTCAATTAAATATTTCACTCAGTTTGCTTGTGGTGTAGTTTATAATTATTTTTGATATACAAGTGTGTAACACCATGAGATAAAGTGGTGGAGCAGAATACAAAGTATGTTTTTTAACAGGATACAGAGAGATCTGATGGTTTGCTCAAGGTTGATGCGACTGAACCAACCCACCTAACGTAGATCACTTGGCCGCCTTCCACTCTCCTCTGCCAGCCAATGGGGATGTGAACTGTGGGCTGGACCCCATCCTTGTCCCCACTAACAGTCTCACCGCCACCCATCATTTTGTGGCTGCAGCCTGCCAGCACCTTATAAACACAACAAAGTGTTAAAAGATCTCATATTTAGATTATCACCTAAAAAATCTTCAAACTGAGCTAAAACGTAATGCAATATATTTTTATATTTTTCCTCCATTTTCTATCATTTCTCAGTGAAAGATAGGAAGCAATTTCTTCACACTTATTCATTTTCATTGTCAGAACATTATTATGATCACGATGACAAGCAACTGTGCCTAAAACACTTCGTACCGCAACACATTTCTATACAAATGTGTAACAAAATAACAACAACAAAAATTTCAGATGTCGATAGCGTGACTATAAGAGACGATAACGTGGCAGAAACACATTTTCTCTACCTTGTCATCTTTGGGAAGCCAGGATCTGTTTTGGCTACGGTATCCGCTCTCCAATGTGCATGTTTTTTTGAGTGAGAAGCACAGGGTCAGCAAATCCTGACTAGATGTCCAAATCACCAGGACTCTCCTCGGCTCAGAGGATGACTGCTGAATGTAGATTTGTTCACATCAGAACAGATTCTTAGATAAAGACGGTGAGCCTGCAAGGAAAGTGGGAGGCGGATTATGTAATGTCACAACGATACAGTCGGGAAGATGCATCTTTGTAATGAACAGATGTTAAAACCATTCCCTACATCTCATAAGAACAACGCATCCAACAATTAAAAGGAAAAAAAAGATAAAATATTGATTTACGCGAAAAGACTACAACTTCAGAACAAACTGTGACTACTTTGAAGTGGGAGGGTGTGTTTTTTTAGGCCTGTGGTTGACTGGGGATTTAGCATACACAACCAGGAGTCTTTCCGACAAACAGCGAACAAACTAGGAAAATCCTAAGTGATCATAAATTCAATTATTATGAAATACGAAGTAAAGAGTCGATCGACACCGACGCAATGTGCTGCCAGAAAACAATATCTTGTCAAGTACACGACAGGCTAGCAGCTAGGTTAACACCTAAGCTAGCATGCTACCTACTTTATATTATGTTGTTGTGACAGCTGTCAGGCGCACTAAACACTGCAAAACTCTTGCACGTTAGCAACATTTCCCAGAAACGAACGAGGGGAGCCGATGCGTCTTTAAATAAATTTGGTTGAGTTAAGTGCCTACTCCCTACGCCGAGCTATCAAGAGTGTTTGCGGGACTTAACAACCTTTCTCCGGACGAAGCTCTCCGTCTTGGCCAAGTTTTGGAGTCCTCGGTTTTCTGGCTCGCGGGAGAATCAGGACTTAGCTGGCTAACAAGCTAACGGAGTGTCCAGAGTGTGTTTTGAAAACGGGAGCTATTTAAAAGGAGCCGTAAAAATATTTATTTCCGTCAATAAAACCGCGTGTTGGCGTATTTAATTCGCTCTCGGTGTCCGCAAAGCACTGGCTAGTGCAATTTAAAAACAAAGAGCAATAAGGCTTGATATTACTGCGCCCAGGATTCAAGGCTACGAGCTAGGCTAGCGAACTGAAATTTACTTGATTGTGGAGTGTCCCAACAACACTGAAGGATGTCCTGTTTCAGCCGCACACTTATCCAGACGCTTCTTTGGCCTCTGCTCCGCTAAACCGTCCCGCATTTATGAAAATGGTAACAAACATAACGAACCATGTAGTCCAAAATTCACAGTTTTCCAGTTTTTTTTTTTCTAACAGATCCCGAGCAAAAAATAATGGAGTTTTCGTTTGCGCATGCGCACTCGGCGTGACTGGGAGCAGGGTACCGACATGCAACGGGACCTTTGTGGGTTTGCAGACAGACGTCAGTGCACCTCCTCGGCCTGGAGGACGGGAGCCTGACACCCGGGCCCCGGGCCCCGGACCCCGGGCCCCGGGCCGGGAGACATGTCTGCACATCACCATCATGGCCAAATGTTCCAAGACTCACTTGAACGCCGCGTTTGAAGGCAGAAAGTATGTTCTCAACGACAGTGGCCCCTCGATGTTTGGCTCTAATTGATATTTCATACAGTTTGTTTGGGTGAAAAAAGGGAAAATCTGATTCACTAAGAATGTATAAGCAACTATTTTAACCCAAGATGAATTAATTCTCCCATGTGTTTAGTTAAAATTGCTCCTTAATAGGACAAATGGAACATAAAGTGTGAAAGGGGTGATTCACAATTAAATTGGTTCTGATTTAATAAATTGTGCAAAGTATTCTTACTATTCTTCATGGGAATCTCAAGTCTGCTTGAAGAATATTGCGGCTGTCTTATTGTAAGATCTTGCTCTTTATCAAAATGGTAAACTCTGGTGTCGCAAAGAGATGAGGGTGAAACAAAAGTGAGCTGAGGGTGAAACAAAAGTGAGATGAGGGTGAAACAAAAGTGAGCTGAGGGTGAAACAAAAGTGAGCTGAGGGTGAAACAAAAGTGAGCTGAGGGTGAAACAAAGGTGAGTGTGCAATGAAGACTGAGCAAGTGAACGTATCTGATTTCTTGATCGTCATCGGGGCTGTGTCCAAGGTCCCCAGCTGTCCCTACCAGTCATCTTGACACATGAGTGGTCCCTATGGCATGCACACAAACACACATTCAGGCACACACACTTTCAATCATAGGTTCATATACATAGAGACATATGTTCATACATGAGCACTGGGGGATTCATCCAAGGGGACAATAAATGTCTCAGTGTGGATGTTGAGGGCCTGAACTGAGGTCGCAGGTTTGTTCGTTTTGGACCGCTGGACTGACCCAGATCCAGTAACCGGCCAGGTGACGGAAAGGAAACGTCCCTCTCTTAGTGGATTTTTACTCTCGGAGCTCTGTGAACTTACTGCAGGTATGCCGCTGACCTTTTAGATTCCTCTAAAAGTTTCTGCAGGCCAGATTATATAATTCTATTTATTCAAACTAATATTTATTTAGCAATTACGTAAAGGGCACAAAAATTATAGATATTCTAACTTTTCTTTCATTTGCTAATTTTGCAAAGGTTCATTTTGACCGTAACGTTACTCTTTGAAAAATGTCTTTCTTTTTAGTTAAACTTTGTGGCCCAGATTTAGATATGCTGATGAGATTGAATTTCATAGTGCTAGAATAGTTTCAGCCAAGTGGAACGAGGGCACTTGTGTGTGTTTGCATGTGTTTACTTATGTATTTGTAACTTTTCAAAGAGAACTCAAACAGACACATGATGAATATCTGTCTGTGTGTCTTTGTGATACAGAATTTATTTGTATATGCACTATTAATTTCTTTTTGTTTGTATATTTTTAAACATCATCGTGTTGGTGAAAAGGCAACCAAGACGGATTCCTTGTTGTCCTAGTTCAAACTTTTGGTTTTATTAACAATAGCTATCTATTCCCTTTTTTTTAAGAGAAAAAAAAAGAGCATTTTTGTACACTAAAACAAATTTATTCTTGTAGGTAAAGCGGTATAAACATCTACCAATGGATTTGTGAGTATATTTTCAGATGACGTTTTGTGTGTTTCTATATATAAATTCTATGCGTGTTATTTTAAATAACAGAAGTTGTGTCTGTGTGTGTGTGTGTGTGTGTGTGTGTGTGTGTGTGTGATCAGGGAGGATGACAAACACTCTTTGGATATCCATGACAACCCACCAGTGCCTGACAACGTAGTGAAAGAGGACGGTGACACGGTGAGTGGCAGGACCGTGGCCCCCCCAGCCCACCCCCGTCACTGTCAGCAGAACCATTCTGAGGCGGTTTAAAATAGCCACCAGCTGGGGCAGGAACGCGCTTCAGCCTTAACTGGAAAAATATGATCCCTGGCTGTTGCTAAAATTCATATCTGCCACAAAATTCAATAGTGGATTGAAAGCACGTTTTCAGTGAGACAAACCCAACATTTATAAAATCATTCACATTAGTTTTATATGATTTCCTGTCCAATATGCATGCATGTCAAAATACCCATGTGTTATTTTGGTGAATAACCAAGATATGATTTTTTTTTTTTTTTTAATATATATACAGGTCTATTTTATATATGAGGAGGAGGTTGAGGTGGAGGAGAAGGAACCCGAACCTCAGGAGCCTGTTCTTCGTGTTAATGACAAACCTCACAAATTCAAGGACCACTACTGCAAGAAACCAAAGTTCTGTGACGTCTGTGCTCGCATGATAGTCTGTATGTGGAATTGGGTTAATTCCATCAACCAAATAATTAAGAAATAAATGGTAGTGTTTTAATTTCTCCGCTTCTGCTCTTCCAGTGAACAACAAGTTTGCTCTGAGGTGTAAAAACTGCAAGACCAACATCCACCATTCATGTCAGTCCTACGTAGAATTCCAGAGATGCTTTGGCAAAATTGTGAGTTGGTCTGCTGCCGATTAACACAACACCATGACGAGGCTGAAGTTCACGATTGTTGGAAACACACTGGAAACTTTGGTCCATAACAGCCTCGATTTGTCTACGCAGCCGCCTGGCTTCCGAAGAGCCTACAGCTCCCCGCTGTACAGCAGCGACCAACCGGACCCAAGTGAGTGTGTCAGGTGTAGTAGTTGAATTCAGGGTCACCTCTACATTTCTACGTTATTATTTTTTGATCTGGTTTTACTGCTCTTTCTCGCCTCAGATAACCCCAATCGGAATGACCCAGTTTTTGATACTCTGCGGGTCGGAGTCATCATGGCCAATAAGGAGCGTAAGAAGAATGAAAATGACAAGAAAAACGTGTGTAAAAAAGAAACATTCTTTGACATTATTACATTATAAATACTACAGACAGTGAAATATGTAGGAAAGAAAATAATTCAGACAGTAAGGAATTAAGTATTTTGTGTGTATGTCTGATTAATGTTTCTTCTTCAGATGATGATGATGATGGAAGAAGAGGAGGAAGAGAACCAGCAACCCAAAGAAAATGAGGAGGGTGGGGAAGGTGAGATGTGGATGGATCAAAACTCAGCATGATTTCAGGGCACGTTATTAAAGATTCAGTTTATTTGGTGGTCACAGGGAAACCTGATGAAAAGAAGGAGAAAGGCGGAGACAAAGCAGATGACAAGGTCAGAAAAAAGTTGTCAAAACTGAGACTCAACTGCAGTAATGAAAATTATATTGTTCAATTACATAATTTTGTTATGCTTTAGCTGCCTAAAATGTGACATCTGTGCTGTTTTGCCAACAGACTAAGGGGACATTTTCCCAGTCCCACTATTACCTGGCTCTTTACCGCTTCAAGGCTATAGAAAAGGATGATCTTGACTTTCAGTATGAGAAAAAGTTTCAGATTTTACCCACCAAGCATGTAACACACACAAAGTTATTCAATAAAAAAAATGTAAAGAGTGAAAATGTGCAAAAATTGATTTCTTTGTTCTGTCTGCGTTTTGTGTTAGCCCAGGTGATCGAATCACGGTGCTGGATGACTCCAATGAAGAATGGTGGAGGGTAAGTTAAAGGTCTTACATTTCTGTAGACGCTGAGTTTTAAACCTGTGTCATGGCTATTTTAGGGAAAGATGGGGGAAAAGACAGGGTACTTCCCCACCAACTACCTCATCAAGGTTCGAGCATCAGAAAGGGTTTTTAAAGTGACTCGCTCCTTTGTGGGAAACAGAGAGATGGGACAAATCACATTAAAGAAAGATCAGGTAATAACTGCCGTCAGTACAAAATCAGGTAGATTTTCTTTATTTCACTGGTGTTTAACAGAAACTTTTTTCATAGTACAACCAAATAATTATCAGGAATGACTCAAGGTGAGTAAGAAACCCCACTCTCTCTGTGTTTCAGATTGTAGTGAAGAAAGGAGATGAAAAAGGCGGTTACTTGAAGGTCAGCACTGGACGCAAGCTGGGCTACTTCCCTGCTGATCTTTTAGAAGAGATCACTGTGACATAAAATCAATACTAGCCATTAAAGAGCTTAACACATTTTAATTTCAGAGGCCAATTACCAATTTGGCCTTCAGCGTTTGGATTGTATAGTCATAGGTGCAAAATATTAAACACATTTTTTCAATTTATCTATTATGCATGAAACAAACATCGTAAGTTCATTAAATTACTTGCAGGTTGGGGTAAACATAAGCAATATGCACACATCTTAATAAAACTGCATCATTGAAATAGCAATATACAAATGTCGTTTCAAATGTAAAGCTCATTTTTTATGTCAAAATTGGGACACCTTGGACATTTTTGATAGTGAAAACCAAAAATATCTATATCCTTGAACAGAAACCTAAACAATAAAAAAAAAAAGTTTCACAACTCAAACAACAACAACGTCGTCTTCTTCGTGTGCTCCTGCTCTTCTTTTGGGGTTTTATTATTTGTGCATGAAAACTCCGCCCTCTAGAGGCACCGAAACGAATGACAACTATTCACGCAAATAAGAGCGTGCACTACAACAATTTCTATCTCAACAAAATGATCTGTTAATAAACACTAGAAAGGACCCAGGATTTTAAAATATCAAATAATAATTCACATAATTCGCTCTAAACGGACGCATGGATCACTGAGAACAGATACTTAAATGCGACTTCAATTCCCAAGAGTATCGTATTTCCTTTAACATTTAAGTAGAGCCCCGCATTTAGCAGGGCTTCAAAAAATTGAGACAAACTCTTGTTGATCCTCTCCACGGAAATCTTTAGTAAAAGGCGAAAGATTTGTTCGATATGAAGGGAATCAAGAGTGAACTGCAGGGCCTCGGTCAGAGGGGCCCAGCCCATCTATCCGGCCGGGATCCTCGCTCACGGTTCCTCATGCAGGCGTCTGAAACAGGGAAATGGTGGTCTGGAAACAAAGGTCGGGTAGGAAAACGGCTGCATTCAAGTAGCCTAAATGAAAAGTGAATAAACAAAGAATCACAGTTTTGCAGTAAAGCGCATTCTTCATTATCCACTTCTTTTTTCCCCCTCATCTACTTAGATTATTATTTGTGGAGCAGATTCTTGGCCCCTAGAGGCGCTGGGGCGAACGCCAATCATTCAAAAGGAAACTTAAAGATGAACACAAAGTCTCCTCTATGACCTGGATGACGCCAATCGCTCATCGGACATGAGCACCGATTATCCAACAATTACACCACTGCTCTGGTGTCCCAGCGACATAACCCAAACCACCTCGGACAAAGTCGAGCAGAGAGCAACTTTTTATGTTTTTGGACAGCTTAAGAAAAGCCCGCAGTTAGCAGGGCGTCAAAAAATTGAGACAAACTCTTGTTGATCCTCTCCACGGAAATCTTTAGTAAAAGGCGAAAGATTTGTTCGATCTGAAGGGAATCAAGAGTAAACTGCAGGACCTCGGACAGAGGGGCCCAGCCCATCTATCCGGCCGGGATCCTCGCTCACGGTTCCTCATGTGGGTCGCTTAAAGAAAGAAAAGTCCCCTGAAGCCGGTCCTCTAGCGCCTCCCTGCGGTGGCGGACGGGGCGCTTTCCGACTTCTGTGCGCCTGTGAGCGCAAATGTGTGTACGTCGCAATTAGCAGAATAAACACCTTCCTGGCTGACTGAAGGCTACTGTAGGATGGGATAACATTCTGGAGGGTCTTCCAACTTCAAGCTGCCGTGTGAGGGTTAGGGTTAGAATTTAATGTTAATGTTTATGTGCACGTTGGATTTAACCTTGCTGGCATGCTGGTATATTTACCTGGATATTGAGCAGTGGCAGTACACACACACACGCACACACACACACACACACACACACACACACACACACACGCACACACACACACACACACACACACACACACTTGTCATTTTGTCAGCCTCCCCGAGGTTTCAGGATGCAGGGACAGCCGGGGAGGACTGTCAAAACCTTGCCTGTCTGAGAGCACCTTTCCCTGGGTTGACGAGTCATAATGAGGGCTGGCCAGGTGGAGAAAATGAGCAAGAAAGAAGGGGAGGATTCTGATTCTGATTCTGTGTGTGTGTGTGTGTGTGTGTGTGTGTGTGTGTGTGTGTGTGTGTGTGTGTGTGCAGGCTAAGGAGGGGGGAGAAAGAGAGAGAGAGGGATTATATCATGAGAGGGAGAAGTTCTGTATTTATTCCGGGTCTTGGGCTTTTTGAGTCTCACTGCGATGTGTCCTCCTCACCGTGCTTTTGGCTCTAATTTACAAAAGTAGAAAATAGAACCGACTGGACAACTCAGCTTTCAGCTTCACCGGATGGAGAGACGTAGCAAAATGAAAGCGTCGTGCTTGAACTTTGTCATCACCTGCATGTATCTTCTTCTTCTGTCAGCGGTGAGTCAAAAGAACTTCTTCTTCTGTGCATGTTTTGTGCCTGAAAGACTGTATAATAAATAAAACCTAAACAGAGCATCTATACTTTTGCTGAAAATGAAATGGTTTCATACTTGCTGAAGAGGTTTGAGTTGTTACACTTTGGTTGGTGATCGCTGAAGAGATGCAGGTCTCCAGTCTTGTTCTTGGGCTTCAGATTTGACTTCTGTTGTTTTTTCTTTTTGCCTTTTGACAAGTATTTGAACATATCTAGGATACACTTTTCCACAGGTGTTGAGCTTCAGACTGAAAGGTCCGTCATGTGGTTCAGGATTATTACAGATGTCAAATTAAAAAACACGCTTTTTGGTGACTAAAGACTTTTTTTGGGCGAATGAATAATGAAAATATGGCAGTTCAGGAGAGTTGCGTCTGCTGTTGCATCCAGATTCTTTCTGCTTCTGCAGAGGTGTTCACACAGGTGTTGTGTTTGCGTCCCCTCTGACACTGGTGCTCAGTTGCAGGCTCTGTGCTGGCATCTTGACACTCAGCTTGTGACATGGCTGTGACAAAGTGGGCTCCAATTAGAGGAGCTGGAGATGGAGGCTTTCAACAGACACACACACCTCTGGTGTCCACCCAGGACTGGCACCCAGGGCCGAGGACTTTAGGGAGTCCCATTTGCTGATGGTTTTTATTCTTTAGAAGGTTTTTTTGCATAGATGCTCTTTAGATGGTATCCTTATGATGGATGGATGGATGGATGGATGGACTTATCACTCTGCTGTTGTGTGTGTGGGCTGTGTGTGTGTGTGTGCTGTGGATTCTAAACTCCTTCTAGGGTATTGATTCAGTAACAAGTAATAAGGTGCTGTGTGTGTGTGTGTGTGTGTGTATGAGTGTGTGGTTAGCTTACCAGGGGAGGATAAAGAGGACAACAAATTAAAGCATGTTGACAGCTATATGACTGGCACTATGCATGTGCGTGTGTGTGTTTCTGCAGTCCTTGCCTGAAGGGGCTGACCTATTGATCACAAATGTATCTCATACGGCGGTGCACACCAAAGCGTGAATGTCCTGATGCATGTTTGCTTGATATGTTTCTGCGAGTCCTTGCCTGTCGTGGCTGCCCTGTTGATCTCAGGTGTTTCTCACACGACTTCTCTCCTGTCAGCGTGATTGTTTTAATCATTCGTGGCTGATTTGCTTCTCTGACAAGGCACTTTTACTGACTTGAATCAATTCAAAATCCTAATCCAGACCTTTCTCCTGTCACTTTACACAGCAGAACACAATGTCGTGTAGATGAAATACCTTCTGAGCCACGTAAAGTTTAGACAAAAGGCCCCAACATCAAATCAACCGTCACAAATGCCCCCCTGGTGGTGAGAAGACCTCAACACGCAATCTCAAATTATTGTAGAGGATGGATTCAGTCATTTGAAGCCGATCTCATCGGTTTCTACCAAACCGGGGTGGTTTCGGCTCATGGGTGCTGTTATAACACCATTCCTCACTTTTGCTCCGCAGCTGAGCCTGGTTGATAAAAGGCTGTGTGGTATTTAACCCTGCTAGAGGTGCCTAATCTGTGCTGGCAGAAGGTGCTTTGCATTCCCAAATCATCCAATAAAGAAGCTTGGCGAGGCAGGGGTCATGACTGCTCACCTCCTAAATCACGTTCTCAGTGCCAGCGCCGAGTAATAAACGCTTTCCTGCGCCAGAGTTGGGACCTAGTGGTGGATAAAGATACCAGAACCGGTCTGACTGAATTATTCTTATCGTCCCAGGTCCAGGAGACAGCCAGACCACTGGGCCTGCCCAGGCAGCAGCAGAAAGTGGGGAGAGACGATGGAGCAGCTCTGAGGTTCAAACATGTAGACAAAAGCTTGCAGATCATCTCTGCCAAACACAAGACGCTCGCATACGGTCCATACGGATGGCCTCGGAACGTCTCACGAGCTCTCGACCAGTATCAGTACCGCCCCGTGTCCAAAGTCAAGCCCCCAGCAAAAACATCTCCAAAGTCCAAGAAGATCCTGGGCTGGGGGGATTTTTACTTCAACGTGAAAATGGTGAAATTCAGCCTCCTGGTGACGGGGAAGATAGTGGACCACATCAACGGAACCTTCAGTGTCTACTTCCGCCACAATTCGTCCCGTCTGGGGAACATATCTGTCAGTATCGTGCCGCCGTCCAAAGCTGTGGGATGGGAGGCGTTTGAGCCGGTGATCTCCCCCCAAGAACTCAGTCCTGGATCCAGACA
The DNA here is from genome assembly GCA_000180735.1 of Tetraodon nigroviridis. Taxonomy (NCBI): domain Eukaryota; kingdom Metazoa; phylum Chordata; class Actinopteri; order Tetraodontiformes; family Tetraodontidae; genus Tetraodon; species Tetraodon nigroviridis. The sequence goes on from CAAE01014710.1 coordinate 573,308, forward strand.
CTGACGTCCCAGTTTGGTCCGCCTCAGGCCACCAGCCCCAACACGCCCGACCAGCAGAAGCAGCAACCCGAGGAGATGACGGAGCTCAACTGTCGCGTGGAATACCAGAGAACCAACCGGTCGAAGAAGACCAAGCCCTGCATGTACGACCCGGGCCAGACCTGCTACTCCGAAAACACCCAGTCCCAGGCCGCCTGGGTCTGCGCCAAGCACTTTCAAGGTCATATGCATCTTCATCGCCTTCTCTGGCACAGATTACAGGCTGGTGCAGAAGGTCTGCCCCGACCGTAACTTCCAGACGGAGCAGAACCAGCAGCCATTCGGCTGACAGACTGAAACATTTAGCGCGACAGGCCGACCAGAGCCTGATTCTCCATGTCATCTCTCAGACTGTCGTGCTGTATTGGTGTGATCGTATCGGTGGAGACGTGTGTTCGTCCGCATTCATCTGCCAAAAGCAGCAGAGCTGACTCATTCATGAGGGTTTCTAATGTCTCCATTCTCCAAATATTCATGAGTTCCCTCTCATCTGAATACGAACACGAGCAATGGCTGTGCTTCTCAAATGTCATATTTGCTGTTTTCTTTTTTGAGTTCATTCATATTACAGAACCAGTCTTTAGGCATTAATCATCTGTGTTTGCCTTCAAGTGCATTTTTACTATAAAAGGAATTTCTTGCCTGCAGTTTTGCGCATCTTTTTCTTCCAATAACGCGATTGCGCAGCGCTGAGAGCTGGGGGAGGATTCGCTGTTCCTATCAGAGGCTCAGAGGTCGCGCCCCCCCCCCCGCGGTACCAGTCACACCTCCACCCTGTGCCCTTTGAACACCTCTATGTTTTCTGGTTCTTTGCTGCGCGAAATGCTGTCGCTGTCATTCCGCCACTCATTACGGGTGAGTACGCTGCTTCATTGTCTTAAAACAAACAAACCAACCTAGAAATTGACCGTATATCTGTGAACATTTATTTAAATCACAGCTGAAATTTCACATGTGGAGAACAAAAACTTTTGCTGCACCTCAGGCCACGTTTTCTGCATTTCTTCACGTGGATTTGGATAAACGTGGATTTGTGCCTGACACTAGAACAAACACACTAGAACAAACAGAGTGGCTTTTGCTCCCGGTGTTGTTTTCAGTTGCTGTTGAAGCAAAGCGGACAATAGTGGCTTATGTAACCCTTAATGCAGGCTTGGAAACATAATGAAGACAGAGAGAAATAAAAAGAGACTTTTTTTCCTTTTCTCCATTCCTTTTTTTTTTTTATTTTGGGACAGTAGCCTACCTGGCTGGCCAAAGTAACACATGGTTGCATAACTATCATGCTGGAACATGCTCGCCTTCAACAAACAAAGACCCTGATAAATAAGTCACTCCGTGTGTGGCCGGCCCTCTTAATACCCTTCATGTCTGAGGTTGGGCCGAACAGCACTTGCTGCTTTCATTCAATAGAACATCAAAGGACATCGTAATAACTCCCCCCGCAGAGCAAAGTATTCTAATTCTGAGTGATGAAAGTGTTTTTTTGTGCAAGCTGTCTCTCACTGACAGTTACCACAGGAGCAATTTTGGTTAATAACAAATAAAATAAACACATATGAGAAAACCTTCTGACTGTATGGCATGATGAAGGGTTTCCTTCATCACTTGGAAAATAAACCCCAAAATATCTTTACTTTTTATTACTTTTTTTCCCCCGGAGAATAAAAAGGGTTCCAAGTTTTCTACAGCCGGTGTTTCAGAACTCTGTATGTCGATGTAAACTGTGAGTGTGTGTCCAGCCTCTGGTCCTCAGGGCCACAGGATGTGCAGGTCAGCCGTGCAGTCGGGGTCTCAGCTGGACCGGACAGGAGAGCCTGGCCCAGGACGACCCAGAGATGTGGAGGCTCCTGCAGCAGGAGAAGGACCGGCAGTGCCGTGGATTGGAGCTCATCGCCTCAGAGGTTAGAGCCTCAAGTTAAAGCCCAAAAAGGCAGAGTGTTATGCTTTTATTGGTTAATCGACCAGCTTTTACTCTTAAATTCTCCAACATTTATGCATCCTGCACCGCTGTCAGTCTAAGTCAGCGAAAGGGTCTCATAATTGTGTGCACGTGCTGTCAGGCGCTGCAGCAGGGAGCCTCCAGTTTTTCTCCCGAATCCAGGAAATGTATTTTTTTTCTGTAGGAGCATAGTCAGATTCTTTTTCACGTTAAGAGGAGGCAGAGGTGAGAGGGGCAATCTGTCATTTGTCTTTACACGAGTGTGCCTTAAAAATGGTGGAAAGACTGGTGAGGCAAATTCCAGGGCTGATTGAGAAAAAACCGAAGGGTGACAGATTTGGTATAATAGGAAGGAGGAACAGGTGACTGAGGCAGAGATGATGAGCAGAGGTGAGACAGGCAAAAAAAACCATATTCACATTTATTTCCCCCTCAATGGCTCCATCTTTCCTCCAGTTCTCAGGTGTCTTTGGCAGGTTTGACGGTGTGCTGAATCCCACAGGGAATCAGTAATAGCTGGGTCGGAGGTTCTCTGCAGCAGCAGGAACATGTTTATTCCTTTTCAGAAAATCTCTGATGAACCTTTAAAATAATATAAAGATATACTGCTGCATTGCATTTGGGTCTTACTTGAGTTTTTTTGTTGGTTAAAGCCGTCTGGTTGTGGCAGGGACATCCAACCACTCAAGATCATTCATTTTAGATCCAGGCTGCTAAACACATGAGCATAGGGTGCAAAAATAACGTGCGTCTCTGGATCCTGATGTGTCCTGTCAGAACTTCTGCAGCCGTGCAGCCCTTGAGGCCCAGGGCTCCTGTCTGAACAACAAATACTCTGAAGGATACCCCGGACAAAGGTATGCCCCCGTTACACTCGTCTGTAGTTTCAGAGTTTCAGAGGCAAAAAGGCCACTTTGTGAGGTTCAATCCTAAATCTGCTTTTTAAGTGCGTTTGAGCTCTGAGCCCCAGCAAAATCATTTCTAGTCATAAAGACAAACAAGCTAATTAGATGCATCATCGAAATAGTGTTGGTATAGTAGTATCAGTTTTTGTGGTATTACTATGTCTTAGGTACTATGGAGGGGCAGAGATTGTCGATCAGATCGAGCTGCTCTGCCAGAAGCGAGCGCTCACCACCTTCGGTCTGGACCCCAAGCTGTGGGGGGTGAACGTCCAGCCGTACTCGGGCTCCCCGGCCAACTTTGCAGCGTACACATCTGTCCTGCAGCCTCATGACAGAATCATGGGCCTGGATCTGCCCGATGGAGGACAGTGAGTGAACAAAGACGATGAGAACGATGTGGAACAACTGTTGACTTGGAGGATCAAAGTCTGATGAGATAAATGCTTTCAAGGGAGGCAAATGTGAATGTTCAGATACAGGAATAAAGTAAAAATGTCCTGTCTATTCCACATTTCAGCTTGACCCATGGCTACATGTCAGACACCAAGAGAATCTCGGCCACCTCCATCTACTTTGAATCGATGCCATATAAGCTGGATGTGAGTAACATGATTGGATTTCGGAACCCTTCACATTGGTTTTCAAAGTGTGAAGAGCCAGTCTGCTGGGATGGGGGTGTCACATTTGCTGCTTCCATTTGCCTCTGGCCAATAATCTTTCTTCATCCTGTCACCCAGCCCAGCAGCGGTCTCATAGATTATGATCAGATGGAGAAGACGGCGCGACTCTTCAGACCCAAGCTAATTATAGCAGGAACCAGCGCATACGCTCGCCTCCTGGACTACGCTCGGATGAAGAAGGTAGGCCAGGAAAGAGGTTCGCATTAAACTCACATAAAAAGGAAGTGTTTAACGGAGTGTTGAGGATATAAAAGTCAAATGTTGGTGTGTTTCAGCTTTGTGTTGAACTCAACGCCTACCTGCTGGCCGACATGGCACACATCAGCGGCCTGGTTGCAGCAGGAGCTGTTCCCTCCCCGTTTGAGCACGCCGACCTGGTCACGACCACCACCCATAAGTCCTTGCGTGGCGCCAGGTGAGCATCGGGTTTGATATTGACCACAGTTTGGGGAAAAATTTTAAAAAATCAAGCGCTAGTGTGAGAGGAAGGCAAAGCGTGGTGGGTCTTTGCAGGTAGAAGTAAAACTGTCTTTCTCTTCAACTTGCAGAGCCGGTCTGATCTTCTACAGGAAAGGGGTGCGATCTGTGGATAAGAAAGGGAAGGAGGTGCTCTATAACCTGCAGGACAGGGTGAACTTCGCCGTTTTCCCCTCACTTCAGGGTGGACCTCATAACCACGCCATCGGCGGGGTGGCCGTCGCCCTCAGACAGGTCCGCGGTTCTCCGTAATACGCATTCCTTTCCATCAATTAAAAAGGAGAAAGATCTCCAGATCTCCAAATGCTCCGGGAACACACAGTACTCCGTCTTCTTCTTGGCAACGTCCTGGATGTGACACGTGTGTCTCCGCAGGCTTCCACTCCCATGTTCAAACAGTACATCGCTCAGGTGATGCTGAATGCCAAGTCGATGGCCCAAGCCCTGCTGAAGAAGGGCTACACCCTGGTGTCTGGTAGAGTTCTGACTTTTGTTACTGCCGGATAAAAAAAATGAGTGATGCAGATGCTTTTAAATGACCTCTTTCTTGGCTTGGCTTTATCCCCCTGTCAGGCGGGACAGACAACCACCTGGTCTTGGTCGATCTCAGACCTCGAGGGATGGATGGGGCTCGAGCTGAGAGGGTCCTGGAGCTGGTTTCCATCACCGCCAACAAGAACACCTGCCCTGGAGACAAGAGCGCTCTGACCCCCGGAGGACTGCGACTTGGTACTGACGCAGCCTGATGGGTAGATAGATGTCTGTAAATGGGATTATTCTTGGTGAGGAGGTGCAGAACCTGTCAGCCCTGCTCTCTGCCTGCATGAAGCAGGACCCTTTCATGCCTTCTGCTCGTGTGACGCGTCTGTTTGCCTTTGCATCTCTGTCAGTCTAGACGTTTTGATCAACTTCATCAGTATCAAAAAGAAAATCCTCTTTTTTTCCAAGTTTGGTTTCTCTTCTTCTTTCTCCCACTTCTTTGCTCTTTCAGGGACTCCAGCTCTGACATCCCGACAGTTCAAGGAAGCAGACTTTGAAAAGGTTGTGGAGTTTATTGATGAAGGGATTCAGATCGCACTGGATGTGAAGAAGAAGACGGGTGAGTGAGAAAGATGAGTAGGCTTCTGATTTCAGAGCGAATGAGTAGAAGATGAGAGAACTGAGATTAAAAACCATTGTAATTAAAGGTGTTTTTGGTTCAAATGTTAATCCAAAATGTGTTTTAGTTTTATTTACTTTGACTAAGACTATAAAAACCATGGAGTTAGACACTGAAGCCTGTGGCCGTGGTTCCTCTCTCCTCTGAAAGGGAACTTGGCCAGCTTCAAGGCCTTTCTGCTGGAGGACGCGGAGAGCGTGTCCCGCATGGCAGAGCTGCGCCAGCGTGTGGAGCTCTTCGCCAGGCCCTTCCCCATGCCCGGCTTCGCTGACCACTAGCAGCACTCCAGATCCACCTGCAGCGTCTCTTTAGTAACGTGGCCCTCGTCTTTTATTGAGAGCGTTTCTTTGTAGCCCCGGTTGCCATGGAGATTACCTTTGTCTGAATGTGGGTCGGCTTGATATGATTTGAAATTCATTTCCGCAGGTTTCTCTATGAACTGGGGATAGAATACACCAATAATGGGACACAGCCATGACTTTATGTGTTTGCATGTGTTAAAAGCAATGAGCAGGGTTGCTCTTTAAAGGGATCTTAATAGTTTCTTTAGAAAGAAACACCACATACTGTAAATCTAAATGAGGATTAGAATGACATCTGTTGAGACTGAACAGTCGACGTGGAGGCGGTTTTCCTGTGGTTGGTGCAGCACGGGTGGCTCCGCTCTACATTCAAGCCTGTTCTCAGGCAGACCTCGAGCGATGGCTGTTTTTGGCTCTCTTTCTCCAACGCTTCAAACCGACTTTGTGCTCAGGTTCCAGACCAGGCTCGAGCTGTGCAAAAATCTCCTATTTCTACAAATTTTCCCTTTTCCTTTGTTTTTTTCCTCCTTTGAAATAAAGAGTTTGTTCTGTTGTGATAACCCGCTGCTGTGTAGCATTAAACAGTTTTTCAAATGACAAATGATGTGTGTGCACGCCCAAAAGGAGGAGGGAGCCACTTGGGACCGTCTAAACTCTGATCTGTGTTAAAAAGCTGGCATTTCCTCTGAGCGATCAGGAAACAGGAGCTGATCTTTAGACAGCGATCAGTCGGGAAGATATGCTTCAAGTCCCACTTGGGCTTTTCCCTGTTGGTGACACATTATTAAACCAAAAACACTCGTGCCGATAGCCACAGGCAGTATTATATTCTGTCCTCTGAACTTCTCTTTCCCAGCAGTTCCTTTGTTTCTGAGATGGCTGCAGTCAGATGAATCCAGGGCCTCGTCTTCCGTTCGCTCCGGGATGAAATCACATCGTCGCTTCTCTCTTGTGCTGAAAAAAGTTGCCCTCTGATGCTCTGCGGAAGGCAGCACAGACGCTGAGCTGCTTCCTGCTAAATATTTATGCCACAGTGGAGCTGAAGGGGCTTTTTAAAAGATTCTCTGTGTCCTTCGTTTCAGCTTCTGAGTTTGGTTTTCAGCTTTCCGGGTGGAGGTTGCAGCTTTGGGTTAGAGTTAGGGTTAGGGTCCTCTGCCGGAGGAATGCGTCCCCCGACGGACCGAGCCAGCTGTGCCAGAGGTCAGAGGTCAAGGAAAGTCTCAGCTCTCTTGTCAGAGGAAACACAAACAGACAGGCGTACGTGAGCCGTCCCGTTTCTCACGACCGGACGGCTCCTCTGACGCAGTTGACTCAGGCTTCAGAGACCTTGCTGGTGTTTGCAGTTTGTCTTTCTCCGTCTTTTTTTGTGGGGGGTAATCTTTGAGGGATAAAAGAAATATCTGAGGATTCTAGACAAGAAAATGCAATTTAGTGTTTCTAATTTTCACTTTTAACTGGAGCTCTGAGGGCAGACTGGCAGCAGGATCATTCAAACTCCAAAGTGAGAGGGCCCCTGCCAGCAGGTGTGGAGGCTCCATCACCGCCACTGCTCATGTGATTTGAGCGTGTGGAAAAAGATCGGTATCTGTTCCGCACGAAATCACCGAACCCTTTCAAAGCTTTGTCACCAACAAAGACCCCTCATTCACACACGCATTAGAGACATTGGTTCCATCTCCTTTGCTGACCTACAGACACAACCAGGTGCCCGTGAGGGAAAACACTTTATTTCCATGTAAGTAAAAAAAATGTGCAGCTCAACTCGGCACATCGAAAGGAAGTAAAAAGGGTGACCCAGCTGTGCACATCTCCTTACACTTCATGCATGTTTACGTGTTTCCATACAGATAAGAGGATTAATAGAACAGATATTTGACTCTACGCTTTCTAATCACAGCATCAAGTGCAGACTTTTATACGTTTGTCAAAGTAGAAGGAATGAAAAAGCTCAGAGAAGTACAAACCCTGTCTAAAGCTCATAGAATCAAAGGCCAGCAGGATCCATGAGGGGTCGGTCCCAGATGCTCGTCCTGCTGGGGGGGTCAGAACTCTGGTCCTTCCTTCTTCAGGTTTTTGTAGTCTGTTGTGATGGCAACAAACTGCAGACAGGGAGATATCAGTTCATTCATCTTCCTCTCAGCTATATGACAATTAAATCTGTGCATCTTCAGATGTGTGTATGTATGTGTGTGTGTGTGTGTGTGTGTGTGTTTTAGTTACCTTGTACTGGTACTTGGGGTCCAGTTGATTCCACGGCTCAGGGTTACTGGTCTTGTTCCAGCTAAACACACAAATAAACAAGTAAGAATTCCTTTAGGCACCATTATCAGGAATGTCAGGCTGGGCGTCCAGAGTGGGAACCAGAATGACCACTGGGAGGACGGGATGATGCCCCACTTGTATTTATCCCCCCCCCCCCCTTTTTTTTTTTTTGTAACGGGGCTTCACTGTGCAGACTGTTTTTACTGCACCTCTGACTGGAATCCATCTGCTTTTAGAGCAGCAGGAGCAGAGGTGAAGTCCCAGCCAGGGTCAGGTGACTTCAGGGTTGGGGGACGGTTAAAAGATGTTTCAAGGTCTCAAGGATTCCAGACCTGTGATATTTTACAGAGAGAGTGTGAAGGTTCTTACGTTACGTGGGGTCCTTTGGCCAAGCGAACCAGATAAAGAAACGCTCCACCCATTCCCAGACAGATGAAGAAGAACTGGGGGATGAGCTAAAGAGGCAGAGAGGCAGTTTTAGTTGACGATCGGGCTCATCAGGCTTTGGCAGCTGCAGGAGCCGTCTGGGTTAGAAGACGAGCAGACTCCCCCAGGTTTGGACAGATGTGGCCCCTGGAAAGGAAGCTTCACAGAAGATTCCACAGAAAGAGCAATAAACACAGGGAAACCTAATACCCAGGCTTCACTGGGATGGTTCACGGACCACCATGAGGTTGGAGGCCCCAGGGAGCAAATGTCAATTCATATTATCCTCCATTTATCTCCGGTGAAGCTGAGATTTCCTGTTTAGCTGCTGTTTGGAAAACACGGAGCCACTTGAATTTTCTATCAGAAAACAAACATTTTCAAAAACCCAACTAAACGAAGCAGGAAAAACCTGTTCCACAGATTCATTTCATGAGGAATTCTGTCCAACACCAGCCTCACACAGGCCACGCCCCCTGTCAACCCCATGGATACGCCAATTAAAGGTCGGCCAATCACATCAAGTGTCCTCGAATGGCAGAAGACCTCTAGAGCTAAGCATACGTTCAAGGACCGGACATAAGTGGCTCCAGGCCTGGAATATCTGTGCCCAGAAGGTCTAGTTCCAAACTGCAGTTATTTTCCAGAAAAAAAGCTTCAAAGAAAGGTGTTTTTATCTGCCGGTATCCCAGCGTCTGAGTGTAAACATGAGGGTTTGTAGTGGTCCTGCAAACCCACTTCCACGGTCTGACTGACTGGCTGCCAGAGTTGGATCAAACAGGTTTGTAGAGGTTCGCCTGGATTTGCTGCCTGCTGCTTGTGTCTGTGTCAGTGATGGAGGATCTCACAGAGCTCTGGGAGAGTCACAGGGGGATTTACTCCCGCAGCCTCCCTCCCTGCGCGCACGGGGCCTCTGCGTGTGCGTGGGTGGGGGCGTCTGCCTCTCCCTCTGCCTCTTTTTTTTTTTCTTACTTTTTTTTTTTTTTTTTTTTTTTTTTTTTTTTTTCTTTTTTTTTTTTTTTTTTTTTTTTTTTTTTTTTTTTTACTTTTTATTTTTTTTTTTTTTTTTTTTTTTTTTTTTTTTTTTTTTTTTTTTTTTTTTTTTTTTTTGTTTTTTTTTTTTTTTATTTTTTTTTTTTTATATTTTTTTTTTTTTTTATTTTTTTTTTTTTTTTTTTTTTTTTTATTTTTTTTTTTTTTTTTTTTTTTTTTTTATTTTTTTTTTTTTTTTTTTTCAAAAGATGAGGCAAAAGGAAACTCACCCGCACCCTCCCCCTCTCTCTCTTCGTCTCTCTTTCTTCGTCTCTCTTTCTTCGTCTCTCCTGGGAGACTGAGCTGAAGGAAACAAAAACTCTAAAACTGCTTGACTCTGTGGCAGAGACAATTGATTAAAGTCATGCAAGGAAAAAAAGAAAGAGAGAGTCTCTCTTTTGAATGTTTGGATGTTTTTGATGATTTTGTCACTCGTTTATCACACCTAAGATCTGGTTTTATAGGCGCATTGCAAAGATTAAAAAAAATATACTCTTAAATGTATGACAGTGGCATCTTGACTGTATTTATTTATTACTATACCATTCTTATTTATATAATTAGTACAGATACAGATACAGATATAGAAATTACAGAGAAAAGTAGTGAGATGCTTCATCTGTGCAGGCTTAAACCTCAGTGAATCACCTATAAATATGATAAAAGGTTGCTGTTGTTATTTACAAGTATATTTACAAAAAAACCCCCAAAATGTAGGGGAGAGAAACAAGACTACTTACTCCGGGGTGTTTCTTGGCATGCTCTGCTACTTTCCGGAAAATCATTGCTTTAACAGAATATGAAGAACTGTAAAATTTAAATGTGCAAAGTAGCGTGTGGGCCTGTGGTCACCAAAGTCGGTGAGCTTCGTGCAGCCGTGCACGGACGGGATTTAGACCTGTTGCTCTCTGCCGGAGGAGGAGGGAGGGGAGAGGGAGGAGCGGGAGCAGCAGGTCATTTGCATCTAATTGCAGCTAGTTCTGCTCTGGTGGCGATTACGCCGCGTTGGACTCTTTGGAACGGTTTCATTTTGGACAAACAACGACATTTTGTCTCATTATGAGTGGAGCCGCAGACATTTGATGCTTGTGTCCGTGCGTCCTCTCAGATGGTGTGAGCTCCCGCAGAGCACAGAGGCCTTTTGTCCCTCGTTTCCTTTGCTGGATGTTAAACTTTTTAACCCGTCGGGAGCCTGCTGGAGGAGATGGAAGAACGTTTAAAGCCTGTGGAAGGTCACAGGGGAATAGTGATGTTCAGTGGCCCAAATCACATCCATTAAAAATACAAAAAATATATATATAGTTCAAAGTGAGAGAATAAGAAAGAATAACAATCTGTGCATGTAAAGGAGGCTTTCTGAGGTCAGAATGATGCTCTGGAACATGTTGGTGTTTGTGTTTGTGCTCTTAATAATCAGCTTTTGTAAACCTTTATATGCATGTTGAAGATTAATTACTTACACTGAAGACAAATTTCATCCTTTTAAAGAGCTTAGTGGTATCTAGTTTCTCCCTAGTTTGAGCCTTTGAAGGACAAAAACACAATTATTCCTCACAATCATTGTGTTTGCAGGGGTTTAAAGACTTTTCCAAATCCAATCCTGGAATTAAAATGCGTAGAAAGTGGAAGTGGGAGGTAAGTGAGCCTGCTGACCATTGATGTCAGACGAAGACGGGGACTTCAGCAGCTGTCTGATACAAGACGTGTCAGAGAAAAGAAGTGGGAAAATATGGCTAAACCTGGACATGATTAACTCTGGCTGATCGTCGGCTCTTAAAGCCGCTTAAACGAGTCATCTTCGAGAAATGACGTCAAAATCAGAGAGAAAATATGAAAATGCTGGAAAAGCAGCGAGAAAAAGAGTCACCTTCACACTCCTTTTAAAAAATATTTTAAAAATATTTCATCTGGCTGCACAAATGATTTAAAAAAAGTCTTGATTTCAATTAACATATTCTAACCAAACATGTTTAGGCCAGAGTTACAGCTAAGGTCATGTTGGATCTCTAGTAAACACCATTAACAGGAAGCTGTTTATGATGTTTGTGTCACTTAGTTACAAAGTCCTGAATTTAATTTGACACCGGTGAGTCAAAATTTGATAGATGTGTAAATGTAATCCCTCGAGACGAAGAGGAATTAAACACCTGCTTTTAATATCAAAGCGTGTCGGATGAACGTTGCTGAAGTTTTGTAACTAGTCTTAAAATGTGACATTTAGGCATTAACGTCCGCTATGGATGGCAGCTGAAACCTAAACTGGAGCTTCTTTCATTCCATCTTTCTCTCTACAGCTCTCACACACAGGAGAGGGACACACGTCCAGCCCTGCCCGGTGTTCCTGCTGACCTCCAAATCCTCCTAACTGGACCACTTCCAACACTCTGGCACAAACAGAGTCTAATTACGGCTCTGGATTATTCAAAAATACAAACCGCAGCCGTCACCCGCTGAGCCGCGGTAAGAATTGGTGCACAAACCTCAGGTAATGATGATTTTTATCGACCCAAGCAGTGAATTTGGCATGGATACCGTTGATAATCAGCAGGTTGCTTAAAAAAAAAACCAAATAAATAAATGCTGCTGTTGACAAGTCCTGACTGGGTTGAACAAAACAGCAGCTGAATTAGTACGGAATATGACCTGGTGAAAACAATGTTTGGATTCACTCTGCTGGTGTGATTCAACAAAGAAAAGGGTAACAGACTGGTCTCCCGTGTCTAATTCTCTAGTCTGAGGCAGCTGCCCTGCAGCCACAGGTCTGCTTTGGCTCCAATTAGCGACACTGACCTGTAAAATGTGTGTCTGGTCGCCGAGAAACGGCACTCAGCCCGAGCGGCAGCAGTTTTATACAGCGTAACACCATTAGGAGGCCTGCCGTCTGCTCAACAACCTGGACCAGCAGGGCGCAGCTGCAACAGGCCTGGGAGCGTCCACACACGACAGGATTTAGCGTACTTTCACGACCACAGGGCGCACTGGCTTATAGGGCGGTTTCAGTTCCGGGTGCTTTTTCTGTATTTAACATCTACATCAGGCGCGCCGGTTCATAGGGCGAGAACATGGTGAAACACACCGGTGAAACACGCATGCGAGTGTGTGTTTTTAAAAAGGCAGCGGGAGCAAAACTGAGTCTGGTTGTGATTCATGGATCTTAAATCCTCTGGCGGCTGCTCGATTCCCACGATCCTCCTCGGAGCTGATCGCCTCCAGGTTAAACTGGGCTTCACCAGCGTCTCTGCCGGTTTCAGGGTCGCCGAAACACCGATGTTCAGCATCACGCTCACACCGGCGCTGGTGTCCGTTAGATACAAGCCACGCCCACACTCCCCCTTTAACGTTCTCATGGTGTCCTCAACTACGTCCGCCCTACAACAACACATTAGGCGCGCTGCCCCATAGGGCGCGGGTTGTTCGTCAAATATATAATAAATGTTGTTACTTTGCGCCACCTACTGACGGAAACGTGGATATCACGTTGAGGAAAGAGTCTGCACCCTAACCGCATCAAGAGGAATTTTACATTTACTACATAAGCAGTTGCAGTTTTTACACTAAAATAAATGCTCATTAAATAATACAGTAATATTTAGCTGAGTGAAAAGAACACAATAAACATCACTTATACCAGTTACAACGTAGTAGTCCAGTAAAACAGCCAGTCATTTTCAAGTAAAATACAAAATTTATTCAAGACATACAAATGACTTCTATTTACACAATAAAACATGTAAAGGTTTCATCAAAGGACCATTCAATATGAACGATCTTTAATCAGATTGAAGAAAACACAAAAGAAAACCATCAGTGCCACCAGTTTAGGAGTTAACCCTCAACACATCAGTAGGTGCAGATGTTGCCATGGTGACTGATGCTACGGCTGATGACACGGTGGGGGCGGAGGGTTCCGTGGAGCGAGCAGGAGCCACTTTGGTGATTTTCATGGGGATGAAGACGTTGGAAGCGCGGTGCTCGCTCAGGTACTCGCCCCCTTTCTCCTCGTACTCCTGCCTGCTGATCCATCCCTGCGCCGCTGCTCCCTCTCCGGTAGGCAGATGCTCCAAGGCCCAGTCCCGCGCCCCAAACCAGGCATCCAGGGCAGGTCGCGAGGCCAGAGTCACCTAAGAAGGCGTGGAAGTGGCAAATAAACAGCTGTATCTTGGAATTCTAGTTATGGCTGCAGGTTAAGGCTGTAGAACCTTAAAAGGTGACTGAAAAGGCCTCATGGCCAGCAGCTCCTTCTCCACTCGCTCCTTCATCCCAGGATACTGCATGTTCCCTCCAGTCAGAAACACATTGCTAACCAGCGCCTCTTGCTGCTCCGGAGTATATCTGCATGTGGTAGAGACGACAGCTTGAGTTTTGGGCCTTGTTGAGACAGAAGTCACGATTAGGACATTAAAAGGCTTAAATGACTGTTTTAACACCAGGTCAGGGCAGCAAAACTGTACACAAGTCCCGCTGGTTTAAACTGATCAGGCTCACGTGGTTATTGTGGATTTGGTAGCGTTACCTGGCCAGGACATACTCCAGCGTCTCCATCAGCCCCATCTGGTCCTCGCCGGTCAGCGAGGGCTGGAAGAGTATCTCGGGACATCGCAGCCGCTCTGTGCCGATAAACAGCTGGTGATACTCTGCCACGTGGAACACAGGCTGGAAAGCAAAGTTATTTCTCACTCCTATTATCAAGGCATGAATATGTCCGTAAACTATCTCTGCTGACTGAACAACGACGACCTGAAAGAGGTGAAAAGCTTCCTCCCACCTCCTGCAGTATGATGTGGCAAACAGGATGCCACACAAGGTTAACAAGGCTCTACTTTTTCAGTCTTTACCTGAGCCATACTGGCGCTTTTCTCTGGCAGCGGATCTTCTGGGAAATCAGCATCCACCAGCGGCGCTCTGTCTCCTTCATCCATCGGCTGCTCCAGCTCTGACGCCTGACAGAGGGCAGAAGAAGAGCCTCAGGCCACCTGTCAGCGGCAGCACGTCGACGGTGGCAAACGAGGGCAGACCCTCCCCACGGCCCAGCAGCAGTAATTAGACATGGATGTGGGAATCATCCACCTTTTGTCCTCCACTCAAGGGTTTCTAACGTTAGCTGTCATCTGTGGAGAACAGAGGAGACTGGAAGTGTCACTGGAGCGGCTGAAGCACCCCCCGATCAGTCCCAGGTCCAGTTTTAGTGCTTACGCAGCACTAAAATACATCATAACTCATCCTGACAAACCCATGCGACATCCCAACCCCTCTAGCAGCCTGCCTGGTATAACGCTGCAGCTGGTTACACCTGCCTCCGTCTTTCCCTCGGCTGCGTCGCTCTGCAGCAGTTTCTGCCTCCCCTGCTCCACCGCCACCTGCAGCTTGTGGATGTAGGACTGCAGCTCCTCCGCTGAGTCCATGTTCAGCTCCACCAGGCTCTTGTGGAACTGGTCCACCAGGCCGTCTTCAAGCAGCTCCTGCACACACACACACCCAAGTGTCGCTGGACGGCCTCTCAATATCAAAGAGTTTCAGACAGACTGGATCTCTTGCCTGCACAGCCACCAGTCCGTCCAGCTTCTCTTGATCCTGCAGCAGCTTCTCCTCCCGACGGCGAGCGTTTATCTCCTGCAGGCGGCGCACTGCTGCGCCCGCCTCTCCTGCCTCTCCTCCGCGCCGGCAGAACCGCCCGCCACCTTGGCGGAGAAGGGCAGCTGCATGCGGTGAACCTCCCGCTCGTAAAACTCCGGGCTGCGCCACTTTTCCAGCTCTTTCACAAACACAACATGAAAGAAGTTGACTTTTATTGCGGAGTGGCCCAGAGATCCCAGCGGTGGTGGCGCGTGCGCACACGCGTCAGCTACCTTGGTGGTAATCCACAGGCGGTGTAGCTGTGCTCGTGCAGCAACTCCTCCACCCGACTGAGCGTGATGGCAGCAAGGTGGCCGGGGTACTTCAGCTGGAGCAGACGCTGCAGGTAGGACGCTGCCTGACTGCCGGCTACATTCACCCGCTTGCAGTTGACGGCATCCAACCTAAAAACAAATATACCATGATAAAAAATGGCAAATGTCATCCAGCTGCCTCCTGCAACCGTCCTTCTGAATTTCCAAGCTGCAACATGTTGTAACAACATTCTGAAAGGGCTGTTTTTCCCTATAAAACCAATAAGTTGTCCGCGTTTCCTCACCTGCCGTTGACAACCGGGAGGACGTGTGAACAGCTGTAACCAGAGGACAGGATGACGCCAGTCTGGGGAGGCTGCTCGCCCCTCTGAGCATCGCTGCGGAAAAAACTGTACAAGCTGTCGACGCCGTAGGAGACGTGCGGGACGCCGTAGCACTCAAACAGCAACTCTGACATCATCTGTCGACAGTGCAGCGGGTTACAGGGCGCCTCCGTCAGCACCACAGGGTGGGCCACCCTGGCCTGGAAGACAGAAAGAGGGGAGTTCTGATCAGTTCTGTTCAGTTCTGTTGCAGGTTCAGGGCAACATGTTAGCAGAGCACAACACATACATGACTGATACAACAGCACTGAAATCACATCATAACCTCGACGCAGGGATTACTGAATACACTGATCATTGTGTAAATAAATAAATAAATATATAAATAACTGCCTCTAAGCAATTACTACAGAGTTGGTCTGATTTACAGTGTTATTACAGAATTCTGTATCATCCGGAAGCACTGACCTCTGAGGTGATGCCCAGGTGTGTAAAAATGTAATCCAGCATGAGTTCCTGGATCTCGAAGTTCACAACTACATTTCGATCGAACTGGTTCTTCAGGAGCCACCGTAGCGGCTCCAGGTTGGGGATATCGTTGCCAATCTGGGTCTCGCTGCGGGCGGCGCCTCTGCTGCGCGCCGCCACCGACCTGAAGACCAGCCTCGGCGAGTCAAACTCCGCCGCTGCAGCCGCCCAGCCCGCCCGGGTTTGGAAGGAACCGTTATCGATCACTATGGGGACCGGCGTGGAGGCCAGACACTGCGCGGGTAGTTCATATATCGGGTCAGGGGGATATTTAGAGTCCTGAAATGAGAAGATTTGGTACACCGGATCTCCATCGGAAGCCATTTTGAAATGGTGTCACCAGAATAAGGAGCCGTGTGCGGCCTTAGTGTCCCATTTAGGTTCCGGTTGAGCCTCAGATCAGAGAATCTAGAATATTAGATTTCAGCAAACAAATATTCCTTCCTGTTCATCTATAAATATCGAATTATGTTTTAGTAATTTTAGTAAACACATACGTAACATTTTTTTTAAGTTAACTGTTAATATACAGGTTTTTATTTTCAAATGACACGTGATACTAAATATTTTGTTACATTTTTAGTTTTGTTTGTTTCAGCACCAAAGATGTTAATTATTGTGGCGTTTTGTGCCGGAAGCAAATTAAAAATCTCAGAAATCTGTGGTATGCATAAATCAGCCACCAGAGGTCATAAAAACCCATGATTTGCTGTTTTGTCGCTGCAGTCGCCAAACCCAGATTTGCATTCAATTCTTTAAGAAAGGCCCCCAAAAGTGCATTTTGTTTTACACGTCACTATTTAAATGAGATAAATGCTTTGCGGCATCGTTTTGAAAAGAATCTGGAGCGTAAACGCATGGATAAACATGAAGCAACACTTGAACAGACTTTCTCCCTCGGGCCCTCGGATCCCTGATTTCACTGTGTCTGCCATCCTGTTAGCCCCAGTTGACCGAGTCAGGCCTCAGCATAATGTGGGACACCTGCACGTGTGACCGGCTGCAAATACCAACTGTTCCGTCACCGCACACGCCTGTGTTGGCCCAACAGAGACGCCGTGTCCTTTGAATTGCACAGCCAGATGCAACTGGCAACTGGCAACCCTCAAGAATGATGACAGGTGTGAGACCCGCAGACCAGGACCAGGACCAGGACCAGGACCAGGCCATTCTTCTCTGCAGATCCACTGCAGAGAAGGAACGGGGTGCCAGTGAGCAGCCATTTCCAGGTCTCTCCAGGTGGCGGTACTGGGCTCCAGGGGACCGGCGCTCCACCCTGACCAGTCTACCTGCACCAGCTGTTGGCAGAACACACTCACAGCTCCCTCAGAACCAGAGCCAAAAGTTCAGTCTTGGTTTCAGAATCCAGGAATATTAGATCCTTTCAATTAGCATTAAGCGATGTTATTTTCTCCAAGGTTTTATTCTCTTTTTGGTACTTTTATTTTTCCAGACTCATTTAGGGCATGATAGTATAAATATTTAAGAGTAAGGGCTAAAAAAATAAAGAAGAAAATGAATGTTGTGTGTGTGTCCATGTGTGTGTTGGGGGCTTACTGTATGAAGCTCGATGGTGTGTCACTGAATCACGAGCACAGTTCACTGCTCAGGCACAAAGCTCTAAGTGACTCTGGTCCCCTCCTCCTGATGCTAATAAGCAGATCTGGGTCAGCTCACCCTCTCCAACACACACACACGCACGCACGCACGCACGCATACACACACACACAAACGCACGCATACACGCTCACTGGTAAGACAAATAATTTCATACATGCGTACTACCCCCCGCTTCCCCACACACACACACACACACACACACACAGGCAGGAGTCTATTCCTCCCACGGGGCAAGACATGACATTGTGTCACTGACCGTGCACGCTGCTCACGGCTCCCTGCTTGTTGTGCCTGTCATCCAGCAGTGGTGATGAGGCGCTGGGGAATTAGCAGGCTACAAGCGCTCTGGGACAGCCACGGAGGACGCCTTTTGTGTGTGTGTGTGTGTGTGTGCTCCGAGCACTCTGATATGTCAGAGTTGTCCTGGACAAAACCTTTCTCACTCTCCTCAGAGCCCTATCTGTCTCTTTTTGCTTCTCTGTCCCCCTTTCTCATCTCTCTCGCCCTCTCTGTCTCTCTCTCTCTCTCAGACACACACACACACACACACACACACACACACACACACACACACACACACACACACACACACTTGTCTGTCACTACCACTCTCTTCAGGCTCTGGCCCTGTAAAGCCAGCAGATCTTTTTGGGCCACAGAGTGATTAATGTGTTTGTGCACCTGTCAGCACTCGTGCACTCATGTCTGAGTGTGTTTCTAAAACCAGCGTGTGTGTGAGGAGTCTTCCTAAAATCACAAGAGAGAAAACACTCATCCAACGGTGTGCGTTACCAAACAGCTGGCAGGATTTGATGCCATAGCGACTCTTGGATGAAAAGTCTCCAAATTACTTCTATAAAATACAAAACAGATCAATTTGGGCTCATCTCTGAAAGAAAAAAAAAAAACAAACTAAAATCGTTTTTTACCGAATAATTTGATTTTGATCATTTAATTTGATGGAAATAGCTGAATAATAATATAAAATTACATACAAATGCAGCCATTATAATCAATAATTAAAGTGTTTGCTTAAATTCATTTAATAAATTAGGACATTCTGGCTTTTCTTTTCAGATTTCAATGATAAAAATTAATCTCAATGACTATAAAGCTCTGCATAAACATCTGAATAGAGATAAATTAGAAATGCTTTATAGATAATATCAATAAAATGTCCATTTATATTTTTTTCGGAGCATATTTAATATGTTCACATTTTTTTTTTATTATTATTATTATTTTTTTTTATATATTTTGTCCAAAATATATTATTGAGATATTTTGTCTGCTGTTTTAGAAAGTGTGACAACACACTGACACACACTGCAGCACCCACACTTTTCCTTAGGTCATTAAAATCAAAGTAACCTTTCATCCCTCTTTCCTCTCCTGGAGTGAAGTCATGGAAGGTTATTTAAAAGATTCTTTTCTTTGAATCGACTGAAGACGAAACTTAAAATAAATTTAAGAAGCCGGTGCTCCTGGTTGCGATGTTCTCTAAATAATTTCGAGTTCTCCAAAAAAAAATCATGCCTGATTTATATTTTTACATCACTGACTGCAATAGATTGATTGATTGACAGCATAAAACTACTGATGTTTTATTTTTCTTTTCTTGGTCTTTCGTGTCTAATTATTGTGTCCATGGCAACTATCAGAGATTAGCGCCTGCAGTCGGCACCGAGACGAGGCTATAAGCCCCACTGTATCTCTCTCCCACACACACACACACACACACACACACACACATGCTCACACACTCCTCTTTCTGACTGTCTCTATCTTGATTCACAGAGCCTGAATTAATCCCTCGCATTGTGGCCCGTGAAGCTAATTTGGTCTCCCAGGCAACCAATCTGGAATCCTTTCCAAGAAAAAAGAGAGAGAAAAAACAGAATGAAAATCCATTTTGTCACGAGAAAGCTCAAAAATGGATCACTGTCATCAGAAATGGATGAGAACCGTTTTTATATTGTTTCTATTTCAAAGACATCCCGAAAAGCGGAAAGCGGGTTTTATTCTATTTATTTTACTTTATTTAATATATATTTTTTTTGTACTATTGCGTTTTTATACCTAAGTATGACATTTGCAGCCAATCGTGTGTCCCAGCCTTAGCCTGGAGCCTGTCCATGTGTTGGGGGAGGGCGAGATGCCTGAAGGACTCTCCTTATTTCTCACACACACACACACACACACACACACACACACACACACACACACACACACACACACACACACACACACACACACAAATACTAAACACTGCTTTGCACGTAAAGCATGTGTAAAGCAGCTCAAGCATGAAAATATGCGCAACTTTCTGTGTCCGCTGGCTGCAAATTTGCTAAAATTAGATCATCCTTTCATGATGTTGTGTTTTTTTTCCCCCAAGATGAAACATTGTGTCTCAGAAAATATTCCCAACAGCACCGATAATAATTCAATCGTTAAGATTTTCAGTCATGTTTAATAAAAAGATGACTTTGCTTTAAACGCCGCCTGTTACCAGAAATCGTCTCTCTTTCTCTCCAGCGGGCTCAAGTATATATATATTTTTTAATCATTTCTGCAAGTATGAAAAATAAAATGGATGGCAGTTTTGCTCAGCCGTCACATCAGATTAGGGGGTTAAAAAGCGCACGTTTCCAGAGGATTGGAGCGGAGGTGGAGGGAGTCTGCCCCGGAGCTCCGCCGCCTCCGCAAAACCACACAGAAGACCCAAATACATGTCTGCAAATCCAGATGAAAAGGGTTTGGGGACTTTCAACCCTTTCTTTTTCAGCCCGTTCTGAAACCCGTTCTGGAGGAGCTGTCCACGGTGCTGTGGGCGCGCGTCCACGACGTCTCCATCACGCCCACCAGGAGCCGCATCCCGGCAGACCTGCTGCTGCTGCTGCAGCACCAGCGCTCCAGATGTGCACGGCGGCGCACTCTCTCCTGCAGCTGCCAACAACTATGTCTGCCTTCAAAGAGTATGCTATATTACATTTTGGATCTCCAATAATTCTAAAAATCATTCCAGCTCTGCAATAAAGGCGACAAGCGGCCGAGATGGGTGGCTTTTACATGCGCCCCTCAGGGTCTACACCAGGCTGCTGCAGTGGTGCCTGATGGCTCTGGAGTCTGCGGGTTTGACCTGTTGACACAAGAAAACAGGTGAGATGTTTGACCTCCTCGTTCACTCATTCACCCATCTCATGGAGTCGCTCTGGAAATGAGCAGACTGGTCAATCTTCGCTGATTGTCCCTCTCTCTCTCCCTCTTGTCTCATGTCCTGCTCTCTCTCTCTCTCTCTCTCTCTCTCTCTGTGTCTCTCTCTCTCTCTCTCTCTCTCTCTCATCTCTCTCTCTCTCTCTCTCTATATCTCTCTCTCTCTCTCTCTCTCTCTCTCTCTCTCTCTCTCTCTCTCTCTCTCTCTCTCTCTCTCTCTCTCTCTCT